>JAVJGI010000001.1:26708054-26801159 GCA_035590275.1 Ibycter americanus
CGGGCAGGCCGGGCCCGCGCCAGGCCCCAGAGGCGGTCAGGCGGCGCGCGGTGCATTGTGGGCAGGGCGAGGAGCCGCGCCGCCATTTTGTCTCTGTCACTCTCAGTGGCGGCGCGGTCGGTCGGGGAGGCGAGGCGGCGGCGGTGGCGCCGGTGTTTGGTGAAGGGGGGATTCGGTCAGGAGGACACGATGATATCGGCCGCCCAGCTCCTAGATGAGCTTATGGGCCGGGACAGAAACCTGGCCCCGGATGAGAAGCGCAGCAACGTGCGGTGGGACCATGAGAGCGTGAGTGAAGCGGAGCCGCCTCTCCCCTCCCTCCCGCCTCCCCATCCCCCTCGCAGGGCCGGGGTTTCGTCGTAGCGACGGGGGCCGCGGGCTTGCGGCTTCTCCCGGGCCGGGGGCAGCGGCGGGGGGCGCAGCCGGCGGGGTGATAAGCGGGGCCTTCTGCGAATTGAGGGTGAGAAATGGAAAAAGAGGGTTAGAAAGTCGTTTCCATTCTGCTGAACTTTTGTTTTCTGACCGATAGAGGCCGGTAGAGGACTGTGGAGAAGGAAAGTTTATAACCAGCAGCACCAGGATGGACTTCCCTGCTACCCAACCAAAACCTGCTGCCGATGGTAAAATCATCTACTATCCTCCTGGAGTGAAGGAGATTACGGACAAAATTACCAACGATGAGGTGGTTAAACGGTTAAAGGTGAGCAATCCTGACCACCACCCCCTTCCCTGCAACTTTTGCTTCTTAAGATAAACATTTCATCACTGGAAAGGAGAATTGCCGGGGTTTCCTTGTCACAGTTGAAATGTCTCCTTCTTGCCTGCAGATCTTGCTTTTCTATAAAACAGGAGGAGGCATTTTTGTAATTCGTGGCAGTACTTCTGTGAGTTCTCTCAAAGACAGAGTTGAGATGTTACATTGCTAATTTGTACGTGAAATAGATCCACAGTTTTGGGGAGAGGTCTGAAGTGGAATCATAAGTAATAATCGCAGGATATGTTACTGAAAAATTTTGTTGGTAAGCTCGAAGGCTTTTGAGGGTTCCAGCGCTTTGAGCAAACGTAGTTGAGCGGTGGAAACAAGTAGATCTAGCTAAGGGTGTTCTTGACTGAAAAGATAGCACTGTTTACAAACAGCAAAGATGAATTTCTGGAGTTTGTAAGTTAATTTTGAAATTGTTTAATACATAAAACCTGCCTCAGATTTTGCAATTTGATATAATACACATCGTTTCTTTCCTATTCAGTATAACTGGTGCTTGGCAAAGTTACTAAATTTTCCTAAGCAAAATGGACAGTTACAGAAACATCTTCTTTGCTTGCTTGACAGCGTCCTGGGGGACTGTGAGGCTTACCTCTGTGTTTTATTGGTTTTTTATTCCCTTTTTCTGCTGGAAACATGAAATACTACTGTGATACAGTAGCATTATTTCTTAACTCTATGCTGAAAACAGAGAAGTTGAGCATTGATCAAATATTGGCACAGCGGGTTTGGTAACGCCATGGTCTTTGGACCAGAAAGTTATTGTAACCTAGGATTTGGTCCTGTGCCCGGGTTAACATGTAGTAATAATTTTTTAGAGATTGGAAATATTCTCTCATCTGTTCATCTGTGTCCCATCACAACAGTGACCCCACAAAGACTGAAAAATAGAAATCTCAGTCTTGTATAGTCAGTTAGTACATCGAAAAAACCTCTTACCTATAAATGTGACGAGAATATAGGCTTTGTGCTTTGCTTTCAAAGCAGCAAAGCACATGTCAGTTGTTTCTTTGAAAACTAGCCTTGTTGTCCAATTACAGTTTTGCAAATTATTGAATGGGCAAGTCCAGCCTAGTATTTTAAAAACTCCAGTGGAATATTGCCAGTTACAGGAGAAGATCCTGCAGTTTTGATTGTTTGGACAGAGACTTTGACTAAAAGTCTGTGTGGAATGGGGAGGAGTGCAGTTTTGAGATGCTCATTGAAACAGGTAGTTTATTTTGTCCCTGTTGGAGAACTTGCAATGGTGAGCTGTGCCATTCTTAGATAATAGAAATAATAGGATTTTGAAGTCATGCATACATGTTTTGCTGAACTCACGTGTGTGTGTTGGACATAATTTTCAGGCTAAGAGCAGATTTTTTTTTTCTGTCATTTTTTTATGAACTACTGTTAAGGAATTCAGATGACCTTAAGAACATAGACAAACTTTAAATGGGAACAAATATTTTGCTAGAGGACCTACCATCACTGAAACAACAGAGAAAGATTCTCCTTATCTTATTGGTACTGCTTAATCCGAGTTTGAGGATTTTTTTTTTGGTCGGATATTGACTTCACTGAAGCATCAAGAGAATTAGAAGTACTGTACAGTTTTGAATTAAACCAACAAGTATTTTTCTCTTTATGTTTTTGTATAGACATATATAATCTTTATTTATGAAATCCACGCTTTTTTAGATCATCTATCATATATACCTATATATATCATATAATACATATTTGATCTATGAGACCAAATTCATTCTGGCATGTGGAATATTATGATGATGCAGTACTTGGGATGGAAATGCTTGAAAAAGTTTTGTTTACTTAAAAGTTAACTTTCCACAACTTTAAATATGACTTAATGATAAAAGCCAGCTTTAGCGGAATGTACAAATTCAGACATGAATCAGTCCTTGAAACTGTAGGTTTTTTGCCGCCTTCTTGGCCGCGTGTGATCTAAAGATGCTCTGTGTGTCTCATACAGAAGATGCGTGTGTAACTTGGTGTTTTGGCCACCAGGCTTTGGGTCATTTCCTGCAAATTTTTGTACTTTTAGTTTATTGAAGTCATGGTCAACTTAATTGGTTACAAATTTGTGTCCTTATTAGCAACTTTTCTGATACCGCATCTGTATTTTTGTGTCCAGACCTCTTCTTGTAATGAAGGCTTTTCGTATTATTGGAACTTGAGACGTTCTGGGCACCTGTCCCAGAGTGCCTGAGCAGCAGCTTTTGTGCCAAGGACTTTTAAAAAGAATGTTTTTCTATCCTTTCCCTCCTTCTGCTTGGGGTTGTGGGTAATAAAACGTAGGCCAGATTCTTTTACAGTGTTTTGATGTATCTGTATGGTAACATTAGCACTGTTCTGAAAATGGAGGAGTACTGAGAATTTTGAAATCAACATGTGCCTTCTGAGTGATATAGAAAGAAAAAGCCTCTGGATTGCATATGTATAATGAATGAAACACCAGTTCGGGTGCTTTAATGGAGTCAAAGGTGGTTTCTGGTGTGTTAGATTACACTGATGGGTTGATGCCTTCTTAGAGTGGGACAGTATGTGATGTATAATTTCAGCTATTGAAGAAGTAATTTTAACTGTGGTGTGCTATGGTTGGGGACAAGTGTCAGTTTAATAGATCCAAGTAAGTTTAACCTAACTATGCAGCTAGCATGTAGCAGAGAGTTGAGGCTTACTGTACTTTGACTAGAAAGTAATATTTTTTTGTTTGTTTTTTTAGGCTAATGTTCCTCTGTACAGTGCGTCTTTTCAAGTTATATAGTGATTGGTTTCAGGGCTGTCAGTCATATGCTTGTCAATTTAGTAAGGCTTGTGAGGAGAGGTAATGACTTCTATTTAAACGGGTGACAGAAGTGGAAAATAACAACAGTTCTAAGGCACCCAGGTAGTCCTTTAGTTCCAAGATCTAGCCAGCAACGAAATACAAGTTGAGAACAATTGTATTAGCAATATCATATTTCTTCCTGTAAGATAGTTGAAGGAAGTTTTAGAAACTCATAGAGAAGCTTTGCAGCAAAGCAGATACTGACTATTGGCGTTTTTTCAGATGGACTGTATTTTACTGCCTTGTCGAATTCCAGACTTGTATACTGTTGTCAGTAAACTATTAAATCTCAGATATCACTTTTTGTCACAAGAGAATGTTTTGATGTCATTGATGTAGAACCTTGTAATAATTATGAATAAGATCAATAGTAGTGTACTTAATTTTCAGGTATGCTAAAAATAGCCCCATGAATCCAAAATGCATAGAGACTGACTTTCTCAGAGACTTGACTTTGTAGGCAAAGCCGGAACTGAAAGAAGTGGCTTGCTCTGCTGCTTGTCCCAGCCTCTGTTGTGTACCTTATCTACAAGCATTTGCTGTGCTGTGTGCCAAAATGGATGGGTAAACAGATCTGGGCTAAAACTTAGGAGGAAAAAAACCCCAAAAGCCAGACCTGTGTTAATTTTAGTCTGAATAATTTTTGCCTGATTTGTCCTGAGAGTTCACAAATACTTGTGCCAGCACAGGGGGGGAAAAACAACTTCTTTTTGTGGCAGTCCTGCCTTAGAGTGTTGATGGAACTTCAGAATCAATTTGAATGTAAAAGTTTGCAAATGTTGTCTTCTGAGATAGAGATGGGGACTTCCACATGTTTCTGCAAAACTACCTCACCTGCTAGATATTTTTTTTTTTTTTTTTTTTTTGAGGAGGGGTAAAAGTAATAATGCATCATGACAAGTTCAGGTATAGCTTTGTACCAACAACTATACAGTTTGGTAAAGTGTATGACAAGTCTGTAGAAAAAAGGAAAACATTTATAGTGCAGCATTTTCTTTTACCTATAGATATCGGTGTAAGCAGCACTAATCCATAAAATCTGTAAAAAGCACATTTAATCAGACACTAAAGATACAAAAGGACACCCCCCCACCCCCCACCCCCCCAAAAAAAAGGCGTTTCTGAAACCTTCCAAAGAAAAAGGAGTGATAAACTAGTTTCAACATAGAGATTTTTAACAAAGGTTTAAGGCAGTGTAAAACCCTGTTTTTGTGACATTAAGAGTTTTATAGGTTAGAATTTATTGAGGGCAATGTAGTTCTTCTTTATCGTAGCTGGGGTTAGTATTCTGGGTTTTTGGGGAAGGAGGTGCAGCGTGGGTGGAGTGTGTGTGTTTGTTTTGGGGAGTGATTTTTCTTTTGGTTTTCAGTCAGTCCAGCAGTCTTGCTGCTTCTCCCATGGTGACAGTCTGGCAAGGCATTTTCTGTGAAAGTTTCTTTTGATTTCCACATATACCTTTCCACCCTCTCTCCCCAGTTCTCCCCCTACCACCCAACCCCAAGGCCTAGCTTGTGATCACCTGGAGAAGTTAACACTCCTAGTGTGTCTTGAGATTTTCCTTATCTTGTCCCATGGCGTTTCTTAGTTACCAGCTATGTATTGGTGCCAGAGTGAAACAAACACTTGCTCTTCTTCTTCCCATTGTCTTTTTGCACATTCCTCTGGTTATTAGATGTTGGCCTCTTTGTAGTTGGGCCTGTTGCATCTTTGTCTTTGGAAGATTATCCTCATATCACTAGGAACAGTTAATGCTAATAATTTATCATATTATGCACAGGTAGGTTTTAGGCATCTGTTATATAATGGTAAAATTGAGAAAGGTTGCTTGTGTTTTCTACTTAAATGTTTTGGAGTAGGCTGGAGGTATGTGAGAGGGAAGAAAAGGTTGCTCTTCGCTCGTCCTGATACTTTTGCAGAAGTTAATGGGTGCTCTCTGAGATTGTGTAGTTAGATGCACCTTTGACGTGACCTGGCTATGCTTAGGTAGTTATTTAGAACAAAACTAAAAAATATGGATTTATCATCTGGGAGAAGAAAATCTATCTTCTATTGTGTCATACACAAGAATTCGTTATGTTTGAGGGGAAAAGGTGTACATATTAAGTATGTTGGATTGTATTAGTTAATAAATACTATTTGCTGGCAGGACTTGGTTGACGTGGGTATTTTCATGGCTTAAACCTCTGACTTGCATGTACTTACATGCTTACATCTAAAAATTCTAATCAGTTTTGTGGAGGTCATATAGCCAGGTTATAGAAGTGATCCACAGTTAATTATTCTAAGAATTCTAAAACTTCCATTAATTGTATTTAACTGCAGACTGCCGTTTGCAGTGTTCTTGAGCTTTGCTGGCCACATAAGCCTAAAGCCAAATTTCTAATTTGATTTTGCTCATAGTTTAATCTTTTTAATTAGTTTGACTCTTGTAACAGTCAAGTTTTCCATTAACTAGGACAGGCCACTAGTCAGAGAAGAAGAAATCTTGTACTGATTTTTCCAATAGAATATAGCTGTTTGCTTTGTAAATGTCCCAATTTCATTAATCCTTAGAGAAATAGACCATGTAGGCTCACCCAGTTCACCCAGATGTTACTGAATTTCAAATTGATTGATGATGAGACCCTTTTGGTTTTGTATCTGATTTTAACAAAATTTTCTTTCCTTACAAGTGCATCAGTAATTAACGTACAATGTCACATGTACAATACTATTTTGATGGTTTTCCAGCAACAATAAGATAAATACATAGTGAAATAAAAGAAGCCCCAATTTGAAAGGGGGGGAAAAATGGAGGTTGCTAAACCAGGAATGATGACTGACCACCAAAATGGATGAGTTTGGAAGTCCTTATGCCCTTGTTTATTTCATTATAAACCTCAAATAATTATTACTTTTATTCTTGTGCTAATGCTTTTTTGTTAGGTGAGTAGGTGATGTTAATTGCAGTTCAGAAGATGGGGAACTGAAGAGCTACTGAAAAGGAAAAAAACAGACCCAAACACAAAAAAGACAGGCTGGCTTCATATGCCTGATCTGGCATTTCTAAAATGCAACTTCTGAAGTGACTGTGCATTCTGCTACGCTTTACATGTTCAGACCACAAGCTCCTTTGATTTCAGTTACATTTCTGAGTGCCTAGCACTTCTGTGAACCAGGCCTCATCATCTCTGCTTAAGAACGAACCCAGAAAACTACAAATGTTTTCTGTGAAAAATTTGTTATAGGCTGTTTAACAAGCATTGTATGGAAACTTTGTAATAGGTGGAGGCTAGCATGAGACTCTTCAGACTAAACTTTTTAAAAACATGGCATAGAATATTCCTTTCCCACAGTATTTTCCTTCAGCTACAGTCTTCCAGCTTCAATAAATAAGAAAGATGGCCTTTGGGTAATAAGCTCCTCTACCAAACAACCTTGATTAACTCCAGAGCAAGTCCTTTCTGTGGACTGAACCAAGTAATGGCTTCAAGTTTTTGGTTGGGGTTGGGTTTTGTGTGTTTTGTTCTGTTTGTTTGGTTTTTAAGGAGAGGGAGGAAAGGCGGGTATGTAATCACTTACCAAATACTGTATGAACATTAGGATTGAGCAGGTTGACTAGAGATTTGAGAAGTATAGGACTATTTACCTTGGAAAAGAGGTGAATAGGAGTTGTTGTGATAAAAGCATACAAAATAACAAATGACAGTAAATTAGGAATTTCTGGGTTTGCCCCCCTCTCTTGAAGAAAGAGCATTCATTGAAATTGAAACTTAAGCAGATGTTAAAGGTTACATATTTCTTGGTGATACTGGAAGGTTGCAGCAGACCACAGCTGAATTGATCTTTTGATGTTGTCTTTAGTATAAGTGACATACTTTGATCATATGTCACTTACTTCAGGTGGGTGTGTCTGTCAGTATGTATTTTTATGGTATAATGTGGGAGACTTTTTGTGTACTCAGATATTTTAAATAAAGTTTGGATGCAAAATCCTTGACACATCAGTGCGTTTTTATCAGGAGTTCGTATGCCTAAGTTTGCAAAACAGCAGGAGCCTTAGCTATGCTTGGAGACTCATAAACGAAGTGTTAATCTCACAGCAGTGCTATGAAGTGGGAAAAAAAATTATCCCTTGGTTTGCAGACAGTAATATGGAGATGATTGATAGGAAGGGATATGAAACATCATCTGAGGTTACTTTTCTTCCTTGTCCACTTGAATCAATTAATATTATTTTGGTTGGTTAATGCCTATGTGCATCTTTTGCTACCAGAAAGAAAAACAGACAAAATAAATTGCAGATAATACGTTCACAGTATGTATTATAACCATTCTAGTAGTTAAAGAAATCAACTTTTTTTTTTTTTTTTTTTAGACTGCAGTATCTTCCTAATCACTATTGTTACCTAGAAATCTAAACCACATGCTTATTATTGGTGTCACTCAAAGCAATGTGTGTTTGCTGGCTCTGCAGCTGCAGTAAACTAATGAACTGTATTCCCATTGCTGTGCTGACATCAGAATTTGGCTGTTGCAAAGATGTCTTAAGCATGATGAAGTACTGTTAAAGGTAAACAAAGATGAAATTGGGACAAAGTATGTTCCTGCTTAGAAACGAAGGTTGAAAATTTCGTGGTACCTAGATAGCATGGGGTATCCTAAACATATGTTTTATTTATGTGTGACAGATGATACATACTTATCTGATGGAGCTGTCAGAGCTGCAGTGTTAGGATCAGTTTTGCAGCCATGGTGTGGAGAAAAATCCATTCAAATTTACTGTGAAGACTGCTCAGCCTTAACGTCTTAGTTGTTCTCCAGTGAGTTCCCATTTCTTCCCAGTTCAGTTATATTACCTAATCTTAATGGTACTCTGTTCTCTTCCATGAACGGAGCCTGTCACCTTCTGCTGAAACGCTGGTAGTCATTAGCAATTATAGGCCTTACACTGTTTTTAGTGTTGCATTCTAATACCTCATGGTAGAAGGTATGACATCTGTCTCCAGGAAATTTATCAAAACTTTCTGAACTGTTGAAACAGAGAAAAAGTTTTGTACTGGCAAAATGCATTCATAAGTATTAAAGAGACATATGCCTTTTCTATTGACAAATACTTTTTTAAACTGATACAGACATTGAAGGTGAAGGAGAAAGAACATTTTAAAAGAAGTTTGGATAAATCAAATATTTCTGGAGTCTTCCCCCACCCCCTTCTTTGCTTGGCTACAGCACCTGAAAAATGCACATTTGTTTTTTGTTTTTAAAAAAAAGTAGTTACATTGGTTTTCAGTAGTATTAGCGTTTGCTTGCAGTCTTTAAAAAATACCCTTTCCTCTGCAGTTGTACTCTTTGTCTTTCTTACAGCTTTCTGTGGAAATAACCTGATTGACCATCAGGGAATAGCTTTAGATCTGCAGGAGATCTGCACACTTACAATATTTTTTTTTATATTGTATAACTTATGATCTTTAAACTGTTCTATCACCGCATCTTAACGTGAGAGACCAACTTCAAACTTGTAGTTATTATGAAAATCTCATTACTGTAGTTTTAAGTGCCTGAGAATTAGTCTCTCAAAAATTGAAAGAAAACATACTTGTGTTTTTCAGTTTACTTTGTATATGTGATAGTGCTTTGTCTGGGCAAATGTGTTTAGCTTGCTTTTCTAATGAAATAAGGTTTTTATCTGATCAGCCACTCAAATTTCTTTGTTGCTAATCTTTCCTGAAGTTACTTTAGTTCAGAACTTGCTGACAGTAGGGCAAGGGTTTCAGAGATGCAAGATTCATCTAATTGGTGCTAAACAGAATAAGGGACATCAGAATTCTGTTTATAGAAAGGAAAAGGGACCAGCACTGTTAAACATTTCAAAAGGCAGCAGCCCTTATGCTAGCTGGAATAAATTCAACTAAATTCAACATGGGTGTTTCGAATGTTGTAGGGGATGTGCTGCCCCCTCCCCAGCTCTCCAGGCACGGCACCCAGAAGGAGGTGGGCAGGTAGTGCAGGAGGATGAGAGTGAGGAGTGCAGAAGGGAGTGAGTTGGCAGCCCTCTTAGAGTAGAGTGATGAGCAACAGATTTGTTGGAAACCAGCCATCATTAATTTTGCTGCTTATGGTAACATTCATTTCATATAGCAACAGTAAACAAGATAAAAAGCTAAAATAAAGCACACAAACTTTTAAATACTTTCTCAGCCCACAGACTGGTGGAGGGCTGTGCATGGTATTTGAAAATATTACTGATTTTTTAACTTTAAAGTGGTGGGTTCTTAATAGCTACAAAGGATTCCTACATTCCTTGATTATCTTGATGAAAACTGCTTATGTGATACACTATTACAGAAAGGGTAAAGCAAAAGTGGAAAAAAACCATGAAAACCAAACCACTCAAAAGTAGCTAAAAATATCAAAAGATGATCACTAGGCTCTTTAGTTAATGTTTTCTATAGTATTTTTCTTACCTAATTTTGTTTTTTCTGTTTATTTTGGCTGGTTAGAGTCGTGATGATGGTACAAACACTGAAGCAAAATGTGTGCAGTGAAAACAGAGTTGAACTTAGGAGGTGCTTATATAAAGAAAATTTGCAGTTTGAGCCTTATGATGATGCCATAGTGTGGATGTGAAAAGAAGTTTGTTAAAATATGTTGTTCCTTGGAAAAAAAATAAACTGATTGACGTTACTGGTGTTACCAATATGATGAAAGGAAAATACTGTTTGATATTTCCCCTTAAAGCTACCTTCAGATAGTTTGAGTAGTCAAAGTAGGGTAAATCCTGTTATTTCAATATAATTTTGTGTTTTAATTGTGTTATTCTTCTGTTACTGTTTGAAAATATATGCATGTACTTAATTATCCAAAATGCAGTAATGGTTCTTTGTAGTAAACTCATTATTGAAATTTAATCAAACCATAGTCGTAATTTAGTAAGGAATTATTTGAAATTAAATTCTGAGGAATATAAAAATTGTTCTCTTCTTGTGATTTAAAATAAAAAAACTTAACGCTTGGTCACTTAACTCACACACTCTGACTGTAGTGCCTTTCCGTAGGCTTTAGTCCTGATGTCCTAGTCAGTCAGAAAGGATATAGTTTTTCTTTAAAAACTTTGTTTACATGAAACAGTGAAGAAGAATCATTTAGAAATTATGCCCCTTTGTTCATACAGTTGTGCAACATATTGTAGAATAAGTGAAGACAAGTTTAATTCTTAAGCTGTTGCAGTAATAAGAATGAAACAAAGTAAACTCGATACTTTTGATGGTGGAAACAGAATTCAGCTTTCTGGGGGGAGGTGGAAAAGGTTACCCTATATGTTTGGTTTTGGACCAGTGGCTCTTTCTGAGCACTGAATTACCACACAGTTAACATTCATTCACAAATGAATGCAAAACAAAGAAATGCAAGGCAACTTTAAAGCTTTTTGCTGAAAATACATATTTATTTAAATACCTTATTCAGTCGTCCTTTGTAAATGTAGTTGGCATGTGTCACTATTTCTGAAAAACTCCTAATCCTTCTCTAAAGTTCCCACTTCTGCTATCACCAGTAAAATTCCAGTGGCAAGAAAAGAAGTACTATTTTTGCTTGTGTGAAGTCAGTAAATGAGGGTCTAGTAGTTGCGTTTGTGAGCTGTTAGTGACAATTTTTTTCTTAAAAAATGTATGTAGAATATGAAAGTAGGCATAACTCTGAAGTCTAAGGGAAATTGGGAAATCTGGAAATAAGATTTCAGCTTTGTTCCAGTTGGAACTGGTAGTCTAGACTGCTTTAAAATCATGAGAATTTTGCTTTAGGAAATGGGAGGGTTCACCAAGTACAAAAACTATATCTTTGTAGAATATATGTGCATTGGTACAACTGGAAGTAGGTCAGTAGAAAGCCTGATAAGTTGTAAAGTCTTTTTGAACTGGAGTGAAAACAAAGTTAAAGGCTGTGTTTCTAAACTTCAGCTGGGAAAGCAGGGGTGGTGAGTAATGTTTTCCAAAGTTAATGCTTTTTCAGTCCTAGCCTTTGTTTTCCTTTTAAAGGTTAAAACACCTTCAGTCAGATTGAAAAGTAAAAAGGCTGCCATTTAATTTTGTTTCATTTTGAAATCTTTACGTACTGTTCTTAGTTTAGGTTCTTGAGCACATTGGACCATTCTGATCTGAGTTGGATTTCTTAAGCAGATTAAAGCATACTCATCCTAGAGTTGCAGCTCTGTGTGCCGCTCCATTTCTGATGCTAAAATTGGATTTTGATACTCACATACACCGGTGAGGATGGAGTTCTCCACTGTATTTTATCTGGCAATGAAGCTGCTTTGAGAGACTTCTTCAGGGACTCTGACACTGTCTCTGCCTTCTGAGAAATCATACTGTGGAGCTCTGCCCTAATTTGCACCGTCTTGAGACTCTTCAGAGTCATTCCGACTTTAGCCTGTACGTGGGCTGTGATGAGTTTAAGTTTCTGTATACTATCAGATTTAACGCCTGTCAACACTTTGGTTAAAAGCCTGGCATCATGCAACATCACCATAAAATTAATTCTAAAACTAGCCTCAAAATTTTAGAAATAAGAAAAATACTAATTGTTAGTATTTTTAGAGGATTTGTTTAGAGTTTTCCCACTGCTTTTCATCATGTTTTTCAATCTTCTGCTTGAAAACAAAACTATGGGCAAAAATAATTTCACCAGGAAAGGTGAAAAGGTGGAGGGGTAAGTAATGAAAGGTTAGTTCTGCGGAGTATTGCGAGTCAGCTTAGTAATCTGAGCTGACGCATGTAGCAGGTATTTTAACATAGTCAAAAGCAAGTTAGTTTATCTAAACATAAAAAAATGCAAGTCCTTTTTATGGAGTGCTGGAATGGTGTTTTGGAAACTTGTCATCCTGACACCATTGTACCTGACTACTTCTGCTGAAGGAAACAGTTACTTACCTTCACTGCTGCTGCCATTGCTGTTGAGGGAGAATAATGAATTCAAAGCTGTTTGTCTTAATTGAGTCGGGAGCACTCTCAAAGTCATTGAAACAAAGCTTGTGAAGAGTAAAAGGAGAAAAGTAAAAAATGGAGGCACAGTGATTTTAGGCAAGGAGGGGGATGGTAGTATAATTGGAAAGGATGGAGTTGCTACACCAGTAGCTGGAGGATTGCCCTGAATCAGAGACTGGTGTGCTTCACCCTACTGGAATGTGTGGAAGCACACGCGCCAAAGCCAGCACTTTGAGCCAGTGAAGTACTCTTGCTTGCTTGTGGGCCATCCTTTTCCACACACCAGCCCAGGTGTGTCTGTGGCCTGCAGGATACTGGATTGTGGAAGTGATCCTATTCAAAAACTTTTTTTTTCTCCCCAGGTTAGTTTTCATTTGGATCAATGTGACTTATGCAGACTCATCTACTACCCCCTCCTTGTGTTGACAGAAGCTATATGACAGTCTTGGGGTGGCAGAACTGTTACTTGCTGTGAGCTTAATTTGGAACACTGTATTCATTGAGTTTGACCTTATTAAATCAACTTAAAGATCCATTAAACTGCACCCAAAGATTGGGCTGAGGCAGTCCCACGCTCCCCTGTGCATTTTTACAGCCACGTAGTGAGCTGTTTCAAGAAGCAGATCTGTCTGAAAAGCAACCTGGCCAGAAAAAGGCATTTTTCAGTAATGTTGCTCATCAGTTGCATGCGTGCTGGAGTAAGAGACAGACAGGTCTGACAGATTTGGGTTGACCCTAAGAAATACTACAACCCTTCGGGGGCCCCCCCCCCCCATTTTGGTGAAGCAGTATCTGTGTACAAAATGAAGTGCGTCCAATGTTTCTTAGAACTGCAAATGTAGGTGCAGTGAATGATGCACTACACTTTCACGTCTGAAAAAGAAACTAAGATACATAGGAGAATGTTCTCTGGCTGGAAACAATTGAAATCAGTGCCATGTTTATACGCAAATGTGTGGATTGTGTTGGTGCCAGTAATTTTGAACTAACGTGAATGGTGTAGAATCCGCAATGAATTTTCTAATGCTTTAGCTGACAGCTGCTGTAATGGATCATCCCATTCATCCTAATACATGATTGCTTTCAAAATAAATTGATTTTATATTGGAATTCAGAATTGGTGTGACAGTAGTAAGAGGTACTTACGTACACTTCTTTCTCTAGGAATGTTTGATTTCCTCTTTTTTTCCATTTATTGTCTTTCCCATTTGTGCAAAAGAATTTGAGGTTTCAGTATTTTTCAGGCCTTCGTAAGCTTGATGGCTCACAGTTCTGTACCAGTATTATCATTATGAGATGTGGGCTTTGATGTTTAGACTGGTCTTTTCCTGTTCTGCAGTCCAAACTACTGAGTCTTGTGCTGTGACTTGAACTAGAGTAGGCGGTACAGGCCAGTGCTTGTAAACAGATTTGTCTTCATGCCAGCTCTCATTTTTTTTTCCCCTCCTAATGCCTGCTGTAGTTGATTGTTCTTTAAACTTGTGCTAACTTAAGGATGTATATCTGTCTATAGGGGAATATGTGTGTGCATACCTACACATATACGGAAATGAGTTATTTTCAGGTAATCACACATTCACCAAAAATTGTACTACTCAGCAGATGGGCATCATAAATAGCTTTCTCCCCTGCCCCCCACCAAGCATGAACTGATAAAATGCAAGCAGTAGAATCTTTTTTTGTGTTATCCCAAAGCCAGCATTATTAACACTCCGCAGGGCTCATAGCAGGAGCAGACCACGAGTTTGCTGTTTCACATGAAGCTCTTCCAGAATTATTCATGGAAAGTGAAAACCCTTCTTTAAGTGTTGCTGTTTAACTCATATTTCATACCCTTCAGGGCCCAAGAGTTGTGCAGAATATATTGTTAAGGACTCCTTGATAGGCCAGAAATCTGGCTACTGTTGAAAAATGTTTGAATGTAATTTTGTTTATTTGAAGAGACAATGTTTACCAGGCAGGAGCTTGCTCTTATGTGGTGGTGTATGCATTGAAATTCTGTAGTTGTCAAACTTCAGCCAACCTTATTCCCAACCAAAGGGAAATTTGCCCGTAGTAATTTGTATATGGAAACTTCTGTGAAAATAGCTGCATGGAAATATTGCCAGAAACTGTTGGATGAATTTGTATGGATGATTTTGATTATACAAATCCTCACTTTGAAATAATTTGATTTCATCTCATGTATTGAGTGGGTGGGTTTGTGGCTTGTTGTTTTTAGTTGTTCCATTTTGTAGTATTATTAAAGCAAACCTTTATTTGTAATCTTCAATTCAGAAAGCTTCAAAACAATGTTTAAGGAATGAATGTGTGGGTATGCTTTGCATATATGCACTGGTCAGTAGTATATTGGGATTCCTGGGGTTCAGTCTTTTTGTTTGTAAATAAATTCTGGAGACCTTAAGTGAGTCTTGATTCAAAATCTCTCATTATCTGTCAAGTCTTTGATGGTATATGAAAAAAAGATTGTGAGTAACTGATACTGCTCATGGCCAATGGATCAAATGTTCAGAGGCTTGACCGACACAGAGAAGCTTGGGTGCATTGATTTTATATAATAATCATGTTGCAAAGGGAAGCTAGATGGAGGCTAATATAAATTTTACTGTAAACTAACTTCGCAGTGTCTTAATTCAGGCCAGAATACATTCAAAGCTGTCATACTGAAAATGAGAGGGGAGGATGTTCTGGTTTTCCTGGGCTTCTCTGTGATTGCTGCCTAGGAGATACTGCTTTCTCACTGAAGAGAAATGATAAGCATACAGGATACAAAATGCTTCACTTGTAAGAGTATATTCGGTTATGGAAAACTACTGTGTCTACTGCTTGGCCTCTCAATACCTGACTCTCCCAAGAATCACTTGTCTTCTGAAGTCTTCCTTTTGACATCTGAAAGCAGCTCCTAAGCAAATTCAAACAAATGTTGTAGATGCAGTGTCAACCCTGTGCAGGTGGCTGCTACCTGGTTTGAATGTTACCCCTTGATTTTGCCACTATCAAGATAACCCTGTGTGTGAACAGACAGAGCTCTGGCAAAAGACGTATGCTTAGTTAAAGTTGAGCAAGGCAGTGCTTTCAAGCAAGCAGCAGGAAGCATTTTTCTCCATCTTTCAGTTTCCTTTGCTGAATGTTTCCCTTTAGCACTTCTTTTTGGTCCTTAGTACAGGGCAGTACTTACCACTATTGAGGAACCTGCTAGTAGTAGCATCTGGGAGTAACAGCTTCTGGCCTCTTGGCTTAGCTAGGAATTTCAGCCCTATCCAAACTACACTTATTTACTCTACTCTCAACATCTGGAACAGGATTCTGTGATTAATTTCACCATGAATTTGTCAGTATTTGGGGTCTGTCTAATATAAATACTGAAGCATTTTCCTCAATAGAAGTTACTTGGGCAGCAACTTGTTCTTGTCTCCTCCTACACTAATTTCCCATGAAGTTCGTAGTCAAATATTAGGTCTTGGCCCTTTTCTTTAAGGTGCTAAATGGCCTCGGCTTAATGCCTGAATTTTAGGCACTAAAGATTATAGCTCTTCTTTCCTGGTCATAAATCTTAACCAACAACATTTTTAGGATGTTCAGTGAACTCCGGCAGCTATTGAAGACTGTTGCAAATCTCTAAAATCTGTAGGCCAAAGTGTACTTCTGAAGTCTTCCTTTCTTGCTATGAAGATGCATTGTGGAATGTTTTGATTTCAAACTACAAAAACACCACCACCAATTCAATCAGAATGAAATACGGCACTGTTACATTTTTCTTTTCAGGATGGAAAGATGAGAAAACAAACATAGCAAGATATCTTCCACGGGTTTTTTTGGTAAACCATTTCAGTATATTGCTGACCTGCATGCTATGATCTGAGGGAGATTTAAAAAAAATATTAAACCAAAACACACAAAAAATCAGAAAAACAACCTACAGAAGATGAATGAAACTGAGTTTCATCCTGTTTTGGCATTTGAAAAGTAAAAGCAATGGAACTTCATCTATTTTCAGTCTTGTGTATGCAAGCCTAAGACAAACATAAGAACTTTATATGGGATTCAGAACCTGAAGGCAGTAACTATACAGTCTAGAAAGCTTTTAGATAAGAAAAGTTAAATTTTGTGCTTATGTAACATCCCACATATGCTTAAGAAGGATCAAGTGGTCTATTTTGACAATCACCTGGTCAACTAGTTGTCATTCTCCTGCAGAGTTTGTATGTGGGAGAGATCTGTTGTGTCCTTCTATAGATAACACTTCCCCTCCTTTTTCCAATTTTTCCAATAATTCTTTTTTATAATATTTTTTATATTTTTAGCTGCTTTTTAAATATTCAGCGCATGCATGTGGACTGCTGTTCTGAGGTCACTGCAGCTGAGCAAGTGAAGTTGAATCTTTAGTCCATTTTTGAGTCAGAGAAACAAAAACAAAGATCATTTTTAAACAACGAGCCATTATTTTTGCTTGTGGCTTCAGGCCACTTCAGTACTCTTGATCATGTGTGTGCTTCCTTATGTGTTCTGGGCAATCGTAATTTTTTAGGCTGAGGCTTGCTGCCTTCTCTGTAAGCTTCTCAGGTTTGTCTTTGGTACTGTCTCTTCATCGCAGATGCAGACATTTGTGAAATGACCAAATCCTCTGCCAGCGGGTACCAGATTGATGTTCATGCTTGGGGTAGGTTAGTATTGTTTCAGGTGTCTGATCTTATTAAGGGAATCAGCTTCATCTTCCAGCTATTTCAAGCAAAAGCAAAAATTATTCAATGCTGCAGTGTATGCACTGTCTTCAGACAGTGGTATTGTTGTATTGGTAGATTTATTGAATAAGTTTAAATAACTGTACTGTGAGACTCTTAGAAACTGTAAGATTTATTGGGTAACAAAATACTTTAATGAAGTATTAAACTAGGTATTAAAGTAATTTTAGGGGCATAACCTCAAGAAGTGGATCGACTTTCATGTTGTTCTGTACTCTTGGGGCTGAAATTTCTCAAATTTTGTCATGAAGAGGCTAAGTGATTTTTCTAGATGAACATGACAAAGCATTTTGCAAATACAGAGCTACTGTGCCTCAAGTGCTTTTTTAAGAATGTCAGACCTTTAAAAATTTTCTGTGATTCCTCTTTTAGGCATTCTTTATGAGAGTGTTGCTGGCAGCTATTTAAATGATACTTAGTACTTGCAGGTTCCTGATTTCAGCAACATAGTTTAGTGAAGTGTTATTTTCATCTAAATTCAGCATCGTTAATTTTGAGACTGAATTTATATAGCATATTTAAATATATAAAATAAATACATAAATACTGTATATTTTAATAAAAATGGTATACAATGACTTTTCAGCCTGTAACTTTGAGAAGTCTGCCTGATTTGAGTTCTTCCTTGCATAGTTATATGTTTGGATTTTTTTGCAGAAACTCCCATGTTTTTTCTTAGATAATGAAATCGTTATACTAATTAGAAAACTTCAAAATAAAGCAGAAGTGAATGTAAAGGTTAAAATGTGAAAAAGCTGCACAATGCAAGTGATGTGAGTAGACTCACCAAGAATGGTCTGGGGAGTCTGTCTTAATAGTGGATACCTGATGTCTGTAGTGGGAATGGTCATACCATGAAGTCTTCGTCTGAAGTCTGTTTCTTGCAAAGAAAGGAAATTGCAGTGTGCTGTCTGATATTTGGGGCATCCATATTTCGTTAATAAAGTTTTAGTACAAGAAGTCTACTTACTGGGACTTCTTAAAACAAGTCAGACATGTTATGAAAACATTCTAAAAACCAAAAAAAAGCCTTGCATTAACACTTTATCTGATACATTGCCTGCTTCTTCCCTTACCAACATCAGTAGCTATAAAACTGTGTGATTACATATGAGGAATGTTGAGGGACAGGAACGGCAGATACAGACATATTCTAATTATCCACAGGGCAAGAATTCGATGGAACTGATAGAAAAAATAATTGCAGAACTCTCGGTTGCTTAAAGCTCTCAAAATATTAGAGGAGAATTCCCAGACAAGACTTCATTAGCCTGAAATCAGAGTAACTGCAGAAAATCAACAAAGCCACCACAACTGGTGGTGACAGAGGTGTCATGTTATCCTCTAGAATAGTATTGCTACTCCAGAAAGGTATAGTAGAGCTCTGTAAAAGCAGTAATTTGATTTTTGTCTTTCTTTAATTAGGCAAAGTCTTTGTTTTGGAAATAGAATACATATTTTGGATGGGGGATAATTTTCAATCTACTCAGCGTAGCTATATGGCTTGAAAATATTGCTAGAATGTTTAGCAAAGTTAGAGCCAAGTGAAAACATAGTCTGGTGACTGGTAATTGGGTGTAAATATCAAGATCCAACAAATAAAAATGGATATGAGAGACACAGATGAATGGGGAAAAGTCTGGGTTTTTTCTATCTTCCTTTCTTTTGCTTCCTTTACCTTTTCCTTCTCCATTTTTATTTTTTTTCTTGGACAAACAATACATCTCACTCCCATACCCAGAATAGAAAAATCTATGTTCTTGTGTGAAATACTGTATCATAAAATGAACAGTAAAAACTTTAAATATTACATTTTAAATAGTGTCATGTAAAGTCCTCCAAAATGCTTTCGGTGAATAATATATTCAATTTGAAATATTTCCACACTTTTAATATTGATTTATTATGATGGTATGATTAATTATGATGGTAATATTATAAGTTGAATTTATTAAAGACTTTTCATATTATTCTTTGCTACCTACATTATAATAAAATACATAGGCTTGGCATATTAATTTTCCAGGCTTATTTTTCAGAAACTGAATATTGTACACATAATCATTATGTCTTTAGCATCATCCTGTTGCTGAGCACTGTGGATTTGACTTCCATATCCTTATATCAGCAATATTGGTGCCTTCTGTTTTTCCTGTAGTCCCCCACCTTATTTAAAAGAGAACTTTAAAAATGGGAAACTTCTTAAAAATATTTTTTTATTTTTTTAACACATATCAGAAATCAGTCTTTATTACTAGGGATACTTGTCATTATTCAAAGTAAAATAATTTAAACTTATTAAATGAATTCTACAAATACAGTACTTTTCATGCACTAATTTTACATTATTTTCTTCCTCCTTATTAAAGAATTAAAGAAGATTTATAGCCAGGAAACACTCCAGATATGTTTCCGGTTCAGTTTTTCATGGACCAATTTTTTCCTGTGCTTTAAGAATTTCCAGAAACTTTTTTTAATTGGGCTACTTAAAAATAAAAGGAAACCACCAGCCACACACAGAGTAACTAAATGTCTGCATTTTGCTTTCAGTCCATTCTAGAGTGCCCTATTTTTGATCCTGGTAGCTGCCTAAAGAGAGAACTTTTTTGTGTGTGTTTAATAATAGAGAAAATAGTGCTCAACAGGTAGCAAAATTTTCTGGTAAAACAGATTTCTCCTCATTGGAGAAAGCTAATTTGTCTGAATAGAAATTCTTTGCAGAAGTGTATCTGGTTTGGTAGGTGTGGTAGGTGGTATGCCACCAGCTGCTGGCTGAAGTTTGTGGCAGTAAGATGAACAGGATGTCCATGTTGGCCACTGCCTCTGGGGAGCAGGTTCTGGTTTGATGTGCCGTTGGTTAGGTTTTTTGTTGTTGTTGCTGATGTGTAGTATTAGTTTTGATTGTGAAACATCAAAACTTTTACAGTTTTACAGTTCTGATTTTGTCCAGCCTTTCATATAGGAATGGAAACCCACGTCTTCTGCATTCTTGGTAATAATTGTTAATGACAGTCCTGTATTAAGGCTCCAGTAGATGACACTCAGGTAGACAAAATTTTTCAGTGCGGTTTTATCACTAGATATGGGTTCGCATTGGGGTTTCACATGATTTGCCTCCTAATGTTCAGTCCTAAGGCTCAGTGGGATCTGGGTTCTGAAGAAACCAGAAAATGAATGCCATGGCTGAAGGGTGTTTTCTTGTTCACCTTGATACCTTCTTATGGTACTGAGTATGATGGTATTATGTGTAATTGCCAGTCATTGAACAAGTTCCATGAAAGAAATTTTAATTTCTTTCTGCTCATACTATTGCATACTGTGCAATCAGAGCTAGAGATCAAGGTACAAATACTTTGCATAATTTTATGCTTCAGTAGGTATAGTGAGTTTTCAACTCACCACACTTTACAAGATTGCTGAAATAGAAAACCTCTTTTCTTGGAATAAAATACTTTTTTTGTGTCTCTCATTTTTTCATTGTGTTGGAACACAGCAGCAAACAGTACGATGTGCTTTGTATGCCCCTGCTTCTGGATGACTGAGTCAGGGAGACTGTATGATGTACCACAGGATGCACCTGCACCACGGTGTAGAAAAAGACATGGATATAGTCTTTAAAATGTCAGTTTTGCTGAAAGCGTAGCCCTCTAGTTGTGTTTTAATGTGAAACTCTTAGCGCATTATTTTGTTGTGAGAAGTGAGCCTAAATATTCACCTGAAAGTGAATCCTTACCGTCAATTCACATTCCTACAGTGAAAATGCCATTGCTGTTCTTGTCCAGCGCCACCTTTTCTTTGGAAGAGGAAATGAATCATCACACAGCAGTGAGCTGGTTGTAAAGAATCCTCTCTCTCACATCTGGAGGCTATTATCAAAGTGTTTGGGAAACTTTGTATGGAAACAGAAACTCCTTCACCATGGGGAATATGCTTTCAAGAATTTTTTGGTTTTGCCCCAGCCATATATAACACTTGCTAGTATACCTAGGGGAAAAGGGCTATTTTATTAAATGCTTCTAACTGATGATGTCTTGAATTATCATTAGAACGTTTAAAGAGTAAGCTCTTTTTAGTCCCTCTGCAAATACTCTTTTGTTATGTATCTATGTATGTGGAAGCAAAGTTTCTGAGAACTTAGAAGACTTTCAGTGTTTTAATTTATGAGCCTTCTTTAGAGTACTTAAACGATTGTTAGATTTTGGCAGGAAAATTGGAAAGAATATTGTTACAAATCTTTCCAATAATAAAGACTAGATACTGCTGAAGACTGAATTGCTTTAAAAAAATAAAATTAAAATTGGTGCTGTGGCACTAGACTCAAATCGTGGATGTGTAAGAGATGGTGAGTAGCATGAGTATGAAGAGATAATGTGCTGATAAATGTATACTGTCTCTTCTCATTATCTGAGGAGAAATATACGTACATTGTTAAAATGTGTAATTTGATTCACAGTATTATAGCTTGTGTCATAGAAAAATTGTGTGAAATAGTTTAAAACTGGAATAATGGGGGGGGGGGGGGGGAAGGATTTCCATATGGTAAGGCCAAACTAGCAATGTTAAAAGGTCTTGGGTTGAATAGCCAAGTATTATCATGCATCAAAAGCTGACTGTAAACAAAAAGTAGATTAAAAAATAATTTCTGTAACGATGAACCATACAGTGACTTAAGGTCAGATAGTACTCTGCACTCTTGAAAACTTTTTAGCTGTTTGAGAAGCAGGAAACAGGGTGAGTTGAGTTGGTTTGGTTGATCACAACCAAGGAAGATTTCACAGAATTCCTATTAAGTCAAATAAGTTAAGTGAGTGGGGTGAATCCAGTGGAAGATTGTAGACCTAATGTCAGTAAAATCAAGGTGAGGAATATAGTGAGAGAAAACAAAACTATTCGCTGACTTTATGAAGTTGTAAAGGACTAAGTCAGGGAAGATCGGTGCATCAGTCTAGGCTGGTTAGTGAAATGTTTCACTAAGCAGCTTCTGTTCAAAAATCTAATAGAACTTAATGCTGGTTAAAAAGCCCAATGGTAAACACTATGGATGTTATGCATTGCTCATATAAATTAGGCATGTGTGCTCGTTTGAATACTGTGTGAATGTGCTCTGTGCAGTGTTGCCGTTCCAGGGAACCTTTGCCTCCAAAGGTATGAGATGAGGATGTGATGAGAATAGTAAGAACCTGGAATGCAAAGTAAAAGTGATGGCCTAGGAAGGTAAGTGGGGAATCCCTGCTGTCTCAGGTCATCATACAAAACCAGGAAATACATCATTAAATTAAAATGAATCAATCAATTGATATCATTGGGTACAAGTTTTGGAAATTACTGTAACAGCACGTTTCTGAGATCTTGAATTTGAAATGATCGGTGATCACATCTTAGGCCAGTTTCTAAGGAATAGAGGTGAAGGTAAATTTTCTGGGGGACTAGTAGGGTTTGAATATAGCGGCCCATTTCAGTTTTCATGTGCTTGTCACTATTAAGGTAAGAATTTGTGTCACTATTAGATTGTTTTTTAAGAGATTGTGTACCGGAAGGCTAAATTCTTTCCTCCCTGGTCTTGGCCATTGAATTCTATCTACCTTCCATTCTGCTGACTCTGGAAGTTTTCATATCTATGATCTAGCTATGCCTGTCAGAATAAGTCCTGGACAGTTTTCTGAGGTGGTTTTCAGTCAGGTTAGTAAGTTAATGACTCATGGAGTTATTCAGCAAGTGTTGAGGCCAGCATAAAATATGCAGTGGCACTGCATGGCTAGATGCATGACAGGGTGAGTAATGGGAAAGGGATAAGGAGGTGGTGGCAGCAAGTGGTTAAACTGGATCTCCATGTCATGTGGAACCAAAATCATAGCTACTGGGAGAGGGTTTGAACTGTATGCTGCTGTGACTCCTGGTTGGCAAATAGGTCTGAATTTCTGTCTGTGCTTCCTCCTCCTTCAGTGTTTTTTATCCTGTCAGTGTGTACAGAACTGTAAGAAACATAGTACTGCAGCCAGCCAGTTTTAAGAGAAGTTCTGTTAAATTCCAGGCCATTAAAGCTGATAATCTGCTTTCTCCTTAATGACAAATGTTAACATCTTGAGAAAAAACAAAAGCACAGCCTGTTTTGATGGAGTGGGTTTGGTTCTGTTATTTTATTTTAATAGCTTAAAATAGAGACTATTTCCAAAGAGAGGAGAGATGAAAAAGATCTTACAACAGCAGATATGAATGAATTACAAGATATTCTTGTATGAAGCATAGTGGTACCTGCTTAAAGACAAAAGAAATAGACTTGACTTTAAAGTGTCATTTGGCTTGCAGGAAGCAGCACCTCATTACTACATATAGCAGTGAAGAAACTGAGGTTGTATAAAAATGGTTTTGAATCTTCCTAATCTTACTACAACAAAAACTTAAAGTCAATGATACTGTCTAAAATACTCAGTTCTGAGCAAGATGTTATATTTTGTCAAAGCTGTACTGATAAGGAAGGGCATGTAGGTTTTTTGGGTTTTTTTGCCCGTCACAAATCTGATTTTTCCTGTGGGCTTGTTCATGGCCAAAGAGTACAAGATTTATCACCTGCAGTGATAACACCATTAGGATTATCTTTTGCTGGGCAGGAAGAACACAGTTTTACTTCCTTTTGTGCTGTTGTAATCTTGGGAAGTATACTTTTTTGCAACCTTTCCTTGCAGCAGTCCATACAAGTTACTGGAATCAAGATGTCAGTGTTACATGACTGATTTTGCAGGACAAAATATTACGCCACTGTTTAAATAGCATGTTCTAATTTGTGCTGTAAAAGACATCTTGGATTAATGGATCTTATTTTTCTCATTTTATTTACCTTTTTCACCCTGTCTGTTGCATTTATGTTACTTGAGGAATCTTCTAGATTTACAGCAGAACTGAAATTCTGCTGTGTGTTAATTATGGAGATACAACATGTGGGTAATTGTACAACCTGTCTCCCAAATTGGTAACAATACTTGTCCAGTTTGATTATGATGCTGTATTTGTGGTGTAGTTATGTTCATTATGGGGTTACTTTATAACGCGTGTATCAAGGAAGTTACTTCAAGTAATTCATGAACTGCTCAGTATACTGTTTTTATTACAACTAGTAGTCAGTCTTTCTGCTTTTTCGTATGTCAGATTAATTTAACATCTGGAAGATAGTCTCAAGAGTTGTTCAATGTAAGTAAAATAATATAGAACATGCTGTTTTACCAATGTGAAGATAGTGGTAAATTACAAGTCTGTGACTTCTTTGCTCATGATCTGGCAGTTGACCAAATCTCCAAAGAAAAGCCCAGTGTAGGTTAGTCCCCAGGAGAAGGATAGGTAGTTAAACTGTTTGCCTAGTCAGAGGAGAATTATTGTACAGGTTACCATTGCTGTTCCTGCATAAGCTTTACCTCTCTTGTGGTACATCTGCAGTCACATCTAGAAATGCTGGTCATTGGCTTCACTTGGTGAGCAGTGTATGAAGAAGGAAGCAAATAGTCTTTGCCCCGAAGAGCTTACAACATGTTTCGTATAATCTTTTGTTCAACTTTTTATTTTTTTTTCAGAGCTAGTTAACTGTCTCATCAGAGAGTATAGATTAGATAGAATTTGTAGCAGAAATTGGACAATAAAATTTATCTTTCAGGGGTTACTAGCAGTACCAGGAAGGGAGTGCTACTTTTTGTTTTACTAATGACAACAGCAAAACTTCACAAAAATGCATCAGCTCCTTTCCAGTTCATTTTTTTTCTGTGATTCACATATCATAGCATCATAGAATGGTTTGGGCTGGAAGGGACCTTAAAGATCACCTAGTTCCAACCCCCCTGCCATGGCAGAGACACCTTCCACTAGACCAGGGTGCTCAAAGACCCATCTGACCTGGCCTTGAACACTTCCAGGGATGGGGCATCCACAACTTCTCTGGGCAACCTCTCCCAGTGTCTCACCATCCTCACAATAAAGTATTTCTTCCTAATATCTGATCAAAATATACCCTCTTTTGTTTTAAAGCCATTACCCCATGTCCTATCGCTACAGACCCTGCTAAAAAAAAGTCTGTCCCCATCTTTCTTATAAGCCCCCTTTAAGCACTGAAAGGCCACTATAAGGTCTCCCTGGTGCCTTCTCTTCTCCAGGCTGAACAACTCCAGTTCTCTCAGCCTGTCTTCAGGGGAGAGGTGCTCCAGCCCTCTGATCGCCTTTGTCGCCCTCCTCTGGACTTGTTCGAACAGGTCCATGCCCTTCTTAAGTTGGGGCCCCCACAGCTGGATGCCATACTCCAGGTGAGGTCTCACAAGAGCAGAGTGGAAGCAGAGAATCGCCTCCTTCAGTGTGCTGGTCACACTTCTTTTGGTGCAGCCCATGATACTGTTGGCTTTCTAGGCTGCAAGTGCACATTGCCAGGCCATGCTGAGCTTCTCACCAACCAACACCTCCAAATCCTTCAGGGCTGCTCCTAATCCAGTCTCCACCCAGCCTGTGTTTGTGCTTGGGATTGCCCTGACCCATGTGCAGGACCCTGCACTTAGCCTTGTCGTGAGGTTTGCTCAGGCCCACCTCTCAAGCCTGTCAAGGTCCCTCTGGCTGTCATCACTTCCCTCCAGAGTATCAACCGCACCACACAGCTTGGTGGTGTTGGCAGACTTGCTGAGGGTGTACTCAGTCCCACTGTCCATGTCACCGACAGATACGTTAAACAGCACCAGTCCCGATACCGATCCCTGGGGAGCACCACTCATCTGTCTCCACTTGGATGTTGAGCCATTGTCTGCACCTCTTTGAGCGTGACCATCCAGCCAGTTCCTTATCCACTGAGTCATCCATCTGTCAGATCCATGTGTCTCCAGTTTAGAGACAAGGACATCATGTGGGACAGTGTCAGAACTGTCAAATGCTTTGCACAATCCAGGTAGATAACATCAGTTGCTCTTCCCTTATCCACCAATGCGGTAACACCATTGTAGAAAGCCACCAAATTTGTCAGGCACGGTTTGCTCTCAGTGAAGCCATGTTGGCTGTTCAGCAATCACCTCTTTATTTTCCATGTGCCTTAGCATAGATTCCAGGAGGATCTGTTCCATGATCTTGTCAGACACCAAGGTGAGATTGACTGGCCTGTAGTTCCCCGGGTCTTCCTTTTCCCCCTTTTTAAAAATGGAGGTGATGTTTCCCCTTTTCCAGTCCATGGGAACTTTACCACACTGCCATGACTTCTCAAATACGATGAAGAGTGGCTTAGCCACTTCATCCGCCAGTTCCCTCAGGACCCACAGATGCATCTCATCAGGTCCCATGGACTTGTGTACCTTCAGGTTCCTTAGGTGGTCTCAAACCTGATCTTCTCCTACAGCGGGCAGTTCTTCATTCTCCCAGTTGCTGCCTTTGCCTTCTGTGGCTTGAGTGGTGTGGTTGGAGCACTCCCCGGTGAAGACTGAGGCAAAAAAAGTCCTTGAGTACCTCATCCTTTTCCACATTCTGGGTAACGAGGTCTTCCTTTTCCTGCTGGAGAGGGCTCACATTTTCCCCAGTCTTCTTTTTATCACCGATGTACCTGTGGAAGCTTTTCTTGTTGCCCTTGATGTCCCTGGCCAGATTTAATTCAATGAGGTCTTTATAGCTTTCCTAACCTGAATATGGCCCTTTCTTCATTTGTGCATCTATTTCTGTCTTGCTAAGGCTGATAAATGTGGGCCCTAGAAAGGAGTTGCCACGAAGCAAAACTCTGTGAGAGGATAGTGCTCCAGAACGTATGCTTCCACGGTCAGAAAGCAGCCCCAGTTCTCAGGCTGGAGATGCTGCTCGCCCATTTCTACCCATTTCTACCTGAAGTCTTTTTTCAGTGCATAAATTACACTCCTGTATTTAAGGCATGTTAAAAGAGTAACCTTTGGCTGTTTTTTCAGTAGATTAAACAAACCAGTCTTGTAAACATTTCCTTACAAGAGAAGGCTTTTGAGACTCCTTTGGTAGCTGCCTTCTGTATCTTTCCCATTTTGAATTCTTTTTTTTTAATCAGTGAGGGTAATCAGATATAAGTGATGTGTTTCAAATCAGCATTTAGTATTTTTAGCGTTTCATGAGTTGTATTGCTGTTTTTTCCTTTCCTTGACTGGAAATACTACTTCTGTCATATCCTGCAATTGCATTTCCATTGTTTTCATGCTCATAGCCTGTTGGCTCATAATCTTTTTACAGTTGCTTCATAAATGTCCATCTTTCTCCTCTCCTGTTGTTTCCAGCTGATAAGCTCTTAATAGCGTAAGTTCTTGGTTTTAAGCACTAAGCATATGACCATTTTAGCCATGATTGATTTTTAGTATTTCTGTTCTTCTCATATAATATCCTGTCCTCTACTGCCAGTCCCTAACTGTTGGTCATTACGTGCCATTCCTACTTCTTTACCACAGTAGTTTATGGAAATAGAAAATAGGGTCAACTATAACATCATTCTCCACCAATAAACACATTCAGGTCCAAAGGTCCTTTCAGTTGAACACTTTACAAAGAGGCTAAGGAGGCACTGTTGGGCTAAGCTTCATTTCTTCCAACATCCTCAATTTCCGTGTGGCTCAGTGTGATGCTGTTCTTGACACTCAGACAAATTGCCTGTCATGTTCTTTCTTGTCTAGAGTGTTGATTATCTTATCAAAGGAAGTTTGTAATGTCAGCAAATTCATTCCCTTTTTATGTGTTACCCTGTTTTTCTTGACTTCTGTGTTTATTTAGCCTTTCCAAATTAGGTTTGTATTATAAAATTCTGTTGATGTTAACCTGTTGGATGTGTTGGCAGGATCTTCTTTCTTGGTTGGGTTAACATTTGCTAATTTCTAATCAGTTGTTATCCTCCTTGTTTAAGTGTTAGTTTGTGTGTGTAGGGGGGTTGTTGTTGGTTTGTGGGGTTTTTGTTTTGTTTTAAAGAAAAGCAAACAAAACTTGTGTTGCTAAGTTTGTGATTTCATTTGTCTCAGGTAATTAAAGATTCTGAAATAACAATCATCTGGTCCTTCTGATTTGAGTATTTTGAGATCTTTTATTTTTATTTCTAGCCACACAGTAATTTCCATTTTTCCATGTTTGTTTGGCGGTTCAAGCTGATAGATAGGACTATTTCTAAGGAAGAAAGACTTTTAATCCTAAATTTGCACCATGTAGAAGTATTTTTTTCCAAATACACATTTTGCTATGTTTTACAATTAGGTCTCAGTCAAAGAATATCATTCTTGTTAATAGCTAATGGCAAGGGTCGTCCATAATACTGCCTAAACCATGTGTGTGTGGGTGCGTAAAAGCGCTCTGATGACAGAGTTGAAAATTGCAGCATTTGGGTGTACTTTGATTTCAGCCATCTCTTGGTATCTCTCCCTGAGCTGTCCAAGATCTTGAAGACTCAGCTGGGCTCACATCAATTTGGGGAAGTTTTACTTCGAAATATCTTTTGTATTTAATCTTAATACTGAAGTTAACTTCTAATATTATTCCTATAACAATAAATGGTATCAAATTCTCTCAATTGTTAAATTTCTTCTTCTGAGGATTGCAAGGTGAATTTTTAAATACTTTAAAAAACTTTCCCTGGTTGTCTTTCATGCCACGGGGGGTTGAATGTTACTTCTTTGTGATACTACGAATAAGCTGTTGTAAGAGCAGTAAAACAAATGCAACCTGCACCCACCTTCCCCATGCTGTGACTAGCTTGGAGGTTTGTCCTGCCAGCTGCAGCAAGACTTTCCTAGATCTGCTGGCTTCTTCCTCTGCAATCACTGTTTTGAGTCTTTTCTCTATCTACACCAATTACCCTGTCTCTCTTTGTCTCTGTATAGCTCTCCTCCCTGTGATACTGGAATCATCATTATGTTTCAGCAGTAGCTGGACTTCCTGATCTGACAAAACATGCATGTAAATTTATGTGGTCAATAAACACAAACCAGAATCTGAACAGCAGAAGTTAGTATTCCTGTTCTGAGGCATAGGTCTTGCACAAGAGCCAGATGCAGCTGAGTCACGTAAGGGCAAGTACCATGCTGATTTGCTGTCTTTGAAAACAAGCTGCATGTAAACTGCATATGAGGTGTGGGTAGACTGTGAACAATGCTTTGGCAACCTCTGGTG
The DNA here is from genome assembly GCA_035590275.1 of Ibycter americanus. Taxonomy (NCBI): domain Eukaryota; kingdom Metazoa; phylum Chordata; class Aves; order Falconiformes; family Falconidae; genus Ibycter; species Ibycter americanus. Next base: position 26,737,458 of record JAVJGI010000001.1, read on the forward strand.
TATGTTTCAATGCAGTTGAAAGGCTGATGTGCTCAGAAGCAGCTGCAGGTAGAGTATGTCTCACCTAGTTTCAGGCATCTAGTTACACTGAGCTGCTTTCATGGTCAGCACAGAGAATTCCAGGGCAAAACCGAGCTGATGCCTGTAGGTGTCATTATAGACATCTGTGCTTCAATTCAGTTGTGGTCTGCATTTCTCTCCAACGGGTGAGAGGGTAGCCCAGAGTGACTGCTTTGCACAGTACATGTTTTTATACAGTCAGGTAAACACCTCCCCCAAAGCTTTAAATTCTTGAATTTTCAATATGTTTTTAATGTACTGTAAGAGTGACTTAGCAGTTTTAATTTTAACTGTTCTCACTAGTTTCAATGAAGGTGTTTGCATTTCTGTACAGTCTCCAGTGTTATAATCAGAGCATTTCACTTGCATGTTTGCAGAGCCTGGGAGAGTAAAAACTTGGTCTGATAATTAGAATTTGAAGGTACTATGGTAAAAATAGCAATAATGGAAATTTCTAGAGTAATTTTAACACTTTTATTTTTGCAAGCTAATCAAAGTACCAGTATGTGATAACGTAATGGGGATGCATTGAATCAAAAGCAGTGCAGAATGAATTTAATTGTAAATGTGAATAGCTGTATTTGCTAGCAGTTAGTGTTTAAAATGAGTGCTTAGTTGTTTGGAAAACAATCAATGATGTTATGTTAATATGTTTAAATAATACTGTTCTGTCTCCTGCTTTTTGCGCAGAGGACAGTAACAATTTTCTGTGGTGGAAGCTTCTAAGTTTGTAGGATTTTATATAAATGGATATTGGTGCTGTAAGTAGGGTTGTTTCAACTGTACAGCAAGACTTCAGTTAGAAAATCATAGAGTAATTTGAAAAAGTAGTGAGTTCCTGTTACCGTTTAATCACCTCTTCCTGCAATAAAAACTGGCGTAGCATGATAATAATTAATAACAAACTCTGAAATAACTATTTCATTCTGCTAGACAAATACTTACGTAATGGTTGAATCAAAACTTTGGGAAATTGAAGCTCCTTTTAGACCTAAAATGAAAACCTTAATACAAAAAGGAATTGGAGTGGGGTTTTATTTATTTTGGCTTTTTTTGCTATTAGAGCAATGGTAGTTAGGATGGATCAGATGACATGTTGAATGTAATCTGCTTTAATGGAACAAAAGATTTTCTTAACATGCAGATTCTTGGGAAAAAAAATAATTGTACTAAAATCTGTCTGGCAGTAGCAATTCCTGTCTCCTCTCTGGAATTGTTGGTGGGATTTTTGGTTTTGGGTTTTTTTTTTCCCTTCCCTTAGGTTCAATGAAATGTTAACCACAGTCTTGAATTTTGGGGGGCTTGCTTGCTTTGTTGTATTCCTTCACTGTTGCATTTACATATATCACTGGTTACATGAATGGTTTCCAGTTCGGGTTTAAAAATAATTTGAAACCTTAAATTATTTGGACCTTTAGTCTTTTTGTATGTGTAGAGTTTTTCAGGCTTTCAGCTTCATTAGCAGATTCTTTTAATAGATCTGTTTCTAGCTGTCACAATTAATACTAGTATTGCAGTGGTATAGCTAAAAAATTTTAACTCTGAAAATCTTTCTGAACCAATTATGAGCAGCTCTTCCAAAGATGTTTTAACTTCTAAATAAGATGTTATCAATATTTATTAGGCGTCATGCAACTTGCATGCGGCTGCTTTTTTTTTTTTCCTCCCTGAAATGCCTCTGAAAAAGCTCATAATTTGTAACAGAAAATGTAATGGAGTTATGGGAAACATACAGAGTAGGAATTATGACTACAGTACAATTTAAGAAAGATTCTGGGAAAGACTGGGTTAAGTATGCTTAACTTTACATGTTAATATTCCTATTGATTCTGTGTATTCCAAATAATACCAATCCCAGGTGATAAAAAGTAACTTTTCTTTGTCAGACCTTAACACAGAAAATAACTTGCAGTATATTGCCATTTTGTTTCTTTGCGTTATGAACCTATATGTCAACTATAGTCCTAGACCAAGACCTCATTAGATGCAGTATAAACACGGGGGGAGGAAGGGAAGATAGTTCGTGTCATAGGGGAAACAAGACAACACATGGCTGTGGAGAGAAAGACGAGAGTACCCCAGGAAATCATGGAGCTGTTATTGATCAGTTTGTGGTACTCAGGGATATGCGGTTCTATTATGAGTAAGTGATTTTATCAAATTTACAATATCTTGTACTTCTAAAGACTCAAGTTGCTCTCAGATGGTTGCTTGATAACTAATTTTTCAGTTGTGCTAGGAGCAAGAGTACCAGTCTTGTAACTGGTGAAATTTTAAGCAAGTTCTTGGCTTTCTAGTGAGTGTGAAGAGCCAGACGTATATTGCATTTAATGTTTGGACTTTTTTTTTCTTTTCTTCTATTGTAACAGTTAATCTCATATGTAGATTAGCAGGAATTTGGAAATAATTCTGTTGTGTAATACTTTAATCAGTGCCAATAGCTGCTTGGCTATAGAGACTACTCCCAGGCTGTAGGATTTTAGATACAGTTAATTGCATGTATTCAAGAAATTTATAGAATTATTTTGTTGAACTATGATGGCAGCCCAACAAATTTATGGATTTGTACTTAAATGCAAGTCTTTATTAATTCCCTTTCCCAAATCTTATATATATGTGTCCTGCCACTAGCAAGAATTTAACGTCATGCTTTTAACCATGGAATAGCTCCGTGTAGTTTGTTTATGTATTACTTTCATTATTTACATTATACTATATGTGTATCCCATACATATTACTTGTATTGCTTTGGTATCTGGGATCTTAGATAAAGACCAAGATAGTATTCTGTTTATTTTTTGCGTGCCATAGACAGAACATCACGCACCGAAGACTTTAGTATAAAACAAAGGACAGCACACAAATACAAACAGATCTGGGACTATAAAGAAACAATGGAGGAAACATAGATCAGTACACTAAATCACAGTTACAGCTTGCCAATGGCCCAATTACTGCCCAAATGCTATTTTATAATAGAAAAGAAATCTCCAGGAGTGCTTTGCATGGAAATAGAATGAGGGTTTATGGATATTTGCTGGCAGTTCTTTCTGAATACAAGAGCAATGTAGGAAAATCCATAAGGCTGGTGTGTTTTCAAACAGGTGAGACAGTGCTAAAGACTAGTTTCATTGCTTTAATCCCACAATATCCTAACATTTTGTTAACAAATGGGAAAATTGTATGAGTTTTCACAGCTCCATGCTGCCTTACCTTATCATATGAATACGAGAACCTGAAAAGAGATCTGAATCTAGGAGGGTATATTCTGGTTACGAAGTTTATGATATGCATAGGGAGAAAGGAGATGGTGCTTATGGGAAAAATGAAAAGGTCACTTACAGGTTATCTATAAAATTAGTAAAATGACTGGAAGGAACTTTAGCAGGACAAGTTTACATGGTACAGATCCAGTTTATCATCAGCCTCTAGGTAGTATACACAGATGTTTTAGTCTTTTCTACCCTGTTCTTAAAGCCTTCAGTAACAGTTACCTGAATCCCATGCTGCAGATAAAGGCTGTTATTCCTTGTCCTGCCACTAGCAGAGAGGGTGTTAATGTGGGGTTTTTGGTTTTGCATCATGTTGGGTTTTGGGGTGGTAGTGGGTTTTTATGGGTGGTTGAAGTTTTAGTTTTTTGGGTTTTCTTCTCTTATTGTTGGTTTGTTGTTTTGTTTTGTTAGTTTGGGTTTTTAATGAATAAACTTTTCTTATTGAAAGAATCCGTTTGTGTTTTTTTAATTCTGATGTCTAGGAAGGACAGGTGATGTGTGATGCTATAACAGACAGGCCTGTACTGTCAATAGAGGAATGTTTTTGTCCTTTAAGCTAGTGCTTCAAAATACAGTTTAACAATATTTTTAGGGGACCAGGCCAATGCAGGTAGAATTTGGATTTTTATGGGCTGTGGCTGTAAAGTTCTCTTTTATTCTGTTTCTGGGTTTTGTTTTTTTCCTCTCTGTTCCTTTCTTAATTTTTGGTTTTGCGGTAAGGAAATGTACATGAAGGAATGTACATTTATAGGAATTGAGGAGTTTTAAGTAACATACTGTAGGAAAGGTTGCTGTCAAACACTTATGTTAATTTATAAGATCTACTGAGTTTAAAAGTGGGTTCCACATCTCAGGGAGGATGTAAAGCTGAAAGACAGTATTTTCATGTTGGAAGCGGGGGCATGCTTAATAATGGAGGAACAACCTTAGTACCATTTGAATGACATGATAACAAAGGAATTGTGATAAGACTAAGAGATGTGTTTATTAGCTGTGTGAGTTCAGTCTTCTCTTGTGTTTTGCTGTTAATAATCTAGTGGCAAAGTTAACCAATCAAGATTTACCATTCTGTATTTTCTCTTATATCTCTTACTGTGTGTGTAATAGGTATACTAAATCCTAGTGGTATGCAATATGGCTGCCCTTCAGAGTTTTAACTCTAAGGATGCTCAAGTGACATGGAGGAATGGGACACAAAGACTGATTTTAGTTAAGGCCATACTACGAATCTGTGGTACATCTCCTGGTTCTGTGCTGACATCCTCATCCTTTAACAAACCCTATTCCAAAAGTTAAACCTGCAACTTTTTATTTCTTCAAACTAAATTTTCACTTTCAGTTTTGCCAAATAGTTATGTTGAGAAGTTTCAATTAACTGGGACTCTTTGGGTGGCATTTCGTAGGAATTAGTAGTTCATAGCTGCACCAGAAGAAACAAGGAAGCCATGTAGTTGATTTTTTTTTTCATTATATAGATAAGGCTATAGATGTAGTTTTGATGATACAGAAATAATAGATCTGCAGCATTAGACATATTTTACATGAGGGATTAAATTCTTGTCTGGTATCTAGTTTGTTTAAACTAGATAAAAGGATTGTGCATATGTAAAGTAGTTCTTGAACTCTGTGCCTTGATACAGGCAGAGCGTAAGACTGGACCCCTAGGCTCCTTTCAAGTCTTGGCGTAGCTCTTAAAGCAGCTGCCTTATACTGTGGCCTGTATGTTAGGCAAGATGGCTTGCAGCCCCTCATACTGTCCATACTGAGGCAAGTCTTCACTTTGAAGTGATCTGGGACTGCTTTGATGAAGAGATGCTGCCGTCTCCAACCTCATCAGTATGCAGCAGTTTCTGTGCTGCACCTCAGGTTAAGATGGGCAAAATAAGCAGAGGCGCAAAGCGTTTTTCAGTGTCTTAATTTAAAATACCAAATTCAATAAGCTTTTAAGTATCAGATTAACACTTTTTCTGATGTTTGTCCTAACAAAAACAGTTTTAGTACTGTCATTGTGCAGTGGAATGCATACTGATAGCACTGCATCTGTTTAGAAAGTATTGTTCAGTAGTTAGGAATAAAAGCAGAAAGCACTCAAATGATCTTTTTTTTTTTTTTTCTTTCCCCTGTGTTTTTCAGATGGTGGTAAAAACTTTCATGGATATGGACCAGGACTCAGAGGATGAGAAGCAGCAGTATCTCCCATTAGCCTTGCACCTTGCATCTGAATTCTTCCTCAGGAATCCCAATAAAGATGTGCGCCTCCTTGTAGCATGTTGCTTGGCTGATATTTTTCGTATCTATGCTCCTGAAGCTCCATATACTTCCCATGACAAACTTAAGGTAAAAACGCTTTATAAAATAAAGACTTTCTTTCTACCTCATTCTCTTACTGAGGGGAAAAAAGCCACCACCACTCCAAAAAAATAAACAAACAAAAAAAACCAAACAAAAAAAGCCAACTGAAAAAAAATTTTTACTCACATTTAGACTGATGTTCAGTTTTATTAAAGAGATGTTGCTTTAGTCCTGTGAGTCAGTATAGTACTTTGAAGGGCCAGAAATGTGTAAAGGAAGAGTCGATAATTAGTATGTCTTGTTAGTGATAGCTTTCTGTCAGTGCCTAAAAAAAGACAGTTTAATGTTCTCATATCATGAGTTTGTAAGTGTGGGTAGATGTCACTACTAAAGGGTTGTATTTTTATTCTCTGCTGAATCAAGCTTGTAAACACTTTATCGTTTTTTGACAGGACATATTCTTGTTTATTACAAGACAATTAAAAGGCTTGGAGGACACGAAGAGCCCTCAATTTAACAGATACTTTTACTTGTTAGAGGTAACACAATAATCTTAAATTTCCATAGATTATATTTGCTTGTAAGGCTAAGAAGTGTAATCAGTCTCTTTCCAGACGTGCAAGTATGCTTGGGAAATGTCTTTTATTCTGTAAATCACACCAGACTCATTAAAGTTCAATGAATCGATTCTTTTAGTAGTTATAATTCTGTTTGCATGTAATAAGTTCATGCAGCCTATAGTTGAGGACATGTTAAAATGATTGGTATTTATTAACATTTAACCTTTATCTTACAATTCTGTACGTTGTTTTTTGTATCATGCACCCTTAAGGTTATATTACCTCATCAAGAGAGAATTTCAAATGCTGATTAAAATGCAAATCTGCTTATATTGATGATGAGAGAAGGCATATAAGATTTGTGTTTAAAAACATTAGAAAAGCCTACTCTTGACAAGAAGTGTGGGGGTTTTATCAGTGTGCATTTAGGAAAAGTATCTTGTTTGTAAACCTTTTATTGATGTTTAAAACTGTATTGTTTCATAGCATGAAGAAAAAAGTCTAGAAACATGGAGTTGCTATAATAACAGTTTCTGTCAATCTACTTTGATATACAAGAAATTAGATTATTCTATATTTAGTTTTTTTCTGGTTATATATTGCAAAACCCCTTTGTAATAAGATTTCTTTGTATGCACAGCAAATATCCAGTCTCTTTCCCCAAAGGGTTTACAATCCTTTATATATTTTTCCTTAAATAGAAAAAAATGTAACTAATGTGATTATTTTTATGTGACTTAATGTGAATTTGTAATATCCTGAATATCCTATTTTTGTTTTAGAATTTAGCTTGGGTTAAATCTTACAACATCTGCTTTGAGTTGGAAGATTGCAATGAAATTTTTATTCAGCTTTTTAGGACTCTTTTTTCAGTTATCAAGTAAGTTGAATTGCTTCAATTATATTAAACTGTCAAAATATCATCAGTTTTGGGGGTAGGCTGAATCCTTGCATAATCTACAAAGAAAGACGTCTGAATAGAACAAGTTTTTATTCCTCCAAATGAGGAGATACAGGGAAAGAAAATCAGTGCAAATTTCTGACAGTATGGAGGGGTGTGTGTCTAAAAGCAGACGTGTTTTAAAATTTCTTGTCGGCATTACAATGACATACTTCATTCTGACTCATTTATCTACATTTGTATTTCCATGGTTGTTGTTTTCTTCTTTTTTGTTTTGTTTCACTTTTTAAAGCAAAGCTAGGGTGTTCTAGGTTTGTGAAGCTTTCTGTAAGAGACGAAAGACACATAAAATAGTTTTCGAATGTGGAGAGTATAAGGGAGGGCAAGCTGGACAGCTTCAGACATTGTTTCTCAACAGTACTGTTAGTACTCATCAGGTCTGAAAATTTAGTATTGATAACATTCTTTATCATCTTAGTAATAGCCACAACCAGAAGGTACAAATGCATATGCTGGATTTGATGAGTTCTATCATCATGGAAGGCGATGGAGTAACTCAGGAGCTGCTGGACTCGATTTTGATTAACCTCATTCCTGCACACAAGGTCTGCAAAATAAAATATAGTAGTATACCATTATAACAGTTTTTACTGCCTTTTGCTTGTTGTTTATCTCTCCACACACTTCAGCTGTCACAACTGCATTTTTTTTTCTCCCCAGCCTTGTAACAGTGGATTGAAAATTTCTTTTGGGAATTAATTTGGTGGTGTTCATTAGCTGTGTCTAGATTATTCAGTATCAAGAGATTCTGCCTACTTGCAACCTCAGGAACTCTGTACTGAAACAAAAATATTTTCAAGCAAATGTAATAGGAAAACATTATATCTTAAGGGTTGTGGGTTGTTGATTGTTTTGGTTTTTTGGTTGTTTGTGGGTTTTTTTTATTGAAAAGATGTTGGGGTTTTGTTGGTTTTTTTTTTTGGGGGGGTGATGGTTCGTTTGAAGAAAAAGAAAAAGGGGGGGGGGGGCGAAGGGGAGGGAGACACAGGGAAGACTTCCATAAGACTTCTGTGGTGACTTGCTACTTGCGTCAGCTTGCCAGTCACTCCCTAGCTGTTTCCCCCTGCAGTGTCTTTCCCCCTTAAACTTTTATTTTAATAAACCCAAATTATTACCTGGAGTGTAGCGCTTCCTGCCCTGCCTTTTTTAGTTAGTTAGTTGCTTATAGTGTCCCATGTTCTTTTATGGGTTCCATAAGCTTTCTGCTCTTTGCAGAGTTCGGCATCCCTTTAGCTCACTTGTAAGTGACACGCTCCCCCCATCCTAGAGCAGTCCCTATGTGAGCCCCTCCTAGCAGACTGGTACTGCCATGCAGGTGTTGTCTCAGCCCATCTATGCAGCTACTTCGACAGGTTTTTCAGAATCTCCCCCTTTACAGTCAGCTTTGTGAAGTGCCACTGATGCTGTCCGTCCGGTTTCATTGTGTGACTTATTATCTGGGTCTGCAGTTGAGCTTTTGAAGTACCTTTACCGTAATGGCTAAATAAACTTGAAGACACAACAAAGGCAACTCCCTTAGCTGTGAAATCAGGGGAAGTGAGAGGCAGGCTGGTATTGCCCTGCATTGACCAAGAAAATTCCTTTGCTAAAACACTTGTGCTTCTTACTGAAAATTGCATGAGCCTACAGTAAATGAACTGTGCTTTGATTACCAAGTATGTGTTTCTGTTTGTTCATTTATTAGTTTAAAATAATGACAAAATTAAGGCAGCTCCATCCATGACTACATAATTAAAGTTAAATTAGCACATAAGAGCAGAGATTATTAGTTTGGTTACCTAGAGAGGGGGAATTAATGGAAATGTATAGCACAGGAATGACTAAGCCGTGGCCATTGTCATTTAGCTGTGAGATCTCAGCAATGGGTACATAAAAGTATCTATCATCTGAGGTCAGTTTGCATTCCTTCTGTTGTGACCATGACATGGGAATATCATTCTGTCAGCTCATTTTTATTGACAGCAATGAGATGATGTCTTTTATTAAAACTGCTAACAGGAAGGGAGGCCTGTTATTCGTAACAATAGGAAGAGTCATTTTGAAAACACACTGTTCTTTGTAAGTTGCTTCTAATCAGTTATAAGCAGTAGAGATCAGGAGTGGAAACAGAGGAGTGGAGATGTGTGTCAGGTGCTAGGTGATGCTATTAGCAATAGTGAGAGTTGCTCGGAGGACGCAAAGACCTGGTAAACCTCGTACGATGGAACAGTGTGTCATGACTATTTGGTGTAGACAAAGTAAAAATGAACATGATCCTTTAGCATTAATATTGTTAGCTTAATAATTTAATTTTGCCTAGTGAAGGAAATGCTCAAGCGAGGCTCTGATAGAGGGAGGTAAACTTGGTGTAAATATTGGGTTGTACTGCATATTTAGTAATTCTTAAAGGACTGGTGGCCAGTCCTTATGGGTCTTGGCCATCATGACTGAGCAAATAATGTGCTGCAGTCACTGCTCAGTATCATACTTCGGTCAGTATTTTGGTCTGCGTTAACTTGTTTGTTTCCTATAACAACAAAACTTAAACTACTGCTTTACCATGGTAGTTTAAAAAAAAAACAACAAACAACAAAAACCTGCAGAAAGTTCTTTTGTCTGCTCTGCCTAGCAGAGTTTGACTGTGGTAATTATGTTCTCCTTTCATGAAAAGATCTCCTAGGAAATTCTGTGATTATATTAATTGTTTGTTCTTAGGTGTATAAATCAGAAGCACCATAGCTTGAAAAGCACAGTTTATTTTCTTGTAGAGAATGTGTAATAACAATACTTTCATGTCTGTGTAAAGCAATTGAATGCTAGTCGTTCTCTGCTGTGAAATAAGAAAAGTATCAGTGTGGCTAGGCTGTTGCACTTAATGGAATTTCGTCTTTGTAAAGGAGCTGAAATAAGTGGTTTGGGTAATGTGTTACATTCTTTTCTGCGTGGGGTTTTTTTTTTTTTGGTTGGGTTTTTCTTGATTGTTTTTATAAATTATTTTTATTTGTTGGTTTTGTTTTTTAACCTCTTACATTGTGTAAGACAATATTGCAGTAAAAAAGAGCAAAATATACCAGTACCTAGATTTGAGTCTACCACAGCATCTAAATTATATTCATTTGTACATCCATTATTAGTAAAGTGGCTTTATTGTACGTAGTTCTCTCTGTGTGCTAATGTGGCTCTCCTATAGTGAATGCAGGTTTTCAATAGCAGTATGGTATTTCACATTTTGCTCAGACCACGTAGGGCATCAAACTGTAGTTCTTCTTGTTGACTTTAAAGCCAGTGATATTTAGTAAATATTTTTCTTCACAGTCTGTCAAGGTTATTACTTATAAACATACATTTCGTGTATTTAAAATCAATGTTTTCTTCTGCATTCTCTACAGTATGACCAATCCAGATCTTCCAGGCTTATTTTTTCTGCTAACAGATTGATTAATTGTTTATTTATTAATAGCTGTTTATTTTATCCATATATATGTCTTTTCTAGGCTGTTTTGGTGTTTGATTCTTCAGGGATTTTGGGGTTCTGGTTTGGTTGTGGGTTGGTTTTTTTGTGTCTGTCTGTGCTGTTGATTTGGTTTTGTGTGGTGTATATTTTTTTTTAGCTCTGGTGAGCCTGTCTAGGGGAAAAAAAACCAACACAACATCGTTGCAAGAAATCTTTGAAACTGTATTGAAGATCCAAATAAAATATATTTTCTGTATGAGGCTGGAAGTCCTCTAGTTTAATACAGACATACCGGCCAACAAGTTTCTAATCATGGTCTGGTTTGGAGAGAAGCTGTGCTGTTTTGATTTTGAGAAGAGTTTATACATACCTGTCTGTCTTCTATAATGAGACATCAGTTTAGTGCTGTAGTCACTGAGGAGGTACTTGTTTGAGCCCTTGGCCATTTGTTTCGCTTCACTACCAGTTGATGAACTGTCTTTCGGTTTGTCATCTCATTAGCGAAAAGAGCATGAGGGAGTCATTCTCAATGTAGACTTGCCAAATACTGTCTTTCCAAGAATCAGTCATCCTTAGGCTTTACCTGTATTTTGTCTGCAGCAATTTGTAATTTTCAGGGCAATCAGCTAAAACACTTGCCTTTTTGTGTGTGTGTGTGTGGCTTTTTTTTTTTCCCCTCCATGCTGCATTAATCCCTAGATGAGATGAGATACTGCACATTGGATTTTGTGCAGATTTGGACAGTCAAATTTTTCAGATGTGCAGTTACATTCTTGTCTTGCTCAAGGGTAATAAAAACAATGTTCAGATTTGTTATGTTGCAATCAAATGTCCATTTGAAAAGTTTGCGGCTAACTGTCCAAGTGTAAGTGCTTTCTGTGGGCTATCACAGACCATACAGTGCAGTCCATGGAGAAGTCAGTGCACAGTTTTACCCTTTACAAAAGGCTGAACTTTGCTACAAGGTGTACCTTTAATGAGTATGTGAAGGGGAAATGAAAACATACTTAAATAGTAAGTTAGATTAGTTCATTTTTCAGTGGCAAAATTTGGTGCATGTTAATTATCAAAGTCTGGAGTTGTGATCATGTTTCTTCAAGATTTTTAATGTGATTGCATGTGAAAACTTTATAGATATGAATGCAATGCTGAAGGTAACAATTGGAGTGATAAAGTCTTACAAGAAGTGATGGTTTGGGGTTCAGTTTCTCTTAAGTGTATGAAAAGAAGTTTTAGGATTTTTCTGGGTCTGTAGTTGTGGAATTAACATAACTGAACTTAGCTTTGAAAACAAATAGATTCATGGTAAAACATATCTTTCTAAACTCATGGTCTTTTAAGGCTGGGAGAGCAAAGTAATCTGAAATAGTTTGTATCTTTAAAATTTTATTATTATATCTTCTTTATTTCAGAACCTTAATAAACAAGCATTTGATCTTGCAAAAGTCCTGTTGAAAAGGACCGTCCAGACCATTGAACCATGCATTGCCAATGTATGTAAATTAATTAATCCATGTTACCTACAAGTAACAAGTGTTCTTTGCACATTTTGTAATGCAGCTACAAGAATACCATTTTCCAAATAGGATATTAGCTTAGTGTTAAAGAAATATGCAAGGTGTTTCAAATAAGTGAAGAGGAAATTAATTTTTACCCATCTCAGTCTAAAGCTAAGCCTAAATCTAGGCTGTGAAAATAGGTGACTGCCAAAAAAATCCTGTTGCAACAGAAGGAATTGTTGGTGTTTCGTATGTCCAGCAACGAGACAGCCTCATTTCACACCAAGCTTTAGGATGAAGCATTTCAAACAACCAGCTTTTTACTGGATTTTTTTCATCCTAAACTTGTTTTAGTCATAAAGACTAAAAGAATTGAGTTTTTTATAAGACTTCCTTCTACTAGAATTCCTTCTGTTGAATGTCAGTGTTGTATGTTCTGCCTATTAAAATAGCTACTACAGTCTTGTGGAGGCTGTAGTCTGGTCCATTCTGTTGCCTTTCCTTGGTGCTGAAGACAATGGAACTCTTGAAAGTCAGAGTAGTTTAAAAAGGGAATTAGGCAAATTCATAAAAGATTAATCAGTGAGTAAAATCTCAAGAATCTCACTAACAAGTGCCACTTTCCAGTTCCTCTGTACTGTAAAGTTTTTGTAACTAGTTATAGCTGGAAACAGGATAGTGCATAGAGTGACCTTTGAGTTGGTGTAGTAGTATTTTTCCTACTTTCTTATTCAAGTGTGTAAATAGCTTTGTAGCATTTGCACTGCTCAGTTAATACCAATATTAACCCACAGTATCTAATAGGAAGTATATCACGCATATTAAAATTTAACAAATCCAGAAGATATCATTCCAATTTTAGGCAACTTTGTTTTATATTATGTTAGATTGCTACCAACCTTGATACATTACTGTCAAATATCACAAGACATATCATGAAGTCATCTGACATTCTTTAAAATGAATTAAAAGTAGAGAAGCTTCTTTTTCAACATTTGGTGGTCTTCAGTTTGGATTGGTTTTAAATTATAAGAAAATTTTAAATGAGATACTAAATTTCCCCCCTCAGTTTCTGCTGGATGAATATACATTTTAAATTAACAGGGTTTTTTATTATCTGTTAATTTTTCTGGTGAGATGGTTATTGATATTTTAAATTATGAAATCACTATGAATTAAGCAATGCTAATGGAAGTAATAGAACTGAACTATGAAGAATGTTTGTTTGTAATTTGCTTGAGCCAAGACTAAGGGTGAAATGCTTTGATGTAGTGAAAAAATGTGCATTGAGTACCTTCCATTAGAATTAGAATATTAATGATACTACATTAAAACACTTTTTAAAAATAGGGTTTGCATTAATGAAGGAAAATCTGCTAAATAATAGTGTTTGTGTTCTAGTTTTTTAACCAGGTTCTGGTACTGGGAAAGTCTTCAGTAAGTGACTTATCAGAACATGTGTTTGACTTGATACAAGAGCTTTTTGCCATAGATCCTCATTTACTGCTGTCTGTCATGCCACAGCTTGAATTCAAGCTGAAGGTAGGTTACAATGTAGCTTTGGACAAGTAATAAAATTTGTGTGGATATTAAGAGTGCAGAGCTGTAGAATTTTAAATAAGTGTTCTACTGGAGGGATAAAAATTTTATATTTAGCACTTTATTTTAAAGAGAAATGTAATATTAAAGGAAGGACACTGGAAAGTTGTGTGCAATTGTGTGCTTTCTGTGCTTGCAAACATGTATTTGCACACAATATACAGTAATTATAATGATAAATTCATATGATCTAATGCAAAAGTTATATGTACTTAATCTTTGGATTTCACTTGAAATTTATAAAGTAATTAGGCTGTGTTGACTTATCTCAAGAAATGCAAGTGAGTCAGCTCTAGTATTGATTTGCAGAATTTTCTGAAATAATGTTTTAATAATAGAGGGAGTATTTTCAAATACTTTCTCAGATTTATCATAATCAGCTAACAAGTCAGCTGACTTCTTTTGACTCCTTGGAAATAGTTTATTCTGATTTGGGGGTTTGGGTTTTTATAAATTAAAAAGCTCTTTGTCTTTCATAAGATTGTAAGTAGACAAAATAAATAACTTTGTACATGTACATGTAGGGTGTGGTGGCAACAAACAAAAATAACCAAGAAATAGGTACTTCGTGAAATTAGTTATATCTTTTATTAGTGCACATGTATTTATAACATCTTAATTGGTGTCTTTTCCACACACATAAAATAGTCTTATTAATATGTTTTATAACAGAAATAAGATCATTCATTTTTGAATTTTTTAACAATGTATGTTATTCAAACTACTGTGCGTGAGTTTTCATTCCTGGAAGAAAAGACATTTTCAAAGCACAGCCATCTATTCAGTAACTGTAATATGTTAACTTAATAGGTTTTTTTTATATTTTTACTCATATTCATCTAATAATCTAATTAGGGAGATTGAGGATATCAGAAATTACTTCAAACTCACTTTTCATTATAACTTATAAAAGCAGAAGGAAAAAGAAGCCAGAAATTATTATTAAGATATTACAGATAATGATTTACAGTTCCTTCCTCATGTTTTGATTTTTAGAGCAATGATGGAGAAGAACGTTTGGCTGTTGTTCGACTTCTGGCTAAACTCTTTGGCTCCAAAGATTCTGATCTGGCCACACAAAATCGTCCTCTTTGGCAGTGCTTTCTTGGGCGGTAAGAGAAATGGGGATAGAATTCTGAATTTCTATTCTTCTTGTTCTGAATTTACTCATAGTATTACATTTTTTGTTGTGTTTTTAGAGGATGTAACTGTATTTGAACAAGCTCTTTTGTTAAATCTTTGAAGCAGAGAATTGCATATGGTTATGTTTTAGAATGAAGAAGCCTGAAGGACTGCTGCTACATTGCTGTCAGCTATGGGAATATAGGTTAGATAGACAGCACACTACATACATAGCAGATATTACAGAAGAGATATGCCAGCATTGTCTGGAATTTCATACTGTTCAGCTATATCTGTAACTATATCTGTTTTATTTGGCATTTACCTTTTTGAGTGAAGAGATATTTCCTTTTAAGTAAATACAGAAATAGATCTTTTTTTAATAAGCGAATGTTTTAAGATGGTACATGTTATATGGTGATTTATGTTTTTATAATTTTATATATATATACATATATGCATGCACACAGTTGACAGAATATGGAGAATTATGTTCAAAAGTTGAAGGACAAAATCCATTTGGTCAACATTTCACCCACGTATAGCGTATTTATCCTTTAATTCTAGTCCTGACTTAATTTCACAAGAAATAACATAAAAATTTGTTTGAGGTACATTATGGAGATAAATTCAAAGCATTTCTATTGTATTATTTTCCATATAAAGGTATTCTAATAGTTAATGGAACATACTATCAACACATGTTACTACATAGAGAATAATTTTGATTTGCAAGGCTAATTAAAAAATAACATTCATCATCTTCTGTCCCTCTAGGTTCAATGATATCCATGTCCCTGTGAGATTAGAGAGTGTGAAATTCGCCAGTCATTGTTTAATGAACCATCCAGACTTAGCAAAAGACCTCACTGGTGAGATGCTCATACAGGGGTTTAGAATAATTTAAGAAATGAGCAGGGGAGAATGTAATTATTTCTGTACATAGCAGTATAGTTCTAAAATGTATCAAGTCCAGTGCATGATGCAGGATGGAAGAGCTAACTACTGGGTAATAGCTTTCTGCTAAAGGCAAGTACTAGTTATTAGAAAGAGAGCAGTGTGTGGCAATGTGTGGGCTTTGTCAAAGTGAGTCTTTAAGAAGCTACCCATTACAGAATGAGTTTTAAAGTGGTTTCAGATTCTAATGAAACTTTTGGCAAGTCAAAGCAAATATTGGTGCAACATCTTGATTTATTTTTAAAAACAGTGTGTTCTGCAATACTCTTTTCCATTGAGTTTAGAAAATGCTATTGTGCTGATCTAAATGATGAAGTTTCTTCCTTCACTTCAGCATTAAAATAAACTATGAGTACAATTTCAGGCTTAACTGAAAATACTGTTCTTTTTTGATGCAAGCTAACCTACAGCAATTGTCACTATTTTTCATTTATTATTTACCTTCTTAGCTCTTTGGGAATGAGTGTCTCTGCTCTTCTTACTTCTTCTCACTCTCCCGCCCACCCCTTATTTTCAATATATTCTAATCAGCTTTATTTCACTTGATTACTTGTTGTAAATGAGCATATTGTAAAAGCTATTCACTTTTATATTCTTCTAATATTTACAGTTATGTAATTGTTTTCTATTTAACGTAGAAAATGCTGGAACAGATGTTTCCTGTAGGCAGTTACATGCTTAATAGATTATATGGCTGTGATACGTGATTGACATTCAGTTGTTTTAACTTAAATAAATTGGAATACATCATATCTACATAAAAAAGCCAAGCTTTTCCTTGTTTCTGATTGTAACAGAGTATTTGAAGGTTAGATCCCATGACCCAGAAGAAGCCATTCGACATGATGTTATTGTTACAATTATTACTGCAGGCAAGAGAGATCTTTCTTTAGTCAATGACCAGCTGCTTGGCTTTGTAAGGGAAAGAACGCTAGACAAACGGGTAAGTTTTAATTTTATTTTCAGGAATAGCTGCTTCTAATATAATTTGGTAAAAGTAAAATGAAAAAACCAAAGCCACAGAAACAGAGAATCTTAGAGTTGACTATTTAACTAGAATGCTGTGAGGAAAAAGTAATTTTCTTACCAGAACATCTTAATGTAGCTTGCATATTATAGAGGCGCCAATCAAGCATTGTCAAGCAGATAAGGTCATTGACTTGTGAGGAACACATTCATATTGTAAGAACATAAGAATTTAGGCCAAAGGTCTCTATAGCCTTATGGTATAATTTTCATAGTGATCAGGTTTGGCTTCCAGTAATTTGTGATTTAAGGGTTTCTTAAATCTGCTTGATCGTGTTCGTCATAGCTTTCAATGGAACTTTATTTCCCTAATTTATCAAGTTCTTTCTTGAACTTATTTGTACTTTATAAGCATCCATGGCATCTGCATCAGTAAATTCACGTTTAATGCATATGTGGAAAAAGTAACTTCACTTGTTTGTTTTAAACTTCTCTGATAATTTCAATGGATATCTCATAGTTCTTGCTTTATGTAAAATAATAAATATTCTTTGACCCACTTATGATTAATAAGTATGTATCCTGTATCTTGTCACTCCTTTGCTTTCCAAGCTAAAGAATCACCTGATTAACTTCCACACAAATTGATTATTGCATACTTATAATCATTCTTGTCTGGTTGTTCTATATCCTATTAGAACCAAGGTGGCCAGACTCAGCCATGGCGTTCAAGGTGTGCATCGTGTTGTGTACATACTTTATGATAGGGTTTTTTTTCATTCTTCAACATTCTGTCTTTTACACTATTTCTGAGCACTGAGCTGACAATTTCAGAAAACATCCGTGTTGACTTCAGTATCCTTCCTGAATAATTTTATATGCTGTGCTGCCTAATGCTCTACATGCAGAGTTAATGCAGGTGGGAAAACCTGGCCTTAGTCTGAATTTCTTTCATTTCATATTGTAACAACTCAGCAGCATGACATTTTTATGTAGTTCTTCATTGTAATGTTAGATCTGACTGCCTCAGTAAATTTTATACACACTGTTCAGTTAATTTTCTAATAATTTTTCATATTAAGTGTTGCAGATTTCCTTCTGACTCCATCAATAAGTTCCCTTCATTGTGAAAAACAGTCATTTATTTGCACCCATTGTCCCCTATCTCTTAGTTAATAATTAATTCACAACAGGATTTTTATTTTAAGATCCTCTGGTATGAGACTGTTGGAAACTTTTTGGATCCTAATGCATTTTATTGATATACTTATGGATCTGCTAAAACTTATTTTTTCTTAGACAAGGCTTCCCATTATGTAAAGTGTAATGACACGTTCCCGTAACTTCATTTTTCAGCCGTGTCTACTCTTTGTTGTTGTTACTGTTTTGTTTCAACCTGTTTGCCCATTGAAAATCAGATGTTCTGGTGAGTGGCACTCTGTTCCTCTTGGGATCCTTTGGTTTCTTTCACGTTTGCTGTGTTCAATCTGTTAATTGACAGATTGCAGTAACAGAATAGTTAGTATTTGGTGTACCATTTCTAAATTCCTGTAGAAGTCATGGATGAGAGATCACCTGGTCTTGATGATTTTGTTACTGCTCATTTTATTAATCTGTTTTAAAATGTCTTCTAATGACATCCTAAGAAACCAGACCTCTTTCCTGGAATAAATCTTATCATTCAGCCCTACAAAAGGGTTTGGAGGGCTTCCTGCTTCTGGAGGCTTTGGTGAAGATGTTTAATTAGTATGCTTTTAATAATTTGGTTCTGAAACTTTTGCCATGCTTCAGCAAGGTTTTACCTTCAACTTGCCAGAGCTTATACTCTGTCCTGTTTATGCTCTATCGGATGTGGCTCCATGCTCTTTGGAGGGTGGTGTTTTCATAACAGACTTCACTGTGCTGTGTAACCATGTTGATTTTGTTGTTGTTCCTTTTTGAATAGGGGGCATCCTCTCTATAACCTATGTCATCTAGCTAGTTACTTTAATTCTTTTAAAAGAATTTTTTTTTTTTTTATGTTCCCCTTTTAAAATAAGAATGTTACTGTCATGGATTTTGAGAAAAGGATGTCATCTTTGCGGAGAGAGAAATACTGATTTTGAGTATGTTCACTATTATAAAGCAGCTCTTCAATTAGTTGTACCTGCAGCTTGATCTTGCACATTTCTCAGGAGTGATTAAGACCTCCTTCTTTTTCAGCCATTCAACAAACATGTCCCAAAAGTCATTGATGAGATCTAAAAACTTCTAGTGCAACTACCAGTTTGCACTGGGACTTCCACCTGATCAGAATGGGATGATTGTTACTGTCTTCTGCATGGTGCCTGTTCTCCTTTAGCGTGTTGCTGTCAGTAAGAGGCAGTCAGTTGTACAGCTGTAATACTCATTTCTAGGGAGCTAGGGATTTTCAGTTCATACAGCCTTAAACCCAGTGTGGTGGTACTTAGTGTTCCTAATGTGTTTGACTCAGTGATTTCACACCAGTCATAGGTTTGATGATTACATTTCAAGGTTAGGTGCCTTTTCAGGCACTCATCAGTGAAGAATAACTTCACCTCTAGATGATACTTTTCTTATAAAAATCTCTGGAGAGAGCTTTAATGAAAATACATCCTGTGGAGAAGTGAAGATTGGGCTTTGACTAGAAATACTTAGCATTTGAAGTAGACCTTAACAATATAGCGTGTCTTTGTAAATAGAATTAGTGTTGTAAACTGACTATCAAGGACTTGTAAACTTGCAGCTTTTTTTTTTTTTTTTCCCCTCCCATTTGGGAGACTTGCATTGATATGCCCATGTAATTGCCTTTTATGTTTTCTATGTAGGATTTTTCCAGTTCCAGACATAGTGCAATTATACCTATTTTAATAGAGTTCTTTAAAGCAAAAGAATCATTAGCTTCTGCTGACTGTATTTACCCCTGGTAGCCAGGTTTCTGTTGGACAAATCTGCAAACTCTAAAGTGATCGTTCATCCATTTGACTACGTCTAATTCTTTTCAAGCCTGCCATCATCTAACAAATGAGTACAGATATTATTATAAAAAGAATACTTGTCCAACAGGATGAAGTAAAATGCAGATTGTTTAAACACACTGATATGTCGCCCAATTCTGTCTTTTTTTCTTTAAAAAACAATGTGAAAATTTAAATAATGCTGTTATGCCATTTATGTGATCTGTTTTTTCTCCTGACCATATTCTAGTTCGTACAGTATTAGCAAAGATAGCCAATGACTTTTCTAGGATAAAATTTCTTGGTTAAAAGACAGTACTACTTACTTAAAAAAAACATTCTTAGCTAACTCTAACTGTATAGGCATTTGTACAATGATTACAGCTATTAAAAAAACAACAAAAATCCCCAACCCCAAACAAACCCCACCACCACCTATAGTTTTCAAATCCATTTTTACTGGTCCATTTGGAAAAGTAAGTCTGGGAAAAAACGCTCCCCAAAAACTGGAATCCAGTCTTTGGTAAGAGTTGTGGTGAGGAATTTTTCATTGGAGCATTGTCTCTCTGTCTCTAGAGTCTTTCCAGTGTCTTCACTTTTCAGATTAATTAGTTTCAGGAGACATTTAAAAAAAATGAAAAGAAAAAAAATGTATTTTTTTTAAAGCTTCTAAAAATGGTCCAGGTACTTTTCCTTTATATTGGAGTAACCTTAAGAATCTGGAAAGTTAGAGGAGAGTTTTGACAGCTGACTTCTGCTCCTATTTCTCCCAACAGCTATTGTGGTCTAGAGACTTAGTCCCTTTGTGAGAACAGACTTTGAAGTCAAAAGCTATAGAATAAAGAGCCATATGAACAGGGTCTCATTTTCTATTTCTCTTCATGCATTTTTCTGTAGGTGTTAGTTTTAACTCCTCCTCCTCTATGTGTAGTAAAAACCATTGTGTTTTTTTCCATATGAAGGAGAAAAATTTTAAGATGTTAATATTATTAGCTGTATGGAAGGAATAGGTTAGCTATTCCAACAGGTAAGGGATTGTCTTGAACTTTCAATAACAGGTTTTTTTTTAGCTCAGCCCAGTAGTCTTCAGTGAAGGAGTTTAATTATTAAGCTAGCTAACCAAGGAAGCCAAGACTGTCAAAATTCTTTTGTTAATTAAATCAGGATGGTACCTCTGTTAGCTGTGCTTATTGATCTGCTCCCTTTGAAACTGATTATTACGTTCCCCTTTATTTTCATTTGCCTTCATCTTTTTACCCAACTGTATGCTCTTTGAGCTTTAATTCTCAGTAGCACTTTACTCCTTTTTTTTTATCTTGGGGTTTGGTTTTTTTTTTCCTACCTGTATCTCCTGTTCAGTGACTTGCCTTCATAGAATATCAAAGCATTCTGTAAGGATTCTGTCCAGTGCCTCCCATCTTCTGCCTGAAACTGCCTTTCTGCATGCTGTGACCACTATACTCAACAGCAATTTCAATGATCAGAAATCTATTGGCAATCCAAACCTCCTTTCCTTATAACCCTTTGCTAAGTACTCTGCTTTCATTTTAGGCTTAAATTTTCTAGAATCGTTTGTTGCAATCATTCTCTGTTGTCTTCTGACAATAGTTTTGCCATCCTTCCTGTCTCGTTTAGGAGATCTGATTAAGGTGTCACTTGCGTTGGAGGTGTATATCTGAACGTAGAAAAATACTAATACTTTTCTGAACATGTTTCTCTTTTAGATCTTTGTTTTCTTTAAAATGTGAGAACAAATTCCTATAGAGAAGTTAACCAATAACATCTATATATAAAATTTTTTGTGAAAAAAAAAATAAAAAAAATTATATACTGTCAAAGTCATTACTATCTTGACCTGTTACTTGTGGTTTTTAATATATAAGAATATGTAACAAAATACAATTTCATTTTTTTCATCTTCTTGATATAAATTACTCAAACAGCTAGTAGTGTCTGAGGCTGTTGTGCTGACGTAAGCCATATTATCCTATAGATTTTTCTTCTGTTTTCGCTTCAAGAAAAGGAAGTCACTCAATAAAACTACTAAGAAATTAAATGTGCAAAATCTCAGTGTTATTGAAACAGGTCCTCAGTTTAACAAGACTGAAGAAGTTATGTGCCTTGTGAATAATAGTATCTACATTCATGCTCTATAGGGTGAAATTGTATGAGTGTTTTTAGTCCTTGGAATTCAAGGCCAAAATTGGCATCTAGTGTGTTCTGGAAGAAATTCTGTCTTTCAGTTTGAATTTCATGCATTTCTTTTAAATGGTGAGGGAAAACAAGTTTCTTCTGAGGCTGTCTAAATCATTCAGTGGGAGACACTATTCTCTCAAAATTAATCCTTGGCCTGTGCTGGTGTGATTCCTCCCACAAGTCAGTGTAGGAGAGTTTGTGGATCTTGTCTGTTAAAGTGTTTAATAATGGTGCATGTCCTGTTCACGTGAGGGGATAAAGTAGTGACCATAGAAAGCAAGGATGAGAAACCAGGAACTCCCATCTGTGGATGTTGTAGTCTGGCTTTTGTCTGAATCCCTGGAGTCTTACAGCAATTACTTCGAGGCTTCAGCATAAAGGGCCTCTTGCACTGTCCTGGAAAGTGGCCCAAGTTCAAGCCCTAGCAGGTTTAGCTACGCCTAAGCTCCAGATCTCCCGTTTCTAGACAAGGATGCTATAAGACAGTGTAATGCTATGGGAAGAAAGGAGGCTGCCACCACTGATTGGTGCCTGTCTCCGAATAGATAAGTCTTCCAAATCCTGGCTCAAGAAGGCGCTTATTCAGGCATACGTGTTAAGCTGTACTTGACTTTTTTTTATACTGACTAGCTCCCAGATTTTCTTTGCTCAGCACAGAGACACAAACAATACTTAATCTGCATAGTACAGGGAAAAAAACCCTTATGTAGGCCTTACAAATTCTCATTTAAAGGATCTGAACAGCATTTTTCAGCTTTCAGTGTCTAAATATAGGCAGTTGGAATGTGGCTATTTGTCTTTCACTTGTCTTTCTACTTCCTTACTGTATTTTGTATATGTTTGATATTCATTTACCAAAACCACTTCCCCACCTCCTTTTCCTTTCTTCCTCCTCAAGTGGCGAGTAAGAAAAGAAGCTATGATGGGTCTTGCCCAGCTATACAAGAAGTATTGTCTTCATGCCGAGGCTGGAAAAGATGCTGCAGAGAAAGTGAGCTGGATAAAGGATAAACTTTTGCACATATATTATCAAAATAGCATTGATGACAAGTGAGTCAACCTAAGCCTTCCTAATTTTAATTGTATAGTGATAAGAGATAATCTGAAAATACATGCTTATCTTGACAAAGCTGTTATATCACATACTGTTTTTGTGGGTTTAAGTATGATATATTTAATTAATAATCATTAAGACATGTAATAAGATACTCAGGATGGTTACATTATGTGTTCACGTATTCATTCTGTTTATTGATGGAACTAATCTGTGGTGATAGTAGATTGTCAGTAACTGAGTACTGCATAGAAAGAAATTGTCAAGTTTTGCATTTACTCTACCCAGTTCTTGTTTGCCTTACTGCTTTCCAGAGACTGGCATGTTAAAATCCATTATCTGTGAGCATTGTGCATGTACCGCACCACAGTATATGCACAGACATCTCTTTTTGGTGTGCTATGTAGAAATGGACCATTTAGGCAGAACAAAAGCTGGAGAAATATCAGAAGTGCTTCCACTGTTTTCTAGTCTTTCCTGTTTTGTTCACTCAGTCCGTTTAATTTTTGAAATAGCATGTGGCTTAGAGAAAAGTATTTTGGCCAAGCTTTTGGAAGATAGTTTTCAACTCTCACTAATAATTCTTTGTCTTTCTCAAGTCTCCTTGATCTTTTAAGACAGAGTCCATTCAATCCTTTAAACACACAAGCGCAGGTCACAATTAGCCAACTCTGGCCTGTTTTCCTTCCGTGGTGAGGGAGTAGGATAAAAAGTAACAGTGAACAGCTGGCTGAGCCTAGGAGTATTTTCCATTGTGTGCATGGGGTAACACTAGTTCTTTCAAAAAGGTAATAGTACAGTATCACACAGCGTTCAGGCATGAAGTGGAATAGAACAGATTTTCTCCACACATCTAACTCAGTCACTTAATTTTTTCATGTTACTTGACTATTGATGTGCATGTCTACTCAAGACTGAGAGCTTCTAATCGTAAGAACTGCTGGTCACCTGTGTACTCTGAGCTGCTTTTTTTTTTTACAACAAATGCATAGGGAATGAAGTAAAATAGCCACATCTTAATCACTGCCCTTTATCCACTGTTGATATGCTAGCCAGTGACTTTTTCTCGCAGGAGAAAAATGTGTCCCAGAGGTATTCCCTATGTGTAAATCTTGACCCTAACCGATGTGGACCAGGGAAGGCATGATACAGTCTCACTGTTTGTATTGACAGCTTTTCTAGAACCTGTATCTGTAGTAGAGACATGGGTTAGAGCAATGTTCATAAATTAGTAAGATAGATGTGATGCCTCCAGTCTCCTAGTATGTTAAACAGAGATGGAGTCACCTGAGATAGGAAGATCCTGTTCCCTAAGCAATATAGTTTTTGGAGTCATCAGAAGTAAAATATACGTTTAAAGGGAGAAAGCGAAGTTTTCTTCAGTACTAACAGGATGCCTTGAGGTAGTTGTATCCACATTCATGACCATCCTTTTATGTCTCTGCCTTGCCATCATGTCTCTTGAAATTTTCTTTGAGCATAAATAAGGTGTGTTTTACCTGTGCTGCCTTCTATGGTCTTTGTACAAGGCACTCACAGAGTACTTAGAGGAAACATAGTGACAAAATCTGTAAATTCAAACACACAAAATATTTGTCCATAAATATCAAAATGTATAGCTGAACATTGTGCACAGCTCTCATTGCTTTAGATTAAATTAATCTCTGAATGTTCTTTCATTTGGCGGGGGGAGGGGGCTATAATTAGATGAACTGTACAGTCATATTTTTAGTTCCGGTTTTGTATTTTACGTAAAACTTCATGTATTACTGTTTTTAAAAAAAGGTAATTGGAGAATGTTTTTGCTGGTTTGGTTTGCTCTCACTTAGTTTTCCTTTTGATGCTTTTGTTGTATGTTTTGGTGTTCATTTGTCTGTACCTTTTTAGTGCTGACCTTTAGCTTCTGTATTAGAAGACTGAGTAGTTTCAAATGTTTTGCGTTTTTCTGAAGTACTACAGTTTTATCTTGACCTTTCCTTTGAGGATACTTCAGATTTTACTTTTTCTCCTCGAGGTATATTCTTGTCTCCTTCTTTATTTGGGCTTCTTACTCTCTGTATCCCTTTCTGTTATCTATGAGAGTAAACAAAGGGAGATTCTCAGAGCCTAAAGAAAAAAGAGAATTTGAACGGTGACAAATAAAGCAATTTACTCCCTTGGAGGTGAAAATGAAAGAACATGGAAAAGCTCTCAAGAAGCAGTTCTTGCTAATCTTTCTATCAAAGACCACTACTTTTTTTCTTCTCTGCTGAAAAATCTAGTTCCAGTGACTGCCAGTATTTCTTGTTCTTTCAGCTTGTCTGAAAAGTATCACGACTTTTGGAAATGTACACTTTTTATCTCTTCTTTTCCTGCAGATTACTGGTAGAGAAAATCTTTGCTCAGTATCTTGTTCCACACAATTTGGAAACGGAAGAGCGAATGAAGTGCTTGTACTATTTGTATGCTAGCTTGGATCCAAATGCTGTCAAGTGAGTATAGTTTGTATTCAGCAAATACTTGGCCTCTCAGGCTTTTCCAACATCTATATTGTATTACTTGTACTATCAGGATTTCAATAAAAATACAAGTAAACGATGCTTGGCATTATTTGCAAGTAGTATTTCAAAACATTTCCCTTTGTATATGCAAACTGTACACGACCATTAGACAAAAAGGTACCTTGATATTTGAGAAGAGTAGTTTTATCCGCTCGTTTTCGTCCAGTGAGAACAATGCAGAGTTAAAAATGCACGAGTAATGACTTCTGGATTTGCTCTGTATTAAGGTCCACGATGAAGACACCTGTAACTAAATTCTGGTTGATAGTGGCCTGTTCTATGTTGAAAATGTTATTTTCAAGATAATTTGGGTGGTTGTAAGGCATGTTCTGGCTGTCCTGCACATGTGAAATTGTTCCAAGTAGAATAGTAAGAGAGGCAATAAAAACAGAAAATATGTTCCACCTTGTTTGGAATCTTATTTCTAATATTTGGTAGGTTTTGATTGTATCTAGCAGATGTTGCACTTGTAAGATAAATAAATAAACAATCTTGTTTACTAATACATCCAGCATGTTCTTGTCATGAACAAAATGGTGAGCTTTTCTTTTCTGGTTTTGCACTTTTGCAGAGCACTGAATGAGATGTGGAAGTGCCAGAACATGCTAAGGAGTCACGTACGAGAATTACTAGACTTGCACAAGCAGCCCACTGTACGGTTTTGAAAATATTAATATTTTATCCAGTGGACCTGTTAGACTAATTTACTGGGTGTTTTTAATTCTAGATTATTTGTTCAGTATGACTTTATTATTCTGTTGATTTCCATATGTAGACAATGTTCCATTCTCATTACGTAGAATTCCTTTCAGTAATACTTAAAGGTGTGTACAGCTTCCTTATGTTTACTATTATTTTATATTACTGGTCAATAACTTTGGAAAAAAAATTTTTTTTAAATTCCAAGGTTTTTGTTTGATTTTGACAGACTTATTCTTATTTCTCATTTTATAACTTATTTTGAGAATGGAATATATTGTAATATAAAAGCAATGATTTTTTGTTTGTTTGAAAACAGAAGTTTTTAAGTATCTATACTAGAATTTAACTTAGAAGCATATCTTCAAAATAGCAGAAACTTTAAATAGAAAGGCATTGCTTTGGGGTTTTGGTGTCAGGGTGGGCTTGGGAGAATTGTTTGGGGGGGGTGTTTGAGGTCTTTTTCCAACAACTGATTTTGATAAATTATGTGAATTAGTGAATTTTGCAGTTCTTTGATGTTGCAAGATTTTTTTCCCCCATTTTCTGTGTGTATTAGCTGCTAATGATACTGTTATACTGTTCTAGTGTTTATTCTTAAAACAAAAACAGAAAAAGCAAGATTACAGAGTAGAATGTAGTGCTGCAGAAGAACTTACAGATCAGCTTGAAGGTATATTTTATAAAGGAGATATGGCTGATTTGTTTGTTTTTGCTGTTGTCCTCAGTCAGAAGCAAACAGTGCTGCCATGTTTGGAAAGCTGATGACCATAGCAAGTAAGTGTTAGTAAGTTCTATAAACTGTTATTACAGCATTCCTGGAAATTGTGTCTTTGTGAATCTTGGCATACTGAAGTGGTACATTTATCTTATGTTAAATTGTGTTTAATCATACAGAAAATCTTCCAGATCCTGGAAAAGCACAAGATTTTGTGAAGAAATTCAATCAGGTTCTAGGTGATGATGAGAAACTTCGGTCTCAGCTTGAACTGTTAATTAGCCCTACATGTTCTTGTAAACAGGCGGATGTCTGTGTGGTAAGAAAATGGAAAAACAAACTTTTATACCTTAAATATTTGTGCTTAGAACAGTTATTTGGAGTAAATGGTCTCATTTGGTACCTCAATATGATGATTAAATATTTACAATTTTCATAAAATGACTTTTTGGTTAATCTGTCGCGATTATGGAAAATATAATTTATGATCATAATCTTGCTTCCTAAGAAAGCATTAGCTTTGTTCCTTCCTGAGATTAAGAGCATCAAACATAAAAGTCTAAAAGACTAATACATATTTTTTAGTATTTTATTTCAAGTCTGTCTTATGGTAAGGTTCCTAAACTGCCTTCTGATACCAATGAAATGTCTTCTGAGTACCAGCAGCCAAATATTACACCTTCTGCATATTGTTAATTTATTTTTCTTCCTAGAATGTTATTTTGAGATCAGTCTTTCTCTCTGTCTCTCTCATTTAACCTCTTTGATGAAAATATGCATCTTAATATTAAATCAGACTTTTCCAGAGACTTACACATTGTGCCAATAATCACAGATTTTTTTAATTCATTATGGTCCCAAAATAAAGTAAGCAATTTAAATGACATTTTTGAAATCACAATAGAGAGCATCAACAAACAAACAGGCTTCTTGGGTTTTGTCTGATGGCACTGAAATTGCCTAGGAAAGGGACCTTCAGACTTAGTTCCTAACCACTTGATGCAGAGAGTATGTCTTCTAACAAGTAAATTTTGCACTTTGGGAATGCAGCGATGCAGTTTCAAGGAGAAGGTTTCTGCCTTCTTCCTGAGGATAATTCAGCGTATCAGTTAGAACAATTTCCTACTTTGTAGGGTCTGCAGCACCCAACCGTTTAGGAGAAGGAAGGTCAAGAAGTCATTTCTTTTGAGAAATTTTTAGAGAGATTCTGTTCCAAACAAAAAATATCTTCTTATCCGCCGTTTGCTGGGTTAGCAGCTGAATGCAATGTTCTTGACATTTGGGGCATTCAGAGGGGAAAACCAGATATTTTTTTTTGGATCCAAAACATTCATAGGAAAGTATATAGGCTCTGAACATCTGTTGTAGCCAAGGTGGTGTCGTGCTTCTGCACATCTGCAGTAGTATAGTTTTTCATGCAATTTTTTCATTGTTGCTTTTGAAATCTCACACATACAAAATGGTTACCTACAGATTTATAAATTACTCTTGTCAATGTAGATACTTTAATCCTGTCTACGTTGCACTTAGCTCTCCCTTGATTCTGTTTTGAATCTGGCCTAGAATTCCTGAAGAAGCTCTGAAGAACCCTCATTAGAAACCTAAATGCATCTTACATTTAAATACTTTGGTAAAGTACGTCTGCTTTCAATATAATGTGATAAAGAAAGATTTGGGGATAAAGACGGCCCCCCTTAAAATATGTCTCACTGATTAGGCAGACAATCTCTGTGGTTAAAAGAAGTAGCTAAATTTAGCTTATTCAACATGCTTAAGTATTAAGTAATATGAGTATAATTCTTGTTTGTATCTAACATTCTTGTAGAGAGAGATAGCCCGGAAACTTGCAAATCCTAAGCAGCCAACAAATCCTTTTCTGGAAATGGTCAAATTTCTTTTGGAAAGAATTGCCCCTGTACATATTGACTCAGAAGCCATTAGGTAAGTTTGAAAGATCATACTAACTCATGAATAATTATAAAGATTACTTAAGTGACCAAAAAAGAATTATTTTCTTGGGATTTAAATTAGTCTGTCCTAGCACTAAATGTGCTTCTTTTTTTAAAAAAAAAATAATTTATGTAGGTGTCTTCATTTCCAGCAGTGTAGAGAATGCAATTTTTTTTTGATACTTCTTTGCAGTGTTATCTGCAAATGATTTAAAAAATATAGTCGTTGTTCCCAGTGAAACTGCTATTTGTGGGACTTAAGGTGAAACTTATGATCATTATTTTCACATCGTTAACTGCAACACAGTCTTCCATATAGCAGTTGAATTAATTAACTTTTGTGGGATTGTGCAAGAGAATGTTTGGATTTCTTTCGAGACTTGTCTGGCAACCTAATTACATTCTGAAACTCATGCAACTATGTGTTGATCTGAATGCTGCCAACAAGGGCGGGGGGGGGAGTGTTGTTTGTTTTGGTTTTGTTTTTTCTGAAAAATTTAATTTTGCAGAAAGCTAAGTCAGAAGAAAAATGAATAATGAAATAGCTTGATTTAAAAAAAACCCAAACAAACAAAAACTAAACCCAAGAACTAAACACCACAACACCTCCCCCAACAATGGACTGTTGCTTTTCCTTCATTTGTTGTCAAAAACACATAATCTGGCTGATATCTCCAGTCTTTAACATTGTACATCGTAACATTCATTTGCTTTTTTCTTTTTGTATGTCTTATTTCAGTGCACTAGTAAAACTAATGAATAAATCCATAGAGGGGACAGCTGATGATGAAGAGGAGGGTGTAAGTCCTGATACTGCTATTCGTGCAGGACTTGAACTTCTCAAGGTAATCTACATTTATGCATCTATAGTTTGTAATGGAAGGGACAAAAGTGGTATGACTAAGGAATTAATGTTAGCATGGTTTTAGTAGTTATTATTTAGTTAATTACTTTTTTAATGTATAAAAGTGTTTGGTTATTGATACTTACTTGAGAAAAGAATCATGAAAGAGATGTTTTTTTGGAAGAAGTATGTTTTGAAAAGGGTGCCAAGGGTTGAAATATGCACATTAAAGCAGAAATTGGTTTCTGCTTGTGGAAGTCATATAGAAGAAGGTGCAGAGGGGTAAAGTGAGAGGAAGAGAAATGGAGAAATCAGGAGAGGCATGTTCTTTGGGGCCTGTATGATACTGGAAGGAAAGTAAGCAATAAAATCAAGAGCCAAGTTATGTAGTGGTGATGAGAAATGGCTGGGGGAGAAAGGATTTGAGATAACTGGAAAACATCTGTGATGGATGTGGCAGCTCACTAATGAGACTTTATTTTCAATATGTTACAAAGGGTCAGTATAAAAATAGGAGAGAATGGAGGGGAAGGTTACATAAAATGAGAGTTTTCAGAAGTGTGAGTGAAGGAGGTGGAGTTTATGGGGAGATAGCACACCAAATTTCGTAATGGCAACCGTGGTAGAAATAGTTATACAGAAGTATGCAAAGAAGTAGTGTCTGTTTGCTAATGTAGCTCAGGAAAAAATCTGCCAAAGTTGAAGATTTTGTTGCTGTGATGTGGATATCTTTGAGAACGTTATTTTACACGTTGATACTCACACAAGTAGGCAAGTGATCAAAGAAACCGGGATAAGAGAAATCCAAAGAATACACAAAA
Organism: Ibycter americanus; assembly: GCA_035590275.1. Classification (NCBI taxonomy): domain Eukaryota; kingdom Metazoa; phylum Chordata; class Aves; order Falconiformes; family Falconidae; genus Ibycter; species Ibycter americanus. The sequence goes on from JAVJGI010000001.1 coordinate 26,767,957, forward strand.
TACACACAACTTTTCATTGTTCTGCCTACCTTATGTTATTTGAACTTTACTACACTTAATATAATTTTGTTTTGGAATAACCTTTTGTTCTCTCTTGTCCTGCCTTGAATCTCTGCATGCTTAGTTTCTTATTTGACGTTCCTCCTCTTTCACAGAATGCGTTATATTTCATTAACTTTAGGTTAAAAGGTCAGTAATCTATGTTCTGTTTGTAGATATCTTAACTAACCACCTTGATTCCTTTTCTGCTAGGGACAGTAGCTTCTGGAGAAATTAAGATTTCAATTAATTTAAAATAAGTTGAAAAAACATTCTTAAGTAGATTGGAATATAAACGAATACTTGTGAATAACTGTTCATTTTAATAAATACTTCTACATATTCAAATATATAGTATCTTATAAAATACTTGGAGGAGAGGATGACCTGAAGAACAAAGCACAGACGAATTTATTTGAAAATGCCTGTATCACCTTCTTCAAAATGCAGTTACTGAATGTAATAATCTCATATGAGCATCTAGTAGCTATTTGTTGACAGTAATGCTCATAAACGGCCATAATTTTGTTTTTCTGATGATTCCTTTACCATGAACAAATATATCTTTTGTTTTAATGTGTATCTACAGGTTCTGTCCTTTACACATCCTACCTCGTTCCACTCTGCAGAGACCTATGAGTCTCTGCTGCAGTGCCTCAGGATGGAAGATGATAAGGTAGCTGAGGCAGCCATACAGATTTTCAGAAACACGGGTCACAAAATAGAAACAGACTTGCCACAGATAAGATCGTGAGTGCCTTTCTTTACATGCTGTTTTTCATACCTGGAATTCTGGCTCTTGATAGTTTATTCAATGTTACCCCTAAAATTACTTTATAGTCTTGTAAATATGAGCAGCTTCTCTTCCATAATTTGTATTTCTTCACTACCTTTCTGTCTCTTCATTTTTAAATTCTGCATTCTTGTAATTTGTATGTATTTATTGAAGATGCTAGGTATTTCTTTAAAATCTTCTTATAATAGATGCATTAAAAACAACTCAGCATGTCTCCCAGGTTACAAAATAAGCAACAGCAAAGATGCAGTGAAGATTTAATTCCTTGGCATCATTTCCACTCATACCTGTCCTTCACACAATTTTTCTATCTTTGTAAGGAACGAAAATATAATCTCTAATGGTTAACAGCTCTGTTTGTTATGAAACAAGTTGGGAAATAAGATCCAAAGGCAGGCGTGAATTTCTAACAAAGAATAATGGGCTGTCTCTAAGTCATCATTATGCAATTCATGCTTTAACTGCTGATTAAAGCTGCGTAATCTACAAGGTATTCACAGACTATTTAAAAGCTTGTGGGTAACATCTAAAACCTTAAAATCAGCCTGTTAGTAACTAACTAATCCAGGTTATAGCATAGGTTTCAAGTTCTCATGCATTGAAATACACTCTCAGATACTACCATGCTAAAATGCATACCAGTGTACACCTTAAATTCTCAGTGAATTGAAGATGTAAGCTTAGTGATTCTTCCAGATTTGAATCAGATTTTGGGCACAAGACAAATGTTACAAGTTCACATATGAGATGCCTTTTAAGATGCTTGTAGGGGTGAAGAGAAGGAAGAGCCCAGCAATTCCCATTGTCAGTATGGTTCCTAGTATAGTCCCAGTTGTCTATAGTTCCCTACTATAGTCCTAGTTTAGTCAAGACTGCATTGCTAGGTATCATCTTCTGTTGAAGGAGCAGGTATTGCTGACATTTCTTCTGGCTTCGTACCTTACCCAGATATTGCTGAAGTATGGGCAGTCTCAAATGACTTAAAAATGTAACTGTCAAATGGAAGTCTAGCCCTTGCATGTTTTGCAAACAAGTCAGCTTAAAGTTCTGAAAGCCAAAACCAGGTCAGTGTTTACACTGATGCAAATAAAAAGAAGTCTGAGGACAAGTAGATGTTCCAGATTTCATATATTCAGAAATCTTTATCACACATGAAAGATTTGATATAATCAGCCAGATAGTTTGTTTCAAGTGACCTGTTTTGTTCTGGTTTTTTTAAACCACTTGTGCGAGCAGGCTGCCTGCTGTCCTTTGAAGTAGTGTTCACCAGCGGTAGCTCAAGTTCTTCCTTGTATAGAAATTGAATAGGTTTGTGCACCAGTTCATGGACAAGGACTGCCAGACTCTAGAGTCTGATAGGAACATGTGCCATGCTCAAAGATGTAGGCAGGTAAAGGTGCATATAAACATGTCAGGTTTCACCTTTTTCAGATTTATGTCAGTTGGGGTGTAATGAAGTGTGGTTTGTAACTGATGCACCAGTGCTTGGCGAAGGCCCTTTAATGTACATGTACTTATGCTACAAAAACTGTAGGTTAGGCATTGAAGCTTATTTTAATGGTAAGTTGTACTGAATTCTTAGCTATTTTGGTTCTTATTTAATCAAATTTGTGGAATCTTGTCAGGTTTGAGAAGAGACATTATCCTGCTTTAGGATACTGTTAACATAGGGGTCTTCTGTTTTGGGTTTTGTATGGCTTTTGAGGAAAATGTTTGAGACTTCGTTCTTTCAACCCTGCAAGCTCTTCTTCCACCTCCTGTTGCTGATTTTGATTATGTAGAATGTGTCAGTGAAGGCTGGATGCTAAATAATCGATGCGCTGAATGCTGTACTGTTACTGAGCCTTCCAAGAAAGCAAGGAATTTTTTTCAGATGTTTCCGTCAGATCCTTTCTAGGCAATTCTGTTTTCTTGTGGCAGTTGTTGGGTCAGTGGCGTGGTAAACCTCATGAGTTAGTGTCTCGGGTGATGGCCTCTCAGGGGACAGGCCTGCCTTCCAGAGCGCTTTTAGGAGTGGAAGTGAGCAGTCTGACCAACCTTGACCTGGTCTCTGAAGTGGCCTCTGCCCTGCTCTTTCCTTTGATGGCCTCTGATCAGCAAATAAATTTTAGGGGATTCAAATGCAAGAGCTCAGAACAAAGCAGTTGTTCACTTGAGTATACATTGTAATTAAAGCCCAAAGTTAAAAAAGTGAAGACCTGTAAACAGATTGATGTTTCATGGTTATTCCTAGCTTTCATAGATTTTCTTCAGCCCTGTCACTTCCAGGCTTGGATAACAAGCTGTCGTGGTTTAACCCTGGCCGGCAACCAAGCACCACACAGCCGCTTGCTCACTCCCCCTCACCCAAAGGGATGAGGAGGAGAATTGGAAGGGGATGTAAAACTCCAGGGTTGAGATAAGAACAATTTAATAGGTAAACCAAAAGCTGCGCACGCAAGCAATGCAAACCAAGGAATCCTTTCAGCACTTCCCATGGGCAGGCAGGTGTTCGGCCATCCCCAGGAGAGCAGGGCTCCATCACGCGTAACGGTTACTCGGGAAGACAAACGCCATAATGCCAAATGTCCCCCGCTTCCTTCTTTTTCCCCCAGTTTACATACTCAGCATGACGCCATACGGTATGGAATACCTCTTTGGCTAGTTCTGGTCAGCTGTCCTGGCTGTGTCCCCGCCCAATGTCCCGTGCCCCTCCAGCCCTCTCACTGGCAGGGCCCCAGAAACCAAAAAGTCCTTGATTTAGTATAAACATTACCCAGCAACAACTAAAACCATCAGTGTCCTATCAACATTGTTCTCACGTCAGAGCCAAAACACAGCACTGTACTAGCAACTCTGTCCCAGCTGAAACCAGGACACAAGCCCAGGAGTTTACCCTAGCTGAACCTGTCAGGTTCCCTCCACCTTATATTTGGCTTCCTAAACAGCCTTATTTTGATCATTATTTTCTTTCATGTTTCATTTTTCCCTGTGGGCTTTTTTCTACTTAAATGTGTACAGTCAGATGTTCAACAAGTATTACTAAATACAATTCCATCCTGCTTTTCACTTTATGATTATGATCTTTCCTGAACAGACTTCAAAGGAATGCTTGATTTATAAGATGGTGAGGATAGATTTGTATACGTGAAGAGCTTTATTTTTTGTAGACTGCAAATTGCATTTTGAAGTATTTTGTTTAATGTTCACAGAACACTAATTCCGATTTTGCATCAGAAAGCAAAAAGAGGCACTCCTCATCAGGCAAAACAAGCTGTTCACTGTATACATGCCATATTTTCAAATAAAGAAGTGCAACTTGCACAGATCTTTGAGGTATGTCTTGCTTTTTTGTTTTTAAGATTTGTTTCTGCTGTTCTTAATTGATACTAGTAATTAACATAATTCATAGTTTATTAACAGATAACAATTTATGAGGTCAGGAAGCCTACAGGTGCATGGTAGTCGAGATAACTCACTAATTTTACAATAGCAAATCATTAATGCTTGTGTCTTACAGTCACGATTTTTTAATATTCTTATGTCTGATAGATAAGGCATTCCATTTTGTGTACACGTGAAAAGTTAGGGGAAAATAAGCTAAATATGCTGGAATGATCCACACTGAATCCCATGAGGACACATTTAGCAGATACTAAATGAGACATAACGTCCTCTACTTTCAAACTGTATTAAATTACCATGCTTTAAGGTCATTGTACACACAGTACTTTTTCACTGAGGAAGTTTGTGCAGAATAACTGCTTGACTGTAAGCTCAGCTCAGATGTTAGCTTACTGCTTGCTTAGACAAGTTGTAAAGCAAAAAGGCACCTTATACAGAGCAAAGAGGTTACTGCTTTTCACTGTAATCTCTTGAATAATAACACTATTAATCTGCAGTTGTAAAAAATCTTAGGTTCTTAATCTTGGCTGTCTGAACCTATGCATAATTCAGAAGTGTGCAAAGCTTTGAATTAAGCTTATGGAGTTTGAACTGTGCTTAGACTTCTGTGAGAGTGCATGTTCCGTCCCTAATACCAGAATATGATGTGAGGGTGCTGGGTAATAGGGCAGCATGGAATTATCCTGGTGGCTTACATTTTTATTAGCCAGTTTCCAAGGTTTTTTTACCTGCTGTTGTTTTCTGCCATTTGCAGTTATGATTCAGGTTTTCACAACTCCTGAATAGAATTGAGTCAGAGTTTTTCCCCATGTCTCCCAGGTTTGAATGTGTTTCATTGTTAAAACAGGAAGAGAATATAAAATTTGTTCAGCTCCCGTGAAATTTTGGGTTACTCTGTTAATTAGGAAATCACATTCTTTCTCCACTTTGATTTGCTAACTTTATTAATTCTTATGGAAAAACTGAAACTTATCAGCAATCCAGCAGTGAAATTATTTTTAGGCATGCTAGCTTACGTATCTGTAGTTGGATTTTAAATAGGTTTTGGGTTTTTTGTTTTTGCTTCCTCAGCCTCTTAGTAGAAGTTTGAATGCTGATGTACCAGAACAACTTATAACTCCATTAGTCTCATTGGGTCATATTTCTATGTTGGCTCCAGACCAGTTTGCTTCTCCAATGAAATCTGTTGTTGCAAATTTCATTGTGAAAGATCTCCTTATGAATGACAGGGTAAGGTTTTCTTTTTTTAAGTCCTTACTATTCTGTTTGTTATTAACTCTGTGGGGAATAGAGCTTTTTTGTTAAATGAGTCAATAAAGGAATGTTCTGTAAATGGCTAGTACAGTGATAATTGCATTATAAAAGATCTTTGTGTGAAAGAATGCTTAGTCCATGACTTTTTTCCATTTTTACTTCTGCTTTTTCTGTATGGGTTGAACCAGTTCTTAAACTCACATGAATGTCTATAGTCAACAGGTGAGAAAAATGGAAAATTGTGGTCTCCAGATGAAGAAGTCTCTCCAGAAGTACTAGCAAAGGTGAATGATCTGCTATTAGTACTAATGTGTATATTTGAGATTAAAAACTTACCAAGTTCTGTAATGGAGGGTATTAGAATAAATCCCTTTGAGTACTCTTGTATTAGTCTCCTTAGAGTATGCAGTGTTCTAGATTTTTTGTAGCTTATACATGCAGTTATAAAACTGGTAGAAACTATGCATTTTGGTGTCTTCACTTACCAATATTAATTATGCTAAATGTTGTGAAAATTAAGAGATTCAAAAGTTTTAGTTTTCCTTACAGGAGAAGTAATTTGACTTTACTGACTGTAAACAGACTTGAAATAAATTGAAATCCTGATGAATTTTATTCATTCATCTTTATAGGCTATTTACTGTGAATTTAATTATGGCCATTATAGAAATGTTTATCTAGTTGCTCTTATTTTTAATCATGTAGCAAGTATCCTGCATCTTCTAGATGCACTTGTGCGAAGACACTGAACCATAGCTGAAATGTCCTGATGTCACAAAGACTGCTACTTCCTTCTTCACTCTGTAAATATTTACTGCTTCATTCTGTTCCTTTAATAGTGTATCAGCTCTAATATGTAGGGGTCTATGGAAATTTCAATTTGACAGCAGTAGGTTTTAGTGCCATATCAACTTCAGGAAGTAAGTTCATTGTGGATTTGTTCACAATTGATAGGTGCAAGCAATTAAACTTTTGGTACGCTGGCTGTTGGGTATGAAGAACAACCAGTCGAAATCTGCAAATTCGACACTCCGGTTATTATCAGCTATGCTCGTCAGTGAAGGAGACTTGACAGAACAGAAGCGAATCAGGTCAGATTTTATTTCTTTCAGGCTTGCATAAATTTTGTTGTAGAATTTAATAGAATATTAATTCTTTTGGAGCTTTTTTTAGAATATTAAGGTAAGCGCAGTGTTGGCTAATGGGATGATGAAAAACAGATCTGATTGGAATTTTAATATTAGGAGTGGAATGGCGATATAAAAATATGCTTGATACTCCCTCTTTCTTGTAAATTGCTAACAGTCTAACTCAGAACCCTGTAGTTATCTTGATAGTAAAAGACATTTTAGAGAGTAAAAGACCTGCAGGGGAGTATCTTTGAAAAAAATTGAGTGATGAGATTTAACACGCTTAGGAGTTGAGTGATCTTGGGTGAAGCTTCTTCATTCCAAGAGGGAGGTAACCTCATCTTCATTCTGAGTGTGAAGGAAGGGAAGAGAACATCTGTGGCAAAAGTGCTGCTTCCATTTAGACAGTGATGTAAAACCAAGAAATATGACTCTTCTCATTTTGCTGTTTTACTGGAATTAAGTTTTTTGTGGGGAAAGCAGAGCACCCTATTTTGACAAATTTGGATGGGTTAATTTAGCTTGATCTGAAGCTGTAGTACTGTGGTCTGATCTGACAGAAAAACCTTAATGGCTCATTGATGTGTAAAAAGAAGAAATCGTGACATGCAAGTAATTTTAAGGATAGTTATGGTGAGTTGTGTTTTTTTTCTTTTCCTTTTTTTTTCCCCCTTTTTTTATCTCATGTTTGTGTAGTAAATCGGATATGTCTCGGCTGCGATTAGCTGCTGGTAGTGCAATAATGAAGCTTGCGCAGGAGCCCTGTTACCATGAAATAATTACCCCAGAACAGTTCCAGCTCTGTGCACTTGTCATTAATGTAAGTAACTGCATTTGAATTGAAGTGACTCTTAATTGAGTTCAGAGTCCTTACATCTGAGCTTTTGTTGCTGCTACACTGAGTATTTTCTATTCCTCACAGCTTTCAAAAGAGTTCTTGAAATTTCAAATATTTATTCTGCTGCACCTGTTGATATTTTAAAAATGTCTCCTCAAAATTCCACCTTGAATGCCTATTTATTTTTTTTTTTTAAGACCAAGATTTTTATAGTTGCACTCTTATGTTTTGTGTTGCTGTAGGATGAGTGCTACCAAGTGAGGCAGATATTTGCCCAGAAGCTGCATAAGGCACTTGTGAAATTACTTCTCCCTTTGGAATATATGGCAATCTTTGCTTTGTGTGCCAAAGACCCTGTGAAAGAGAGAAGAGCACATGCCAGACAGTGCTTGCTCAAAAACATCAGTATACGAAGAGAATATATTAAGCAGAATCCTATGGCTAACGGTTAGTATTTCAGTGAAATTGTTAAGAATACAACAGTCAAATAAATTGGAAGGGGTAATCATTAAAACTTAAGCAAATTGCTTTTGTAAAGAAACACTGTATAAGTTTAATTTGTTTCCTCATCTTTGTATTGGACACATTCAAATCTAAATTTACGTAATTTAGCATTAGCATAAACCATAAAATACTTATCTGTACATTGCTGAGAATTACACATGTAAAATACAATGCTGTTATGGTGGTAGTTGCTCAAAAAATAAAATTTGGTTTTCTGGTATTTTAGGTTTTATGACCTTCTTTCTAAAGTAAGACAAAGTATTTTTGTAGTAGCAAAACTCATTCATTTATTTTTAATGATTCATTAGAAGTAAAATTTGTAGGAAGAAAATGAAAGTTTAAATTTTACATTCCATATTTGAAAAAGTAGTACTTTGAAAAAGTGTTTATTGTGATGCAAGTGTGTGTGTAATACAGAGGTTATTTATGATTTTTTTGTTGCTCTAGAAAAATTGCTGTCCTTGCTGCCTGAATATGTGGTACCATATATGATTCACTTACTGGCACATGATCCAGATTTCACAAAACCTCAGGATGTTGATCAACTTCGTGATGTCAAAGAGTAAGTGTCAAATGATTCTAGAATTCTTATGCTGAGAATTTGTCTGCGCTTGGGAAAAACTCATTAGGAAGAGGAACTCTTTGTTTTATCAACAATATTTTTCAAAACAGTGATGTTGGAAATGTGTAACACTTTAACCAAGGGAAGAAGACATCAACAACTGCTTAGCAGTATATTCTGAAAGCCCAAATGGCAGCCTGTCAGTCACACCATAGTATACCGAATTGAGTGAGTTGTCTAGGCTTCTTTTAAAGTGAAGTAATGATTTTAGATTATTGTATTTGTGCCTAGGAATATCTGTAGAATTTCCTAACACACTGAAGAAATGCCAAGTAATGTCAGTTCAAATATTTTGGAACTTACAAAATACAGAGCTTCTCCAAGACTTGAAAACATAATGCCACTGATGCTGGGTCAGAGTCCTGCTTCACTGGAAATGTACTTTTTTCTTTTTTTGAATTCTCTCCTATGCAAATTTACTAGAATTCATGCTAAGTTTGCTGCTGACTTATCATTTGCACTATACATCTACAGTGGAGGCTTAGTGCTTCTTAATGTATTCGGCACAGACTATTGTACAGAAGCCGGTCATACAGAAGCTTCTTCTGTACTGTTTCCCGTTCGAGATCTCCTTGTATGCCTCAGTCTTTCATACCTTAAATATAACTTTTTTATTCCCTTGTGTCTTGTCATGAATTCTGAAAAACTGTTAAATTTTAACACTTTTTAAAAATTGTTAAAGCATCCTCCCCCACCTTTGGTTTTAGTGTTCTGGTTTTTTCTTGTATTTATTTCTGGTGGAACTGTGAGCTATATTGTTTTGGTATTACAAAGACATGTGTAACCACATAGTACAATATACATCATCAGAAAAGCAGTTCATTCTTGGCACAAATAGAAGTTCACATCTTAATTCTTTTTGCACTTTCACATGTGAGAGTCCAAGTCTGATTCTTTCTCTAAATGAAAAACTTAATTTGTTCTGATCTTTGAGTTTACTTGACTTGTACCTGCTCAGAACCTGAAGTCCGCGAAGACTTCTTACCTAATCATCAAGTCTAGATTTTGTCCCAGGACTCCCTGTTCCTGGCAACATCTGAAAGCATCCTCCAGTGTGTACTTTATCCAAAATGCATGGAACAAGTTCTGATTCACAGTTGTCAAGTTAATACTTTCTCTGAGAAGTGCTTTCTAGTGCACAGAGCTGTTTTGGACACCCCTTGTATGGCTTTCTTTTGTTGTCAAATTTCCTCCCTTGTGTTTGTCACAGGCTGGCTGAGCTAGCTAGCGAGGACTGCTCCAAACAAAGAACTACTCTGTACAGGATTTTTGGCAGGAATACTTCTCTGAAGACTCTCCTGAGACAAATGCAAAACATTTTTCTCATATAATGTAATACAGTGTTTCTTTCAAGAGTACTGAGAGCCATAGTGTTCACTTTAAAGTGTTAACATAGATGCTTGCAAACTTGGAAAAGCAGGCTGGCAGTGTGTTTTGTACTTGTCTCCCTAGTTCATCTTGGTTTTACGTGACCTAAGTACATTCACTAAAGCAAATACATGCTTAGCAAGTTCCTTAACCATAATCTGTGATATTTATTCTTACAAAGCTTTTAAAATTTGTCTTACAGAGAGATATGTTTGGGTTTGTTTTTTGTCTTGGAACAGTGTCTTTTTCTTCAGAATTCATATTCCAAAAATATTGAAATGGATACAGAGAATGAACTTAATTTATATGACTGTGTTCCTCTAGGTGCATAGTTTTTCTACATGAAGTCCCACTGTTGTTCTGGAAAAGTCTTGTCCAGGGTTGATAATGACTTAATTTGTTGGCTTAGTGAGGAAATCAAGCTATTGAAGTTGACATGTGTTAACTGGAATTACCAGAGTAAAATTTGTCCTCAGTAGTAATCTTTGGATGACACAGGGTTTTGAAGAAGTTGGGTCAGCGTGGTATGTTATCAGTCCTGTATTCATCCCATTTAAGTTCTTAAGAATAGTGAATAGATGGATGTGAAGATATCTTAACAGATTTATTTACTGTAGCCTTTGTAGCTCTTGGATGCAAGTCAGGATATAGACGTCTTACTTTGTTTGAACACTGGATAACTATTGAAGTGTTTTGACAGAGCACAACCCTCTTTTAGTTTGAGTTTGAGACACATGTTCCTTCATCTCTTGCATTACAATCTTTAATTTGTATCAGTTAAGAAGATTGGGGCTTTTGTGGACAGGGAATTCTAACGTTCAGTCATCCTGTTTTTCTAGTTTTTTATTAGCCTCTTTCTACAAGGTAATCTCCCTTCCAGAGCTTCAGAATTAAATTAGCTACTGGCAAAGTCTGCATTTCTCAGACCCACCTGTATGTCTTTCCCAACTATTATTTTACCATATTAAGACTGTTGTTGACCCTCTAGCCATGTGCAGCTGTGAAGCTTGATAGCAAGTGGTGGATGGACCAGTTGTGCTTTATATCATAACTGAAAAATTCTTAAACTTTTAGCCATAATATAATGGGTTCTCCCTATAAATAAACTGGATTTAAAGAAAGAAAACTGGGAAAGCTGATTATATTATGTCTATCTGTAAGGATTTCTTTTGCTCCCATATGGAGCATTAGCAAGAATCTGACCTGATGAGTTTTGGATCTCCTCTCCTATTTGAATTCCAGTATTAAACCACGTAGCATGGGTAGCTGTGTTGCCAGCAGTATGATTTGTTTAAGCCCGTTTTGAGTGTGGTCATGGTACATTGTTGATAGGAACATAGATACAGCCCAAGGTACTGATTATAGAATTTCATCTAGATTATGGTAGCACCTGAATTCTTCCTTCTGTTCATATTTGGAAGAGGAAAATGTTGATTGGTTGGGCAGTGTTTACAGATATAAGTAGCACACTAATTTGGCAGATTTATTCTGAAGAGTACAATTAAGACTCTGTGTGTTAAAGGCCTAGACTGTTTACACATTCAGATGATGATATCTGTTTATGCCTTCAAATTGATTGCGGTTTCTTAAGAAAAAGTTAGTATAGCTGATGAATTTTTTTTTAAGACATTGCTGTATGTGGGAGCTGCAGTATAAAAACTGGGATGTAATTACTTGAGGGTTTGTGGCTTTTTAGGTGCCTGTGGTTCATGCTTGAAGTTTTAATGACAAAGAACGAGAACAATAGCCATGCCTTCATGAAAAAGATGGCAGAAAACATCAAGCTCACCCGAGATGCTCAGTCTCCTGATGAGCCAAAGGCCAATGAAGTAAGAAATGCAATTCAGATAAGTGTTGGGTGATGGGCTGAGGGTTTCACAAGCAGTTGATGAACAGGATTTGCAGGAAATCTGAAAGCACTAACTCAGACTTTTTTATGGTCTTTTAGAGAGTGCTAATTGTGAGCATTGTCTGTATGTTGTCAGTCTCATTCTTTAAGAGCCTTGCCGACCTTATCCAGCACACAATACCTAATGAAGTTAATAAACAAAATTTGTTAAATATACCTGTTGCTGCCTGCCTTTTTAACTCCTACTGCCTGGTTTCTCAACATAAGTATCTTCTGCTGTTGGGGGAGGAAGTACTGTATTATGGCTACTGTTAAACCTATTAAGTTTCTAGCAGAGATGGGAAACTCTTGATTGGGTAAGAGCTTCTACTGTACAGTATAGGCATGTAAAGTATTACTAGTTTTTATTAAATAGTATCATATGAAAAATGGGGACTTCTGTATGTATTTGAAGAGCCAACAGTATGGTTAGTGATGTAATTACAAAATATGTCCTTAGTGGTTATTTTAACACATAAATTAAACTTTTTAAAGAACTGCATTCTCTGTACACTGTAAAAACAGTAATTTCTAAAGCATGCTTTCCTTTTTTTCTTCAGAAACTTTATACAGTATGTGATGTAGCACTATGTGTAATCAACAGCAAAAGTGCTTTGTGCAATGCAGATTCACCGAAGGACCCTGTATTGCCAACCAAATTTTTTACGCAACCTGAAAAGGTAAATTTATTAATTTAATCTCCAAAGTAATAAAGAGGAATACTTTGATTTTTATAATTGAGAGCTAGTTATCTCCCTAACATAATATCATGTAGTGGGAAAATGCATATATTTTATCCTCAGCAATTAAATTCTCTAACGTCAGCTGTATGTTATGCTATCTACATATTCTGAACATGTGCCAGCAATGTTTGTAACCAGGTGAGAGATAACTAGAATAAATACTGATATTTAGCACGTATCGTTAGATCATTTGGTTAAAGTATTTTACAAGTGCATCTGAATATATGAGAATATATGTATATTCTGACTGTGTATCTGATTTAGAATGCAAAGCAGACAAAAAAGAAAGAGGAAATACTTTTTATGTTATCCGTGGTATGTTTGTATTTGTCAGTAGCCATTTGGCTGTTTTGCTTGCTGTACAAGTTGGTCCTATTATTGCCTAGGAAGAGTCTTGGTGAGTGTAGCTCTACTGTCAGTAATGAGGTATACTTCTAAAAAGTGTAAGTGGAACCAAAGTAATTCTCTGAACCAGACCTGATGGTTTTTTTCAGTGTCTTAGACTGTTAATTAACAGCTTTTCCAGAGTCTGTTTGAGCAAAACTTTATTTAATTGTGAAATGGCTGATGCCATGGTAACGGTGATAGCTACCTGCATTCAGATACAGTGTTTTGGTTTGTGTAAGCTGTACTCAGAGTGACAAAGGTAACAACTTGCAACTTGTTCAGAGAAAAGAGCACCCATTTTCCTCTCCTTGGAATTCCCATTAAAAAGATGCAAGTGAAAAAACAGGGAGGGCAGTTTTGCTTAGTTTCAAACGATTTGTGTCATTCAACAAGGAAAAATGTTAATCCCAACTTCAGGTATGGCATACTGTCATTCAGTAATGCTCGTTCAGTAATGGAGCAAATCTCCTCCAAAATACCAGTTTGACATACCTTTATTAGTTTGATTCGTCAGCAGATTGTATGATGTGAAATACCTGTAGCACTACAAACTAGTAGCATCTAGTGTGAGAAGTCAGTCATGTATATTTAAAAAACCGGCAAGATTGAGAGATCAAACACACACTTTTTTATTTTATTTTTTATACAGGATTTCTGCAATGACAGGAATTACATTTCAGAAGAGACAAGGGTTCTTCTTTTGACAGGAAAGGTACTGTATTTTGACAAGTTACAATTCTTTGAATATTCTGGCTTTTTCAATGTCCTGGACTGCTGTAGTTTAAAAATGTAGTTTAAAAATTTGTGTAAAATAATTTGTGATTCTTTTATTTGGTGGCATAATTAATGCCTTTAACATACTACCTGATGAGTATATAACACCAGGATTGTTACCTGTGCACTGAGGCATAGGTTCTTTATTAACTATAGTTTTTCACATAACTACAGGTTTCTTCATTATTCAAATAAGTGTAGCATAATGTTATGATGCAGATACTGAATTGTGACACTGCCAACATTGGAGGTCTTAAATTTTCAATCTTAATATTTTTAATATAGCTATTAATGCTGTAAAATTCAACTGCATATATCTACGCCCTTTTGAATGTGTCATTTTATTTCAGATGTAATTTGGCTGATGCCTTCACAGGGGAGAGAAAATACTAAGGTGGTTTTTTTTTTTGCGGGGTGTGTGTGGGATGGGACAGACACACCTACAAAAAATAATAAAAAACAGAACCTATTTTTATACCTTTTACCATTAGCTGTCCTTTCTTGGGGTTCTGAAACTGTATTTCCTAGGTTCTGGTTAAATTATGTTGGAATGCTTTGTAGTCTAGCTTAGAAAATTAGCAGGTCTTTTTTTCTTGAGCATAGTGAAAGAATGCTGGCAGACCTGTAAAATATAAAAATCCTGAGAACAGTGGAAATCATGGTTTTAATATAAATTTCATGTGCATTTATTAATTTTCATGTTCTGTGTTTCGTGAACTGTCACTGCATTCATTTTTGAAGTCTTCAGTTAGGGCATAGTTTGTTCTAATTGTTCATTGTAAGAGAGAGACAAATGATCACTTTCTAAATAGCCATATCATTTGCTTCTTCACACACTGTTTTTTCATTTATACAAGAAGTTTCCATTATCAAAGCAGTTCATGTGGATGAGGTTTGCTCAGTTGGCAGAATCCTGCCTCTCCTTACTTCATGTTCAGCCTGTGACGCCAGCTTGGATCCTACTCAGTGAGCTGGGTTGGAGTTACGTTAGAAAGGGAGGAGGCAGACAGAAGACCATCACCTTTAGCAGCAGCCCAGTACCAGACTGGTGCTCTAAATATCCTCAGAAGGTATCTGTCTACTGCTGTAATTGTTTCAACTTTGTCAACATTCAAATATAATGAATGAAGCATTTGAAGCAAGTTTAGTTGGGTATGTAAACTTACTACATTTCTCTGTTGATAAGGCATTCAGCAATGTAGACTAAAGCTATGTCTTCACTAAAAAAATCTTGCTGGTATAAGACAGGCTTCTCTCCTGGATTCTGTTAAAACAGAGTTAGATTTGAGGAGGAGGGATGTCCCATACCAAGCTAGTATTATTTAATTTTCAATGTTCTGAGAGGACAAATGTTATTCCGTGCTCTAATAGAAGACACAGACACATGCTTCTTTTTCTGCCTTCTTTCATTTCAGAAAATGCAGATGTGCAAGGATACCCCACTGACTCTGACCAGTGGTTCTTTTTTTGCCCTGATACGGTGTTTCCAGAGGGACCAATACAACACGATTAGGGAGAGCGTGCCGGTCTAGCCACTTTCTGCAGTATATGCCCCTTCTTAGTCCCCCAGCATTCATAATTTTTATAATGGGATGCGAGACTCTGCATCTGGGCCTGTTGGTTTTGATACCTGCTTATGGACTTGTTCCCAAATTTATCTGCTCTGGTTTTGAACCTCCCAGTGCTCTGCCTTCACAACCTCTTAATGGAAGTAGATGCCAGAAATTTGCAACCTGCTGGTTGTGCAGAAGCACTTTCTTTTCTCTCTCAAACATTTTTCTCTCTCCTATTAGCTGTGCCGAATGTTTCCTACTTTTTATAAAATACAGAATCATAGAATCATTTAGGTTAGGAAAGACCTTTAAGATCATAGAGTCCACCACTAAACCATGTCCCTAAGCACCACATCTACGCATGTTTTAAATGCCTTCAGGGATGGTGACGCAACCTCTTCTCTGGGCAGCCTGTTCAATGCTTGACCACCCTTTTGGTGAAGAAATTTTTCCCCATGTCCAATCTAAACCTCCCCTGGCGCAACTCGAGGCCATTTCCTTTTGTCCGGTCGCTTGTTACTTGGGAGAAGAGACTGATACCCACCTCGCTACAGTCTCCTTTCAGGGAGTTGTAGAGAGTGATAAGGTCTCCCCTGAGCCTCCTTTGCTCCAGACTAAACAACCCTAGTTCCCTCAGCTGCTTCTCTTAAGAATTGTTACATAAGACTCTTCACCAGCTTCATTGCCCTTCTTTGGACATGCAGTAAATTGAGTTATTCAGTAAATTGAGCAAATAAAATATTACAAGAATAATACGTTAATGTTGTGCAGTATTAGCACTAGGATGATGCAGCTATTGAACATGTGCTCAGTAACAGGCCATTCCTACTGAGATCATTGCTTTTTTTCTTTTTATTTGCTGGCCAGATGTTTTCCAGTATCTGTGGTGTCTCTCTCCTGCCTGCTCTCTTATAGCTTCCACACATGGGAATTACTTTTTTCTTGTGGGAATGTCCTAATAAATTAGCTTGGTCTCTGAGGAAATGTAAAATTACGTGAAGAATGTGACATGCCAGTTATGAAAACTTCCTTGACTCCTCTCCAGAGACAAAATCAAAAACTTCCTGCTGCCTACCCAGCCTGACCAAATCAGTCAACAAGCACCAGCCGTAGCAAGATCTAAAATACTATCACTGTATCAGAGAACCCCAGAATAGATAGTGTTAAATATTTTTACACTAGTTTTCTGTATAGTAAAAGTGTACACATTTCCTAATGTTGTAGTGAACCTAATTCTGCATTACATGTTGGAAAGCCTTTCCCAGAGATGCTTTGCTTTGCAATTATAGGATGTTAGAATCATTGAATATCTCAAGTTGGAAGGGACTCGTAAGGGTCATAAAGTCCAACTCCCCGCTCCTCACAGGATTACTTAAAACTAAACTATATGACTAAGAGCATCTTCCAGATGCTCCTTGAACTCTGACAGGCTTGGTGGTGCAGCCACTTCCCTGGGCACCCTGTTCCAGTGAGCAGTTATCCTCTCAGTGAAGAACCTTTTCCCAGTGTCCGGTCTGAACTTCCCCTGATGCAGTTTCTTACCATTTCCTCATGTCCTGGCTGGTCACCAGAGAGAGATCAGCACCTCCCCCTCCACTGCCCCCCCTGAGGAAGTTGTAGACTGCAATGAGGTCACCCTTCAGCCTTCTCTTCTCCAAGCTGAACAAACCAAGTGACCTCAGCCTCTCCTTGTAAGTTTGTCCTTGAGGCCTTTCACCATCTTGGTCACCCTCTATTGGACACACTCTTAATAGTCTGATGCCCTTCTTATATTGAGGCACCCAAAACTGCATGCAGTACTCAAGGTGGGGCTGCACCAGTGCAGTGTCAAGTGGGACAGTCACTTCCCTTGACTAGCTGGCTATGCTGTGCTTGTTGCACCCCAAGACGCAGTTGGCCCTTTTGGCTGCCAGGGCACACTGTTGACTTATACTTTACTTGCCATCAACCCAGATCCTCAGATCTCTTTCTGCAGGACTGCTCTCCAGCCTCTCATCCCCCAGTTTGTATGTGTAACCAGGATTACCCTGTCCCAGGTGGAGAATCAGGCACTTGCTCTTGTTAAATTTTGTATGACTCGTGATTTTCCAGCTCTCTAGTCTACACAGATACCTCTGCAAGGCTTCTCTACCCTCAAGGGAGTCCACAGCTCCTCCTAGTTTAGTATCATCGGCAAACATTTAATGTACATTCAACTCTTGCATCTAGATGATTTATAAAAATACTAAAAGAGCGCTGGCCCTAAAATTGAGCCCTGGGGAACCCCACTGGTGACTGGCTACCGGCCTGATGTAACCTCATTTACTATAACCCTTTGAGCCTGACCTGTCAGCCAGTTGCTCACCCAGCATATTACGGACTTGTCTAGCTGTGTGCTGGATAAACTGTCCAGAAAGATACTGTGAGAGACAGTGTCAAAAGCTTTGCAAAAATCCAAACCCACCATGTCTACTGGTTTCCTTTGTCCAGCTAGATGGGTGACCTTGTCATAAAAGAAAATTACGTTGGTTAAGCAGGACTTTCACGTTGTAAACCTGTGCTGGCTATGACCAATGACTGCATTGTCTCTCAACGGTTTTTCAGTAACTCCCAGAATAACCTTCTCCATAATTTTACCAGGCACTGAAACGAGACTGACAGGCCTGTAATTACCAGAGCCTTCCTTCTTACCCTTCTTGAAAACTGGGGAACATTTGCCAGCTTCCAATTGACTGGGACCTCTCCAGACTCCCAAGACCATTGAAAAACAATGAAGGGGGTCCCACAATAGCATCAGCCAGCTCATTCAGTACCCTGGGATGAATCCCATTGGGCCCCATAAATTTATGTACATCCAGCTGGAGCAGCAAGTCGCAAACAAGTTCGGGGTCAGCTGGGAGTTTATCATTCCCCCAGTCATGGTTTTCTAATGCAGCACTCTGGGGTCCCAGGGCCCATCATTGCTGTTGAAGACAGAGGTGAAGAGAGCATTATACATCACTGCTTTGTCACATATTTGTGAGGTGACTGACCTCATCAAGTAACAGCCCGATGTTTTCTCTGATCCTCCTTTTGCTATTAATGTATTTTAAAAAGCCCTTTTTGTGTCTTTCACAGTGCTGGCCAGCTTGAACTCTGATCAAGCTTTGGCTGCACAGATTTTCTCCCTGCAGTGGCAAACAGCACCTCAGTAGTGCTCCCATGTTGTCTGTCCTTGGTTCCAAAGTCTGTACACTTCCCTTTTCCTCCTAAGTTCTAGAAGATCCCTGCTCAGCCAAGCTGCACTTCTACCCCATTTGCTTGAATTCCAACACTTTGGAATTGCCCGCTCCTGTGCTTTTAAGAGATTACTCCTGAAAGTGACCAGCATTCATGGACCCCAATACCTTCAAAAGCAGATTCCCAGGGGACCTTACTAACTAGCTCCTTCAGTAGCCCGAAGTCTGCTCTCCCTATATTCAGGCTCGAAGTTTTGTTGGCAGTTTTTCACCTATTGCCAACAGTTTGAAACTCAACTACTTCGTGGTCACTGTGATCAAGAACAGCCACCAATCACCACTTCACCCACAAGTCCTCTGTTCACAAAAAACAAATCTAGGAAGGCGTCTTTCCTAGTGGGCTCCCTTAGTACCTGCACCAAGAAGTTATCTTCAATGTGCTTCAGAAATTTTCTGGACCTGTTTGTCTCCACTGTATGGTATTCCCAGTTGATGTCTGGGGTGTTAAAATCACCCATAAGGACAAAAGCAGTTATCTAGAGAGGTCCCTTAATTCCTTGTAGAATAATTCATTGGTGGTGTCATCCTGGCTGGGTGGTTGATGGTAGACTCCCACAACATGATCTGCTTTATTTACTGTCGTCTTCATCCTTACCCAGAAGCTCTCAACCATGTTGAGACTGAAAGGATATTGCCACATCCTTTCAGTCCTCTAATATTACCTAACATTCTGGCTTTTGTTGAGACTTCTCCAGCTGCTGTGTCTTCAAAGCATGAGAGAGAACAAGGCAACGGATGAAGTGCTGTTAAATTATAAGAAATAGAAGTAGGATAGACAGTGTTTTTTAAGTAAAAATGAGGTCTGTAGCTCTAAACTGATGACATCATGGCTGAGACTGTTAATCGAGAAAAAGTATTTTAAAATACTTAAGAAAATATTTTAAAAACTAAATATGTCTGAAGTTCCCATTTTTTAATATTTAAATATTTTCTTCTAGCCAAAACCAACTGGTGTATTAGGTACAGTAAACAAACCATTATCTGCAACTGGAAGGAGACCGTATATTAGAACTACAGGATCAGAGACTGGAAGTAATATCAGTGTAAACTCTGAGCTGAGCTCTTCTGCAGGAAACAGATCACGGTACAGGAGTTTGAAATTTCTTTCATCATCTTTTTACTTCATGTTCTGCGATGTGCTTGCGTGTTTTAGGACAGGACATGCTTTGGTGTGCGTGCCTATGTGTTTGAAGAGTGCCTTTATTTTACCCACTTTTACAAAATACGGTTGTTCTCTATAGATAAAATCTCCATCTTTGCTTTTTGTTTTGGGATTTTTTTAGTAGAAAAAAATTCAGTACAGTGTTTAGGTGTGGCCTGTGTGTAATTACATATAACACAACAGAAGAGACACTATACTGTCTGAAATTTTGGTCATTAATATTCATAATATTTTTACATCAGAAAATATATTAATTGAAGAGACCAGACATAATTAATACTAAACAGATTTTGCAACTCACCCATTTTTGATGTATAAATTAGGATTAATCCTGATTGGTAACAAGAAACATTTTTGATGTAGATGAAATATTCTGACCTATTTAAGATTAAGAACAATTAAAGAGAACTTGCTGAAGAGGACCAGGATCTCAGTGGAAAGATGCAACATATGATTGTAATATTCGGTCTTTCTTCTAGTAAGTGTCATTTTTATGTGGATCCAGAGTTTTTAGATTTGTCATGAATCTGGAGAAACAGTTTACACTTTCAAATTTTAAGATTGTTTAATTTGTTTTGGAATTGATTAACTGGCTAAGATAGAGGGTTGAAGGAAGTAGAGAAAGTCACCTCTCGTTGCTACAGTTCATAAGGCGGAAGAGCAGTCTAACTCAGTTCAGAATTTGTTTTGTAAGTGTGCATGATAGTGCTGTAATAATCTTGTTATTTATTTATTTAACTATTTTGTTTTTAAAACAATTGTATGTTTGTGTAAATTAACTTGAAGCTTGAGCTTTGCTGGTCTTTATTTTTCTTCACTACCTTTGCCAGTATGGGCTTTTTCTATCTGGAAAAAGAACACGGCCTCATTTAGAGCATTGGTCTTAAGTTTGCAAAAAGAATCATATGGCATTGTGTCTGTGATAAGGAATTTGGCTCAGTGACTAGCCAATCCGTTTCAGACCTTTCCCAGTTCTCAGAAAGAAGATGTAAGTGTGGACTCGGGCAACTTCAACTCTTTTTATAATTTAGCCTGTGTTGGTTTTTGGTTTTTTTTTTAATAATTGCAAACATTTTTTGTCTTTTGTTCTGTATGTTTTGGTTTTATTTTGTCTTCAATTATGCTATCAGGGAACAAAGTTCGGATATATCAGAAACTGGAGTCAGTGAAAATGATGAAAATCCCGTGAGGATTATTTCAGTCACACCAGCAAAGACAGAACCTGTGAAAAACAAGGTACGTCTGGGGATTTTATGAACTGTATCTCTCTGATAAGCTTGGCATTGGAAGTTTATTCAGCGTGCATCACTGCAGGTGGTCTCGGAGGAACTGGTAATGTCCAATTTCATTTCAAGTAGTTATATCGCTTCCCTAGCCCAGTATTTTCTAGACCATTCTAGACCCATTATTTTCAAAACTACTATTTATTTTATCTAGAGTAATTAATAGCGCTCACGTGCTCAAAAATAGCACAGGCAAACTGGCAGGGACTTCCTTCTTTTTCCTAAAATGCCAAAAGATTCCCACCTTTATTCTACGTTTTCCAGTACAAATAACAGTAAGGCTGTGATTCAGAGTGAAGGTTGATACCTGTAGCTTTAACTGAAGATACTGCCAGGAAAATTTCAAGTGGTCATTTAGCATGAAATATGCATCTAACTTTTGGATTGTGTCACAACTAAAATATTATTTAAACTTTGAGGATTGTTAATGCTTCCCCTGCTTCCATTAAGAGAGAGAGAAGATCATGCATAAATCATAATGATTTTTCAACTTCTAAAACATAACAGTTGCATGTAGTTCAACAAAGGTAAATGTGAAGTCCTGCACCTGGGATACATTAAACTTAAGCAACAGTACAACATGCTGGAATCTGCCTGGCCAGGGTGTAGGTTGGCTGACAAGGACGTGGGGGGACCATCCCAGTGGACGACCAGTGGAGCATGAATCAGCAGTGTGCCTTGGCAGCAGCGAGCCTTGGCAGCAGCGAGGGCAGGCTGGGCCCGGGGCTGGAGTCAGCAAGAGTATAGCCATCAGATTGAGGGATGTGATTATTCCACCCTATTTGGCATTCATTAGGCTAACCTGGAATACTGTGTCCAGTATACTGTGTCCTGCCCAGTTCAACGCAGATTGAAAAACCGGAAAGAGCTTTGCGGAGGGTGACCAAGATGATTTAAAGGCTTAGAGAAGTTGTTGTATGAAGAAAGGTTGAAAGACTTGGGTTTCTTCAGCCTATAGAAGAGAAGCCTTGGAGGGCGATCTAATCAGTCTTTCAATATCTAAAAGGTATTTGTGGAGAAGATGGAAGTACTCTTTTCTCAAGGCTGCATGGTGACAGGACAGAAGGCTACAGGCAGAAGTTACTTCAGGGGAAATTCCATCTGGATGCAAGCAAAAAAATTTTTTTTTTTAAATCTGCATTGTGAGGAAAATTAAACACTGGAATAGGTTGCCCAGAAAAGTGGTGGAATGTCGCTGTTCACGGCTTGGCTTGTCAAGGGCCCTGGATAACCCCTGAGGCCCTGCTTTCAACAGAAGGTTTGACCAGATGATTTCCAGAAGTCAGTTCCAACCTAGATGATTCTGTGATTCTAAAATTAAAGTAGATTTTTGTAATGATATGGGGATACATAAATGGTTCATGCTGTACATGTTTTAAGAAGTTACATATCTACTCAGTCTTTTTTGATTAGGTGAAATTGGAGTAATAAGCAGGTGTTTTGGAGTTGTATCATCACATCTTTTCTTAATCTTTTAAAACAACATCCATGTGATATTCACACCTGTAAGCTAATGAAGAAGAAAAAAATCTTTCCCAAATTTCAATGTGTGATTTCTTTTTTGGTTCTATTTCCCCAAAGTAGGGTTCTTCTGAAAAGCTAGAGAAGTTAGGCAAAGCATTTATGAAATAAATCTTCCAAAAAGCTTTGTAGTTTATCTGTAAATTTCTTAGGAATAGCTAAAAAAATAAATTTGCACGTAATGAAGTAAAAATCATTTGCTGTACCAGAATCATTACTCTTGCTCCTCAGTTCTCTCCTGTCAGTTGGTAAAGAGGCAGTAAAAGGAGCTTGTCCAGAAAAACAGTCATGGGACTGGCTGAGTTTTATTAGTCTTACTGTAATCTCACTTTTAAGCAACTTAAAGATACATTGGGTGCAGATATTAATGTTATACCCAATGTAGAAAATCTTTTTGCAAGGTTAATGTCTGAAATCCCATTTAGTAAAACTTTTTACTAGGTCAAAGACCATGTGATGTATTTTTATAAGAACACATACTGTTTGATAAGCTTATGTTTCTGTCAGAGGGAAGTAACAATTTGAGTTTGCCTTTAGGAATCTCTTTTTTCTTCACATTCATGATTTTTATTTTCTAGGAGATTAATTCTGATCAGGCTACACAAGGAAACAGCACTGAACGTGGGAAAAAAAGAACAGCAACAGCATCTGGAACCGAGAATATTCATCAAAAAACGGAAGAAAAAAATGTAGATGAAACAGGACCATCACTCGCAGCAAAAACCAGGAGAGGGCGTCCACCCAAACCTGAACCTCAGGGTACCACTGCAAAAAATGAGGAAACAAATAAACCACCTGTCAGGGGAAGGAAAAGGGCAGCAGTCAGTCAAGAAAGTCCAGGGAGTTTAGAGGCAGGTAATGCCAAAGCACCAAAACAGCAAGACACAGCAAAAAAGCCTGCAGCAGCACAGAGGCAAATTGATCTACAAAGGTAAGAATAAATAAATAATAAAATACATGGGTGGGGTGGGCCTTTCCCATCTCAAGATAAATCCTGAATTTAAGCAGATCTAACATAGTTAAAGGGCACAACTAAACCACAATGATATATGAACACCATGCTCCAACATATATTGTGTTGTGTTCTGTTTTTCAAAGTAAGTACCAGGGCAGCTGGAATTGGAGAGATGAATTTATTTGGTCAGAACAGGATAATCTAGCCTGTTTTCACCAAATTGTATTTTACTAGCTTTGCTGTGTAAAAGAACTAAGAGTTGAAGGTGTTCTAGTGCATTCATTTATGCCAGGTACACAGGAATTTGGGTGCTCTGCTCCGCTTCAGTTCATTTATAACAAAGGCTTGAAAACTGACCATCTTTAATGAACAGAACAAATTGTAATTCCAGCTATAATTCTTTTCTGATATTTTGGGTTTGTGATTGTTTAATATTAACAGTATTTCGATATATGTTTTAAGTAAATCAAAAGCAGAATTTGGAACAGTGTAAACTACAAAACAGCTCTTGGATGATAATTATTCTATAGTGTTTAAATATGTTGATTTTATTTGCAATATAAACAAACCACAAATGCACATAAACACTGAGAAATTTGTTCAGCTGAATCTGATACAATAATAATTTTAATGCAGAAGTGTCCAAAATCGTAGAGCAGTAAGATAAGGTCAGCAAGCCAGTGTGCTGGAAGGAATCACAAATTGATTTAAAGGAAGAAGGAATCAGTGAAATGGTCTCTTTCTAGAGATTTTGTAAATTGAAGATCTTGCACAGTACCTCGATCAAAAAGAATTACCTTTTCCTCTCACAGCAAGGTTCATACACCAGTGAATTGTGCAGCCTTTCAAGACAGTAGTAGTTGTATACTGCATTGCAATGCTTGTTTTATACATCAAATTTCTTTGAGTCTTCATAACAAATTGCACTATCCATAGCCTTTAATAAGCAACCTGTATCAGATAGCTTCTTTAAAATATGTAATACTCAGTGTTTCTTGGAAAAAATACCAAAACATTGTTAACATTTTTCAGAAGCCAGGTGCTTGGAAGTGATGGAGATTCACTGTTGGAGATAGACTCAAGTCCAGAATATTCCCAAAATGCAATGGATCTTTTTAAGGCCTGTGGGAGCAGCCAGGAAGATACTGAGGATACAGAGATAGCAGAGGGAGGCTTCCTTAAGGTGTAGCAGGCATCTTATATAGGACAATTCTGTGTTTTCTATTGTAGCTTATACAGCAAAGAATAAAAAAAAAAAGTGTCTGTCTTCCAGAGAAATGTATGTAAAAATAGCTGTGCCTGAAAGGATTTTTTTTTTTCAAGCAGACATGTACAAGTTACTGTAAATATTTCAAAAACATTTGAAGTAGTGCTTGTTCTTAAGTAAGACAGGCTAATTCTAGAAACATGGGTAATTAAATACAGTTAATTAAAAGAAGTTGCCATTCTTACTCTGTTTCTAGTGAAAGCTATGGATAAATGTATTTGTTTATGCTGAAAAAACATTACTCAGTGATGACATTATTGTTATTCAAATTGTGTATTTCCAAGTTTATCAGGAAGTTGTGCTATACAATAAGGAAATTCAGTTATATTCAATTAATTATGTAATTGCTGAGGAGATAAAAGATGGAGTTGGAAGAATCACAGTATAAAGAGTGCAAAAGCTAAAATGTGAACGATATAGGTAGGATTTTGATTCAGAATCAATTGTAATTTCCATATCCTTACAATTAACTTCTATTTCCTTTTCTCCCCCAAAAAAGGTAAAAAGAAAACTTGCTCGAAAAGGGAGGAAATGAAGGCCAAATAAAGGCATGCTCCAAGCTTCTGCAAAAACTAGGATTCAGAAATTTCCTGTACAGGAACTGAAATTACTTCAAAACACAACAGCTTTCAGCTCTGAAACCAGAAGGAAAACTATGCTTCCCTTTCACACAAAATTAATCCTTCTCAATGGAAATGTAAAGCAGAAACTCTTGAGAAAGAGGCTAAAAGCATCTGTACTTATTTCCCCAGAGACTTTTTTTATGAAAAGTCAATAATTAAGCAAATTGCTTAACACTTGGTTCCAGTTCCTGCATTCTGGAGTTTAAAAGTGTATTTACACCATTAATTTTCATGCTGCATTTTTTATTTTAAAGAAAGTCAGAGGAGGTCCTTACACTGACATTGAAAATTCATGATCCTAGAGCCAGGTATTCCCATGTTTCACAGAAAAAGTAGAAGTCTACTGAATGGATTTTAAACAAGACTAGAGGAAAAAAAAACAAACACAAAAAGTTTTTTTGCTTTACTTTTGGAGACTGTTTTATGTATAATTCTTTCTGCCTGCCTACTTTTCTGCAAAAATAAGATGTACAGATTTCAGTTCCCTGCTATGAAAAGTCATGTGGTGGCAATTTTATAAATGTTGCTTTCTGATTTTTATCAGAGTGGGAAAGTAATCACTTAAAATTATTATTAATTCGCAAGTAGACATTTCATTTTTAATTTTCCCTCCATTTTAGTTTAATATAATTTGCAATAAATGTACATATTGATGTTTGTTTTATAAAAACATATATCACTTTTAAGTGTTTTTACTCCTGCAGTTCTGTTGGAATATTCTAAATTTTAAAGGAGTAAAGACAGTCCAGCATTTGATTTTATAATGTTTGTCACCAGATTTTTATTATTGATGTAAAGAAAAAAAAAATCAATTTTTAAAAATAGTTGGACTTTGGCAGCTTTGTAAGGAAAGTTGGAAATGTTTAGGATTGCTCTCAATTTTAAGCATTGTGCTGATTGGAAGTAAGTCTGTTTTGCATTTTGTCTTCCTGTCCAGGCTCATTTTTTAATGTTTCTTTTAGAAGATTGTTGCATCAATATTATGTTTCCTGGCATTGTTCAGCATAGATACAGTGTACACTTTTATGTACACATGATCATATTTAAGTTTGTTGCATAAAATAAACGCTTCTAGGTGTCATGTGGCAGTCTTTTTTTTTTTTTCTTTCTTTCTTTTTTTTTCTTTCACAGAAAACTACTTGCTATATCTGTGCATGGTCTTGGATGTTCATAGATGTATGCTATTGAGCAAAGAAGTTTTAAGAAGTTTTAATGCAGACAGTTACATAGTTTTAAAGATAAGGGGTTTTAGGTGAAGTTAGAGTGGTTTATCTTGTGAAGTTCTATGGGAAGAAGGGGGTTGGTCTGCAGAATGAAGGTGAACAGTTCACTTTGTTCCCTGTGCCTCAATTCCCCTTTTCTCTTCTGCAAATTGTTTTGAAATCCCTTGATTCATTGTAGAAGAGCTGGATACTGTTGACCTCAGTGAAGGATTAGTTGCTCTCCAAAAATGGGTAGGGCGCGGTTGTGTGCTGTTAAACACTGGCTAACTCTATTGAGTGTTTAGCTGGTGTTACAGTTGTGTTTCCTCTGTAACAGAGAAAATCAGACTCTTCATGAGGTAGTATATGCAACTTTTTCTAAAGCAATCTGTGATGCTTTGACTTGAAGGATCTGAAATGCTTTTGACAGAGGAAGACTGGGAGATTTTAAAAGCATTTAATTACACATCTGTCAGGGTTTTGATTTCTAAAACTGAAATAGTTTCACAAGATGGATTTACTGATCATAATGCAGTTTATTTTTAGTGCTCTGGTCAAATACTTCCCTCACACAAAAGTTATGGTATCCTGGTTTAAACCAATTTTAAAATGTTTTTGTTAAAAGTTTTTAGGTGCTACCTAAAAAAGAAACTCTCTTTTAGAAATGATCTCTGGTACCTCGTGGTGTGCCTCTAACAATGATTTGAAATCTGGACTTGACAGATCTTGCAAATATTCAGAATTGTTTTGAAGAGCTTTGATTCTTGTGAAGTGCATAATTGTTGGGATTTTTTTGTGGGTTCCCCTCCCCCCACCCTTTCTTTTTTGATTGGTTCAAATGTCAACTTACTCAAGGAATCATCACAGAATAATTTAGGTTAGAAGGGATTTCTGGAGGTTCAGTGCCATGCTCAGAGTTTTTAGGGGCACACTTGAGTTACTTCTGTATGTTGATTATCAGTATAGTCAAAATAAGTACATTCATTCAGCAAATTATGCTGGGCATAAATGGCTGAGCAAAAATGCAGTATACAGACTATAGGAAAGGCCTGCTGGCAGTGGTCTGCTGGTTTCTTTTCAGAACTTGCCCCAAGGCAAGTAAGGCTACCTATAGAACTTCTCTGCCTGTCCCCTGCCGCTCCCACACCAGAGCCCTGAGAGCACCCATGGCACAGTTCAGAGTTGTCTCAGGATGGACATCTTTCCGTAAGAACAGTATCCCAAGGCCAGGGGTCATTACAGCAGTCTTGCTTGTGATAGCAAGTAGTTGGAACAGTCAGCCTTTATAGCAAATACAGGGAATTGCAGGCTTGATTTTATACATATATATATATAAATTTATGCATTGCTAGTACTTCTTCTTATGCTTTAAAGATAAAATCTATTAAAAAGTAATCAGTATAAAACTGTGGAATTGAGGGCAAATTATTCCAGAGAAAGAGGTGGGGGTTTGTACTTGGCCATATGTGAGTTTTTAAGTATTTTACTTAAGAATGGAAATTCTCTCATTGTAATAAGAAAACCGGTGCTCAGAGTTTTTCACTTGTTAATGTGTGATAAAGAATAAAAGGAAGCCAGGTGAAACCCAGTCTTTATGGCTTTTTATCCAGTGTAGGATTTAAAGGTGCTGAGGCTTCACATTCTGTTACATAGTTAGAGCTAAGTTCTCATCATCTTTAAGTTCCCATCCTCATAAAAGTGTGGCTTTGTTTCTTAGCAGACATACATTTATTTCTGTTCCTTTGTGTCCTCTGATGCCTGGACTGCACAGCTTTTATAACAATAAGACAGGAAGGCAGTTCTGAGAACTTACTTTGTAATGCACCAAATTAAGCCTTTACCACTCAACAAAATTAAATCTGCATAGTTGTTTTAGACAAAATAATAATGTCCTCTAGAGCAATCTTAAACAGGAAAAATAATATGCATTACAAATCTTTTCCACATGCTGACAAGCCTTCAAGTTTTAGAACTGGTAAATACTTACCTAAAATGTACTTTCAGCCATTAGATACTTAGCACATGTTGTTGAACCAAGTTCAACATCAGTCTGGCATTTGAGTTTCAAGTTAACTGATGGGGCTGTCACAGCTGAACTGTCTCCTGTAAAGATCTGAAAAGATTTGGGATCACCAAGCATTTGCGATACACAGGAAATCTGCTGCTTTAAGAAGTCATCCATATGGATCCTAGTTCGCTTGCATGTGTGCTCGGTTATTATATTTATCAACAGTTATAGGTTGGTTTGTGCACAGAAATCAAGTCCCAAATGGGTGCTCAAGGAAACAGCCCAAACTAAAGAAGCTGGATGATGGAGTCTGCTTGCCAGCCAGGCTGCAGGTGTGCATAGTTGATAACGAAGCATTAGTCACAGAGTAGCTGGTCTCAGCCCAAGGAATTGTATCTCAGCGCAGGAACAGGTTTGCATAGGGAATAGCAAGTGTTAAACAGGAGTTAGCAAAGTCCTTCTGTACAGCAGCACTTGATAGGTCCCTCAAAGCCTTCCCCTGCTTACATTTCTGACAAGGAGGGAATCACCCTACTGGTGACTACTCCAGGTACCTAAACAGTCAGAGGGAAGCTCGAATAGTGAGATAAAATACTCCTAAACTTCAAAGGCCAAGAGCAGCTTTCGTTCCTTAAAGAGTTTTTAAGCCTAACATTCCCTGGATCCATTTGCCTTGGTTCCTGGAAGGTAGCAAACAAGATTGGACTTCCTCAGGAGCAGAACCTGGAATTCCTGGTGCAGAAGTGGAGGTGGTGGCTGACAGCCATCTCCCTTCCCTGCTGCACAACCTGGGTCAGGAGAGTAGATCCAAAATTTCTTATTCCTGTGGTTTTACCACATGAGAGACCAAAGGGGGTGAGCAACCCAGTTTCTCCCTTTGATTTCACACTCTGTGATCTTCTGTTTCTAGCAGAAGGTGGCCAGTCTCATGGCTCCCATCAGATTCCTTAGCATCAAGTCACTGGTGACCTGCCGGATGACTGCTTCCACAAATCTCAGTCACTAGAATACTTTACACTCAGAGTAGGAACATCTCTCACTCAAGGCAAGTTCCCAGCCTTATTTTTTGCAGTCTGAAAGGAAATGAACAAGTTTTTGGCATTTGCAGATGCTTGTAAAGAAATGAGTGGAACCACAGCAAAAGGTCGTTTCAGGCTTGTTCCAGTTCAGATAACCTCCTCACTCGTGCTGCAAGAGCCAAAGCAGCAGCGGCGCTTACTGCAGTGGTTGGTAGGAGCAGCACTGCGCCTGAACGCAGCCGGCATCACGTGCTGAAAGGCAATGTGAGCGTGTTCCTCAGAGCCCTGCTGTCACTCACGGCGCTTGACACAAACTGCACATGAAGAATTACCGGGATTACTGACTGCAGCAGGCAGCAGGCAGTACCGTTGCCCTGGAAGAAGTCCTGCCAACCTGATGAGAAGACCTTTCTGACCTGCAACAGAGCTCCTTCTCTGTGTTTCTGCCTAGTAAAAGTAATGAAAAACTTTTATCAAGGAACTGTCTGACTGCAGTGGCTGGGTGTTGCGAGCCAAGAGGAGGAAGAGTCAGGACTCGTAGTGACCCCTTTAGCTTTGGCAAGAAATGATTCTAAGGCGGTGTTCAACTTTGAACCTGGTGGATTCATCACCAGCTGCGCAGCTAGATCCACAGTCAGCGGAGCTGAGACACTGCGCTGCCCACCTGTGTTGCCCATGGATGAGTCCTGTGTTACCTGATGAGGAGAGGCAGCCATCAGGAGATATATCTGCTTTTCAGTGTGAGCACAGCAGTTATCCAAGCTAATTGTCAGCTGAAGTCATGCTGGCAGCAGTGTAGTCTGAGCAGCGTGTCAGTTGAGGCAAGAAGCACGACCAAGTAAGTCTTCGTACACTGAGTGTCCTCCTCCCATGACAAGACTATTTCAACAGCCACAAGAGCTCAGACGTGTGTTCATAACATTGGAAGGCTGGCACGCTCCAGAAAAAGAAATACAAGTTTTGCTCCTTAAGTTCAGGCATTTAATTCTCCTCTCACTGCCCTGGAAGCAGAGATTGATCTATGTTGACCTTGATGCACCAAGGCTTCTGAAGCAAGAGCTGGCAGGTGATTATGGCTGGGTTGCTGCGGTGTTGGGTCTGATTGCTGTAAAGCAGGTGGGTTATCACTGCGTGCTCTAGAAACTCCATAGGCGGTAACCTGATTTCTTACCTTGGCATGGCATTGATGCAGCAGCCAGCGTCTGGCTGGGCAGTGGGCGCGTGGTCCAGCGCCCTACCCCGAGGGAAGCTGGGATGCTCAGAATATCTTCTTCTGCAGTACGAGTGAAAACTCGATACCGTTTGCTTTGTCATATATTCAGGTGCATCTGCCTCATCTGTCTCGGTGCTGCCCCCAGGCCAGAAGCAGGGTGGGCTGACGCTAGTGGGGGAGGTCTGAGCCATCAGCCTTCTCTCGGGAGGTTTACGCGCTGCCTCCAGAGCGCGTGCAGGGTACCCCGGGGACACTGCGCTGCTCCCGGCTGCCCACAGGTAGCTCTTCTCCGCTTCCTGCAAAACTAAGGGAGGTTGTCACGGGCCAGGTAATTCACGCCATTGCCCCCTGGCTGCTTCCATCGCTGAATCTTCCCAGGAAAGGAGAGAGTGATCTGTAGTCTAAATAAATTGTTCTGGGCGGTGGTAGAAGCAATCGCTGCTCACCCTTCTGCATGCCGTTACACCAGGATGGGATCTGGGCAGAGAAGCCACTCTGCAGACCCCGGGAGTGGACATGACCACACTAGCTCCGTACCTGTCCTTACCACCCTTTCCCATCCCCTTTTCTCAGCCTTCTGGCCACAGCACATTGTTTCCTGGCTGGCTGTTCTTCTGGGTTGTCTTTGCTGTATCCATCCACGCTTGTGTATTGCATCTTCTGCATTACCTTCTCACTTCCCTCTACATGAGCTTAGCTCCTAGCATAAAAGGATTTGGGGAGAAAGAGGAGTCCGTGCTGTGACTCGTTTCTGATGCTTCTGGTGGGGGGTGGGTGGGTGCATTCACAGTTTATCAGGTTCTGCTTTAGTAACAAGATTTTAAATTCTGCTTTTCCCATCAGGACTCTCCGTGTTCAGAGTAGGTGTCCTCCCTAATTCAGCGCAGGTTACCGCTGTTTCTTGCTCCCTTCATCAAGTGGGGAGTTGCTTCTCACCCCGCACCCCCTCTGTGAGCCGCAATCAGCTCAGGAGCTGCCCAGGAGTCTGTCAGCATGCACTGAATGGCCAAATCTCTCAAATGCTTTAGGGAATTTTCTCGTCATATGGACTATTACAAGCTATCACGGGAGATCCAGCATTCCCCCACCCAGCAGCAGTGTATTTTTAATCCCTTCTGGTTGCCATAGGTGTATGAACACCGTGAGCCCTCACAGACTGTACATACCCCGGTCACGGTGGCAGTTACAGTCCTGTTGTGTTGACCATGAGGCAGACACAGTCATCTCTCTGGCTTTCCAAGTTTCAAAGACATCTTCCTGGTAAGAGCATCCATCACAGCATATCCATGTGTATAAATACCTAAATGGGCGAGCGTAAACAAATGTGTGTTCTCAATGAACACACGTAAACCTGTGCTTGGAGGTACATCCCTAGAGAAATGGGTGGTTGATTGATTTGATTCAGAGCCCTGTGAAACGATGGTGATTGGTTCCGTTGAGCATTACTTGAGCTTGGCCTTCTATATACAAAGTCATGTCAGGAGCTTCACCTCACTGCAGGATCTTTTCCCTCTCATTTTCTCTTCCTGCCAGTCCTGGGGCTCTTTTGCCATGACAGTGGTTCATAACACCACGTTCAATGTGTCAGTGGTGCTCAGGTCTGGTAAGGATGGCAAGGGAACAATGCAAGGGCTTTTTTGTATAATCTCCTGCAGCCTTCAGGCACCAACGCTGCCAGTGCACCAAAGCAGCAGATGTCACCGAAATCTAAGTAGGATGATTGGAGGGACCTTTGATCTACTTAAAAAAATATAATTAAAACAATATATTTATTTTATTACAGTTCAGGCTGGCAGCAGCTCCTTAATGTCCAAGCTGCTGGATGCATGGCAGAAGCTGTTGGTGTAGCAGAGCCGAGATGGCGGGATGCTGTTGTGGACCGGCACGAGCGGCGCTGCAGGGACGGGTAGCGCGTAGGGGTGAGGCTCAGCCTGCAAGCAGCTGCGTCTTGGTGGGCATCCGCCCCCTGGTCTGGGCTGCTGGGGTCTTGGGGCTTGTCTGGGCCTGGCGTGGGGCTGGCCGGGGTCTCGGTGCTGGAGGGGACCTGTGGCCTCCATCACCTTGCCCCATGCTGCCTTCACAAGTGACTTGGGGCAGAGCAGCACCGAACTCCTGCCACGCACCACCGTGTGGTTTTTAAGGGCCTAAACAGGCAAGTGGTTATTCCCTAAGCCCCTGCTCCTCTTGGCAGCATTGTAGCCACCTCGATTGCTGGGCACCTGGTTAGACCCCGGTCCTGAACCACCACCTGATGCTGGGAGCACAAGCCTGACCTGACCCATAGCAGAAATGCAAAGAGGTGCCTCTTCTAGGAGAGCAGAGAGCTGGAAGGGGGGCCAGGAAAATTTTCCTGTTTCCAAGCCAAACTTATTCCAAACCGATTAATACCAACCTGACATCATGCCTCTGGTAC
>JAVJGI010000001.1:26801259-26831782 GCA_035590275.1 Ibycter americanus
CCAGGAAAATTTTCCTGTTTCCAAGCCAAACTTATTCCAAACCGATTAATACCAACCTGACATCATGCCTCTGGTACGTGACGCGGCCACTGAGAAATGCCCATCACCGCACCCACCCGCATCGCTCTCTTGCCCCGTTCCCAGCGGGGCCTCTGGGAGGTTCATACACAGGATTAATTTCTCAAGAGTCGTCTCTTCAACAGTAAAAGCCATAAACGTGAGGGGTTTTCATTCCATTTGAACTGACAGCTTCAATTCATTTAAACCACTTCCTACACAGATAAACTACCTCACATCCAACACAGCTTCTCGCCGTGACACGAGACCGTGTTGGCCACCGCTTCCAGGCACACCTGGGACCCACTCTGTGTCTGGTGCTTGTTCTTCAGCCTTGCATTCAGGGAAATTTAAATCCATGGTGATGACATGACTTCCAGTGCTTGTTCTTCATGAAAAAATAAAAAAATGATAAAAAAAAGTTTACCTGCCAGGCTATGCCCGATTGCAGCATGAGATGAGACCAGCAGTTCTAGGTCTGCTTTTTGAAGCAAAATCCACCTTAGAGCGTAACTGGCTCATCTTTTTTTTGGCTGTAAGCAGCAAGGTGTTGCTGCTCCGAGGAAGCCACCCTCGTACCCAGCTCTGCACCCAGACAGGGGGCAGGTGCCTAAAACAGGGACACAGCCAGCTTTGCCCCGGGACAGGCAAGGGCTGCTCCCACCACCCAGCAACACGGCTCAGCTACCGGGAACTGCCCAAACCTCTCAGGCAGGATCAGCGGGAGCCTTGACTACCTGCCGCCTATCAGGTTCTCAAACTGCCAGCTGAGAAGAGTCATTTTGAGGAAGATGGAGGAAGGGAAGCAACCAGGGCAGGGAAAGCAAGGCGCTGCTGCGCACAGTCCCTTTTGCCACCGCCCCTAAGACCCCGAGCCTGTGCCCTGTGCCACACCTGCAAGCGAAGCAGCTGCACGCCGAGGACTCGGGCTGCTAAAGGACCTGGTGGCTCCAGTAACATCAGCACAAACCAGCTTCACTCCCACCTTCCCCCCCGACAACGCCAGGCTTGTTTTTTCCCCTCACCATCCCAGCCGATTACTCATTTCACACCAGGCTGTCACAAACCCACCTGAAGACTTCATTTATTTCAACACAAAGCAGCCACCAAGTGAAGCAATGTAATTTATTTGACATTATACCAGACACGGGTGCTCCAGATCCAGACTTGACCTTAAAACAATTTAAAATCCTGGATTTGCTGTATTGGCAGTATCAGTTACCTGCCTGAGAGCCAAACGTGTCAGTATTACAGCTATTGAAACAGAAAATTAAGTACAGGAGAAGTCGAGCTAGTAAGCACTATCAGTCCATTTCAACTGTGAACTCGCTTCCAGTTTTGGGGTGCCAGAAGAAAGGACAAGGCTGTCAAGACAACTTTGAGAGTATTTCAGCATACAGGAGCTCTCAGTTACTCATGTCATAGTAACATCTAACTATAAGAAGAAGGGAATATGGATATATTTTTTTCTTTCTTCCTAAATTACCAGGCAGGCTCAGAGAAGCAGCCCCCACCCGCCGCAGAGGGGCTGGGGCATGCTCCTGCTCCCTCTCCCTCACATCTCTTAGTGAATCAGGTACCACAACGCAACACAGCTCCTGAAGATAGCAAATTTAAACAAAACAATCCCCCTTACACTACCGTTTTAACACTGTAAAACTGTGCAGCACTATCGCATCTGGTAGAGCCTGCCTCAAAACCTGCAAAACCTGCACAGGGACACACACACAGAGGCAGATGGGACACAGACCTGGAACAGATGATCACAACCAGCTCCGCAGCAAACTCGCCGCTCAGCTTCAGCTGGGCAGACACTGTCTTTCGAACAGCTTTACTCCATTTCGCTAACATTGACAAACTCCAAACAAGCAAATAGCATGTATTGGTGGCAAACAAATCCATAGGCATCATCTCAACTAGATTCTTCCACAGCTGAGAAAGAGGGCAGTGTTATTACCCAACAGGCTGTCACCTTCCCAAGTAAGAACCAACTGCAGTTTATATGAAATACACAGTTTAAAACATACAAAGATGAAATTAAATGAGTGGTGCTGGAAAACCCATAGAAAACTTTTCCCTCTGTGAGTTACTGATTTTGTATCTTCAGACACAGCCTTTGAAAGGAGACACAAGGTGCTGTATATGTACATGTACTTCTTAGGTTATCACATAAGGCAGTCCTAGTTGAAATAATGCACGCTTTCATTACACAGCTTACATTTACACAATTTTCTTTTTCAAAATTTTAAATGTGCATCATGAAAATGATCATCCCTTTCTCCCTTGTTACTGACATGGAGGCAGTATACCCTGTAATCTCAGAACAATTCAAATTACCAGAAATAAAATGAAAACTGTTTTCAGGGAAACATGCATTTATTGTTAAGCATTCCCAGTGAAAATCAACATCTTTTAAAATGTGTGTTTATTTAAAAAATCATTTGTGTACAAAAGTGTTTGTGTAGTTTTTACTTTCAAGACAAAAAACACTGATGCTGCATTCCAGCCCACCCGCTCCTCCTGTACAGGTAGTCTGATGCTCAGGAACCAAACTCCTGCTGTAATTTTTTTTTCTTGGTATTTTTTTTTTTTTCTTTTTAAATTAGAGAAGTCAGAATTTAGGATGGAAAAGGCAAGTGAAAAGCAGGGTTCTTCGACAGTTGACATCAGCATTCGTATGATGACAGCCTCCTTCAGACACCACAACAGAGCACCAGCAGTTGCCGCAAATCGTAAAATGGACAAGTACAGCATTTTCACAGTACATTTCCTTGTCTATTGAGTCATATGTCTTAACTTACATTATCAATGGATGGCTCAGCACCATAAGCAATCGGCTAGCTATTTTGATGCCTACAAAGCAGGTAACAGCAGAGAAGGAACATCACATCACAGTACAGTGCAAATGATTTTCAAGAGTTTGTCCAGTGAGAACAAATCTGCAGTCGAGTTGCTACCTACAGAGCACTGCAGCTGGGGTAACCAAGAAGCAAAATGCGTTAATGACAGTTGGTCTTGTGAGTCTAACGATGAATCAGCGTATGCAAGAACACCACAAACGGGAAGAGCAAGATACATGATTTGCTGATGGGTTTGGAATAGATCAGAAAATTATCAAGAAAGAAGCGACTGCCCCTTTGCCTAGACGTAGGAGAAAGCTGTGCCTGGAAAACAAGGACGGTAACAGTGGAAGCACCTACATGGTCTTCCCAGAAAAAGCTTTAGGCACCCAACAAGCACCTTTACTCTCATGCTTTAGTTCTGCAGTGCAACAGATGGTACGGTGAAATGCGCTTTCGCTACCTATTGTTGAGCCAACTGCTCACTGAAACCATACAAAACCAAGCACCTGATCACAGATCAGCGCCTGCGCTTATCGAGATGCTTGTCATCAACTCTACCAACAAAACACAGCAGGAGAGGACACCTCACCTTCCTGTTGCATCTGCTCATCAGCCGACATTAAGTAAAACTAACTTTCACTGCTAAATTATTTAACATTACCCCCTTCGGGCAAGCCTCCGGTCTAAGCACTGGCTTTTGTTGGTATTTAGGAAGGAAACAAGGGACAAGCACGTAGTTAGGTTTCCCCTTGAGCTGAAAATGGAACACTTCACCTTCACAGCGTATCACCAATGCGGTAAACAAGAACTCTTGCTTGAAACTGTGTTTTGACTTCCCACCCCCCCTCCTCTTCCCCCTTCCCCAATTAAATACGCAATCTATATGCTCTGAAGTGCCTAGTCTGATTCACAGCTGTTAAGCTTAAATTTGCATAGTTTAAATGTTTCTGTTACCCACACCATATAATGCAGATTTGGCATTACAAGGTAAGCTTCTTTCTGGCTATTTAATTCATCCTTTCAGACAACGACAACAAGCGATCCTATATTCCTTACGTAAGTGTTCCAATACAAATTTACTTGGAAAACAGTTAAATACAATGATAATTAAAAAACCCCAAGATCTATTCCTATACCACTGGTACCTAATTGCTCGGATAAATACTACCAAACCAATTATAGTCAAGGCCCCACGTACTCTGCGGCAAGTTTTTTTTTTTAAAAAAAAAAAAAGTTTGGACTATGCAGAATGAATAGCACTAAGTGTCGCATCTTTCCAGAAGGATATGTTCCGAAGTTTTTGTCTCTGAAATGTACCAGTTTGTCATACTGAGAACACAGCTTGTTTGCAGAAGCAATGGGAGGAAGCTGTGAATTTAGCGAGTGAGGGTGGGATATAGTGAGGGCTTTTGGCACTCACGGGAAAATGGAGCCTTTTGGCCACAGGAAAGGGCATTTCTCTACCTTTGAACAAAGCCGTGCCTTTCTCTTTGAGGAACTGGACGAGGTAACAGTTTCTTGTTCCCCACCAACAAAACAAACAAGGGATAAACCACTTTGCTGGATGCATGTTAAAACGTTCAGCAATGAAATCCAATTGATGCTCAAGCAATCAGTTAATCATCATTACCAATACCTTGTTTAGAAAAATGGGGCCATTCAGACTTCAAGATTACTGTCTCAAGCAGTCTTCTTACATGATAAGAGGAAGACAACACAGGATTTATTTGTACTTAGCAACTGTACCCATGTTTTTAAGTTCCTGTCTTCAGAAAGTGGGAAATGTGCAGCCTGAGCCCACAGCTGGAGTGGACTGCATGACAACAACACATCTGAGAATGCAGAGGGCCCTGAATATAGCGATGTTCAGTCATACAGAAAACAGAACTACCATTTTGTATGCACAAACTCACAATGATAAACTGAACACTAACAGCAAAATTCCTAGGGCTCAGCCCCAGCTGCAGTTAAACTAACCTCGTACAACATTATCCCTATATTCAACTGATAATTACCAAGAATACAAAAACATTCCTTATAAAGGACTCGCATGTCAAAATTCAGAGGGACTTCAGACGACAGATGTCTCCTTAATGCTGGGTCATGTTTCCTTCCCAGCTCACTTCTTGAGAAGCTTCCCTCCTGCCAGCACCTGAGCTAGCATTAAGGTGTCTCTGCTACCAAGCACATGGATGGAGGGCAAAAGCCAATACCCAACATCTATACATAAGGGGAAAGGGGAAGACGAGTGTTTTGCAGTAGAGAAGAAAATGAGGTAACTTCATGAGCGAAGTAAAACTTAACAGGGCATTGTTTCAGAGGTGACCATGCTCACCTAAGAACCATTTCCTCTTTTCTCCCCCTCCCCCTTTCCCTGGCTTCCTTTATCCCTTTACATACTGTTTGAAAAACCTGCTGTTCTTAGGAGACTAATCTTACCAAAAGACACATTCAGAAGCCCATAACTGAGAAGCTTTATGTCCCCGACAATGATTTTCCATGTTCTTTCTTTTGATAAATAGCAGCGAAGAACAAGGGAAAGTAGTCAGCAATTTATAAATTACAACCAGGGTAAAAAAAAAAAAAAAATAAAAAAAAAAGATGTAATCAAGAAGTTCTTAGCCTGTATAACAGAAAAGACAGCAACTTGAGATTAACACAAGTGGCATTTTGCCATAGTTTCCTACCGTCCCTGGTTTTCACCTAGCAAACCAGCTGAACAGTAGTAGCTTCTTGTTAAAAAAAATAAATAAATATAAGGAAAGACAAAACAACTCATTTCCTTTGGCATCATTGCAAATGATTTACACTAACTCAAGAAAACTGACCACTGACTACACCTTAAAAAGCAGTAAGTATAAAGACTAAGCAAATGCATTTAGTATTGCACTGATATGAGTTCAAAGTATTTACTGTCTGTGCCCCGGAGTATTTTAATTTGGACGCATCAGACAGAGCAGTACGGGGAACATCCCTGAACTAGCTAGGTCTCTACGCCTCTATTTTCTGGTTCTGTTCCCCTACTGCTATGCTCCAGATATTTAACAGATACACTGATGTTCCTGATTTCCTCTAGTATGATTTATAAAACAGACCGTCTATGAAGCATGAAACTATTTCAACTTGTACTTCATAGCTACAGAAAAACCCTAAACAGACATATATTTCCCCACCCCATTAATCCACAGTTTAGGAGAAAACCCAGTCATGGAAAAGATGACTTATACAGTACTCCATTATCCACAACCCCCACACTCTCTAGTCTCAGGATTTCTCTGAACTTCCTTGTCAGATATATTCTCAAAAGTTAGCATCATATTCAAAAAGACATTACAGCTCTCTTTAAATAGATGTACTAGTGTTTGAAGTTGCAAAACTAATAATTTTCAAGCTTTTGCACTCAGGAGGAAATGTCATTTTAATACGAATAAGACGACTGACTGTATGTACAAGCCAAGATAAGATTTCAGTTCTCGTTTATCAGAAACATCAATCCAAAAGAAAGCTAAATTGAGAACACACTTCTACTTCTATGTGCATTTGAAGTATGTACAGTGAAAACACCAACACAGCCTCCATGTGTCAACTAGAGAAAAATTCAAGCAAGGATGAATTTTAAAGTACCTGGTAAGCAATCCTTAAATCGAGGCCCAAAATAAAGCTAGAAAACCGCTGCAAAAACAGCTGATTGCATCATATCAAGTACTAAAAAAAAAAATTTTTTTAATTCTCAGTACACTAGAGTATCAGCTTTTTCCTCCTTCAAACCCAGTGAAATCATATTATCCAGAATGTACTGAAGAACATTTTACATCTATTTAAGACAAAGAAAAGGAAAGAAAACCAGCTCCATCTTTTTGTGCTATATCGAGGCATATTCTTTACGAGATTGTGTAGAAAACATGATAGATGAAAATCATTACTGATAATTCAAAATATATTTTTTAAAAGGGGAGCCTAGACTACTGTAAATGGCACACATAATACCCACAGATGATGAAACATAATCTAGTGAGGATTTTCAGCTGTATGATGTAAGGGAGAGGAGAATCAGGTTTCCCAATTAATAAGCTAGAAAGAAACCGGTTCTGAATAGGTCACCATTTGGAACTTTGGGTAAGTCTTGAAAATCTTTCAGGAAAAAAGTTACAAGAACAATCGAGTATTTCAATGGTGCTCTCTTCAGCGACCCTACCTAATATGTCTATTAAGTACAAGCATGCAAATATAGGTCAATCCACAGGCACATAGGATCCATGTTAAAAACAGTAAGATAGCTGTGATGAGTGGCACCAACAATTTTGATGACTAACACTCAAAAAATGTTGCTTTCTGAATTACTAAATCAAAATCCTGAAGCAAGTTCCTGCTAGTCTTCGTCACACTGCTAAACACTAAAGTAGGCATGTTTTTCCCCCATTATCTTAGCTGAGCTCAAAGAATTTTTACAATATTTAGTAAGAAAAAAAAAATTAAAGTATTTCCCCTTTTTAAATTTACACAGATGTTTAATTAGCTTTATTTACAGAGCGTTTTTT
Source organism: Ibycter americanus (assembly GCA_035590275.1). Lineage (NCBI taxonomy): Eukaryota > Metazoa > Chordata > Aves > Falconiformes > Falconidae > Ibycter > Ibycter americanus. Next base: position 26,808,698 of record JAVJGI010000001.1, read on the forward strand.
TCAGTCTCCAATAGTGCCTAGATAGCATCATCAGGCAAGAGTGCCAGTTTTAAAAGAGAATCTATATAGAATCCTAAAAATAACAGATGGTGATGCTCCTCCAGAAGGGGCAAGCTGGACTATTGAAGCAGCTCTCTCTACATGGCTCAGTTACTCAGGAGTAATTCTGTTGCAGTCTCTACATCCCATGATTTTGAAGACAAGGCCACTATTACTGCATTCTGCAATGAGAAAACAAAAGCAATGATTTTTTTCAGTGTGTGAACCTGCAGCTCAGAGGTGACAAGAAAATTCACAGATTCATCAGAACACGTTAGTTCACCATTTGCTAAATCCTAACTAAGAGTTTATAGAAAAATTGTTTGCAAAAAGGCAAGGGTAGCTCACAAGATTTACTAATAACGTAGTATTTTAAAACTCCCGATTCTTAAAAATAATTCACAAAACAGAACAATTAGACCTACAAAAGGTCATGGAAGTAGCAAGTCTACTTTAGTATACTAATGACTCCCTGTATTTATATACATATACTTGCCCTGCCTCTACTGAAAAATATTGAGGTTATATATACTTACCCTATCAAAGCCCATAGCACAAAGGTTTTCTATTTTTTTGGTGTATTCTGGACTAGAAACTGGTGCTCCAGCATACACATGTGCCCAAAGTCGAGCTGTCTGTTTAAACATTTCTGGATTTTGTTTGTACTACACAAAAGAGAGAAGGGGGAGAAGGGGAAAGTTAAATCAACTCAGCAATCCAACCAAAAAGCAAGATGATGTGGCAGATTGCAATCCATCATTCTTTCTACAGTATCTTCAACAGTGTTTCACACTGATCATGCTGCTATTTTTTAAATTAAATTTGGAGGTAAGGATTACACATAGAGTAAACCTACGCAAGCATTTGACTTAATGCATTTGCCTTTAAGTTACATCACACACGATAGGTATTTTATGTGTACAATCAGGTACTGCTCTCAATTGCACCGATCAAAAGTAAAGTAGCTATATTTAACACAGCTACTGAAAATTTACATTCAGCATGGCAGAGTGCAAATTACCGCTCTGTTAACATCTCCTGAATGTACATAACTGCATACTACTCTAATGTTTTTCTCTAATCACTTTAAAATATGCCTGGTTTTATACACTGCAAGTAGGGTCTACAGTTTTTCACTCAGGGCTGACATTTTACTACCAGGCTTCCTCCTGAGAATAAGGATATTGATAGTGTACATGACAAAAGAGCTGAAAAACGGGTGAGCAGGTGCAAAAGGCTAGGAAGCTTCAACTCTTTCCACGCAAACTATTATTTACCAGGAAAAAAAAAATGATGCAAGGTATGTAAATATTATTTTGCACCAATCCCATCACTAACAAGTAACAGAACAGACCTTATCACAGAGAATTTTCAGCCTGCACCAAGAACTCAAAAGCCAAGAAAACAGGTCACCTGCCATAAATTGTACTAAGAAAAGCAAGATGAGTTTCCTATTTTAGGAACTTTCATATGTAGTATCAAGTTTTTTGTATTTTAAAAAAAAGACTCTTTCCCTTAATCATTACACTTTTGAAAAACGTAGGTATTGTCATCTTTAGATATATAATAAATTTTAGCATTAAATAATATGACAAGATATCGGGAAATCTATTATTCAAATATTTACATGCATTTTAAGGACAGAAACAGGGCCGATTATCATTCTAGGCACTTTATTAATACATGAAAACAACTATTAAATCTATAAAGCATTGTCAAAGTGAAACCAATACTTTTTACTGCTGTACATTTCATTTTCTCTCTCCTACAGCAACACACACGAACTACACTGCACAGTGTGCTTTGTAATTTCTGCTCCAAATGAAGTAGTTTGTACATTTACTACCTGGTTATTAATGGCATTAAAACAAACATGGGAGACAATTTATTGTTGGAAATAACTCAGTGTGTTATAAATACAGCAGTCTGTAATAAATTTCTTTGGTTGTAATGACTAGAAAAGAGGAAGGATTAAGTTAGGCACAGTAGCATCCTGACGCACTATATTCTTCTACTCTTAAAAGATCTTCCCCCAGTTTTAGTTGTTTATTTTTTAAATATTTTTGAGAACACTGCCAAGCACAGAAAGCAAGTAGCTGAAGTGCAAGGATTAGTCATAACTGCATAACTGCATTTTATTCAGAACCAGCTTTCAGTGTTCTATAAATAAAATTCCTTTACTTAGGTACCCGTAAATATCTAGCTTCTCACTGAATTGAGAAAAGCCTAAAGGCACCTTTTACTGATGTCTCTATATCAGGAATCTGAGACAGTTAATATTGCTGTACTTTAAAAAAACCAGCAAGTAGCTGAAGTAGTTTTGACACCAGACAGCTGGTGTCTGAAAATGCTGCTGTTATTCAAACAGAAGTTCTCCCTGTGTTCTCCCTGGGATTCAGCTCAAGAGCTTGTAGGACACTGTCATTTACCGGGACAGCTTAGTAGTCTAACACATAGTTTAGTAAACTAACATAATGAAAAATAAGTATGGAGGATAAACACATTCACAAGGAATTAGTTTGGGGAGGAAAAAAACCAATCAAAACAAACCGAAACTAAGAAGGATGCCACCACCAAATAAAATACGTGAAGGAACTGGGTGCTTTCATGCAGGTATTTGCAGGGAACAGGAAAAACTAAATTCTCCCCGCATCAGCCACACCACAGTCCCACTGGTCACATCCCCTCATGTAGTTCTTTGCCTGAGAAAAAACTCTTTCCAGCTCACGCACTTCTAGAGACTGGTATGATTCCCACACAAAATTCTACCATCAGGACTAGAATGGGAAACACTACTCTCGTTCTTTGTAAAAAAGGAAAAAGTGGTTTTGTTTAACAGAGTGTGACAGCAAGGGCATGCATCCGGCAAGAAAAAAAAGTGCAGGGACATGCCTGGTGGCCTTGCTGGCCTTTGCAACAATTCTCTCTGCGTAGAGCAATTCAGTCTGACAGCACTGTTCAGGGACATTTGTTCAGAGCAGCCTTACAGTACTGCCGAATCCCACAAGCAAGCCCTTCTGTACTTACTACTGAGTATAGTAGTAGCAAACAGCTCTCCCCAACCCAGTACTGCAGTGGGCTATCTCTGATCTCTGTGTTCCCGTCCAAATCCTGACAGGTTTGATAAACTGCTTATTTACCATCCTACACAGATTTTTAGAGGGAAGGAGTACACGCTGTGTCACCCTATCCTGAAGGGTCCTGACTTCCAGCATATATAGATGAGATTGATGCTGGAAGAACCTTCTACTTGCTTTGTTCTGTTGTTACTGAAATAACAGCCTTACCGGCAGTCAATGGGGAAGCCAGGCCTTCACTCTCACTCTCTCTCTCCCCCCACACCCCCACCCCGAGTAAGAAGGAAAAGAACATGCCATACTTGGGACTTTGTTGAAAACTGTCAGACTATTAAGTTATGGAATGACTGTTCCTGTCTTTCATCAACACTTTAAACAGAACCATGTCAGTCCTAGTATGGCGTAAGACTCAACTGCCATGGTATTACTTTTTACAGGTTGTTGCTACTGTCTGAAAAGTAACAATCCCTGTTGATTATAGAAATCTACTGATACCGATTCAACCAGTGACTAAAATAGTTATCCCAAGTACTTACAAAGGTAAAATACACAGGATGCTTCATTCAGAGAACAGGCAAAAGTAATTCACCTAAAGCCATTATTCATAAAATTTTGACATTAAACAAATACAATGCTCAACAATATTTGTATTAATCTGGAAGAGGAGCTACACACCCAAGCCAAATCCATTGAACGCCATCAAATTAAAACTCATTTCAACCTAATACAACATTGCTTTTCTTATACTAGAAGCCTTAGATTTTAAGAGGCAAGTTATACTGAAATTCACTTTACTATGCTGTTATCTACTGACATTTCTGACAAGCTAAATAAGGAACAAAACTAACAAAATAAACCTCCTGGCACTGCAAAATAACTGCTACTTACTCTGGAATCCAAACAGCAAAGAGCACAAAACACTACAGTAACTCACACTTACTTGTGAGGGCATTTTCCAATAAATTATTTAAAATCTTTCTCTCGCCCAAGGTTTGGGACCTAATTTGAATTAGCAAAGGTTACAAGTGTTACAAATTCACAGCCAACTGAGTATCTTACCTGGTTTGCCACTACTGCATCCTGTGGATCATCTGGTTCTGCAGCTGCCAACAACGCTTGCAGCGATAACAACACTGTCCTTAGAGTCATTGCTGCTGCCCTAAAATAAAAAATTTGAAAATGACTTTACCAGATCCCATGCCTGTGCTCACCTTTGCTGCTGTACTAGTATCCCAGAAGATACAAGAGTATGTGTACAAATTGTAAGTCTAAGAATAGTAACTTTAAACTGCTGCAGCTTATAGGTATTACAATACCACTCAATAGATGTATTTAAATACGGGTTTAGATGAGGACTTTCTTATTAACAATGCTTTTGGAGAATACAGTCCTTGACCTACACATTTGACCATGCCCACTTACCAGAATTAATTTCGTCTGAAAAAAATAATAAAAAGGCAATTCAAGTTGGTGTCATTCTTCCTTACTACCAGTAACAGTACCTTATGTAAGGTCTAGGTACTGAACTGGTAGCCCATGTGTGCTCCCTCTGCTGGCACTCTTCATAGCAAAATAGCATATACAGAAATAGTGACCTGTATTTTAAATACTTGTAACAGATACAGAATTTTATATATTAGATATCTTCTGCATTGCTTCAGTTTTAATACAACTTTTTTTTCAACAAAATTCAACAATTTACATAGTGAATTACTACTATAATAAAAGGGTTTGGCTATTACAAAGGTACCGTTGAAAATATTATCTCAGCTTCCTCTCATTTCAACCTGACATGACTGTCAGAAGCAGGAAAACATTCTGTAGTCATGATGGTGCTGTAAAGTCACTCTTTTGCCCCTGTGAAAGAACCCTGTTGAAGGTAGCATAGTTCTAGAGTTGGAACTTCTAAGGTTTTAAGATCTCTCATTTATCTTGATTTCAAAAGTATATCTAGAATAAAAGACTTCAATAATTTAGTAAGGGAAAACCAAGTATGTTTGGTTTTCATACTCAGAAAAGTAAAAGTATGAAATTGTTATACACTGTAAATCTGGAAAGTTGTAACATTTCAAATACACAGTTTAATTAGATTTTGACCATGAGTACTCTCTCTGATCTACCATTTCAGCAGGCACACACTGGAAACCAAATAAGGACTTCACAGAATCTGTGAAAGTTCAGTATTTCAGCTGATCTGAAGAGTTAAGTAGACTTAATTGCTGTGCACAAGGCACAGACAGACGTTCAAGCCAAAACACTGAACTGCTTGCTCTGCTTAAGTACTAGTAGAAAGGTAAGTAGGGAAAACGCGACATCTTAGATTTGAGCAAACTGGTTATGGCACATGAAATGTCACAGGAAAGTTGTGAAATGCAGGCATCCAGTTTCTTACAGACAAACCATTCAATTTTCATTCAACAGAAAATGGTTTCTTCTTTTCGGAAGACTGAAAGTAAATACAGGGAGTCTGTTAGAGTAGGTGGGGAACAGTTTGACCAGACGATGCAGATACAAAGGAAACAAGTTTGCAAGTCTATTCCCAGTTCCACATTTCAGAAATTTATGTATTTTCCAGTAATTTATATATTTTCTAGTACCGAGGCACTGTATTGAGGTACTCCAGTACAGTATGCAGATGAACAAAGAATAGATGCTTGTAAAATGTCAGAGGTACATCTGTCACACGTGAATATTATATTCCTAGATGCTTACATTTACGGCTTTCCTGCTATGTCACTAACCATTCAAATATGACATTTCTTCCCTAATTGTTTCTAATTCCAGAAGATTTTTCCTAGAAACTTTTTTTTTTTAGCTTGATAATCATCACTGAGCTTTCACAGTGCAGTGTTCTACATCAAAACGCAAGTGAGAAACATCCCAAGTGACAGAGATTTTAATTAGCACATATTGTCTCATTCCAACTGCCACATCAGCTTGAAGTCCCTCAAGCTGAACTTTGGAGGCTTAAATCTTCAAAAAACCCTCATGCTTTTAGATCTGAATTCTGACAAGTCACAAAACCTTCACAACACATAATTCTCCTTTTCCAAACCTATTACTTAGTAACTAAACTCCACCCTCGCCCCCCCACCCCCAAATTTCAGATTCTCTTCCAGTTAAATGTAAGTATTTCAGGTTCCAAGCTGAACGCTTCTTCCAAGTCAAAGAATGTTTCTTTAAATTACAAAACTGGGGATTAATTAGTAAGATTGTATTTAATCAGATAAAGAACACCTAGTTACTGAAACATACCCTCAGCTGTGTAATAACAGCCTGGCTAACATAGTAAACTCAAGAGTAACAAGCATCTTGTTTTTCCACACCTAAATCACACACACAAAAACTTCAGTGAAATAACAGCGGTATTTTTGCTTTACATGTACCTATGCTATTTTACTCTTATAATTTCTGTTCTTTGCAATCCTTACTGGTTTATACAGTCTTGAAATTAATCTAATGTATGCATTGATGACACAATTCACAGTGGTATCTGCTAATATTAAATGAGCGTAATGCAACATGTTTACTATTTTGGCATTCAGGTGTCACAGAATGCTAAGTCTTTCAGGCATTACTATGCTCAAATGGATTTAACCCTTTTACTTGTATGCAGTGAATTTGAGGAACTACCACATCAACAACAGACACTATAAAAGCTAAAGTATTTTTTCCCACTTCAGTAATTTTATTATGCTATTTAGTGTAGTTTTAAAGATAGACTTAATATGAAATATCTACCAACTCTAACTAACACTACAGTAACTTTAAGCAAATACAAGCTGTTCTGCACCTTCTTTTACAGAAATCCTTCTACTTTAAATAATGACAGTGTTTTCAGATGTTTCTAAAGTGGAGAAGACGACAGGAAAGGGGTTGTGGCCACTTGTATCACTTTTACATGCAATTTACTTTCATTTACGCTGTACCTTCTAGGAGTGGAAAATATACCTTGGGGAGCAGAGGGCATTACTAAGGACCAAAGGTGTCATGGACGTCTAGAACACAAGTTCTGTGCTGGCTGCAGCTGTCTCTGGCTTTCAAGACTGCTAGGCCCTTTCAGCCCTGTTCATCTGTTATGTTTGTAGATTTTCATATATAGCATACTGAGACTTGAACTTCTGTTCTGACATTCCAATTTCAAAATGAGTAGTATAAATAAATACCTCATCCATTTGGATATACAGATGGCTATATGCTCAGAGAACTCAAAACTCCAAAATAATAAGTTTATAGACAAGCTTAGCTACATACGTAAAAAGGTTTAAAAATGTAGTTTACAACTTATTTTCAAGTCCCATGTCTCAAAGCGGCTTTCACATCTCATGCATAAAAAGACAAAGTCTTCACTGGACACAAATGTTTAAAGAAGTAACCCTTTAAATCATAAAAGAAAACCTGTTACAACTTCACCTGCTGTATTGAAAAAAGGAAATTAAAGTTTGTGATTAATGGTAATGAAAATCTGACATATTTCATATAACTATTGTATACTCATATAACATTCTCTACCTTTAGGACACCAATTAGCTTTCCAGATCAAAGAAAGTAAGAAAGGCTTGGGTTTTTTCTAAGTAGCTTAGTCTTAAGTTTTCAGACATAAATTAAAATTCCCAGAAGAAACTGGAGGGACAGCTAAAAATAGATTCTCATTTCCCAAGTACCTTAAAAAGCTCTTTTTCCTTCCCATTACCTTATTTTGGGAGAATAAAGTGAATGGAGATGACTGCCCAGAACTACATTTACAGACACTAGTAAGGCAGGACCTGTTCCTCATCTGCAAAGAGCAAAACCAATTCTCATCTCCAGTTTTGGAGGAGAATCTGGGCTGATAGTGACACAAAACTAAAACCCCAACACACACACCCCAGACGACATCCTCACAAGCTGAGGAGAATGTGCTGCAAAAAAAAAGAGTTGTATTTTCCTTAAAATGAACTTCCACTGGAAAAATACATGTCTTCTACATTTTCTAGTGCTCCTCAAGGGTTTATTTTTTCTAGAATAGAATCCTGAAAAAATAGATTTCAACTCTTCTTACATTTGACGTTTATTTCTAGGTGTGGATTTATGCACAACATCTCATGGAGTTCAACCAATTCCCTTTGGTAACTCAAGCTAGCTGCATGCTTGGGTTTTAGATTTTTTCTCTCTCCTCCTTGCCAAAGGCAAGGTTTGGTTTCACTCCTGACAGACTTCTGTCTAATCTGTTTCTAACTGAAGCCTCACAAGATTTTTTCAGAAAATCTATTTTAGTGCTTCACCATGCTTGATATTCTGCATGCTAAAATGGCTTTCCAATCTTTCACTGCAGGTCGTATTTGCTTAGACCATCATTCTTTGTACTTTACTTTGGGTTTTTCCTATGGTTCCGGTCTTTCCTGGAATACAACACTCAAAGTGAATACACTACCTCCAGTGGAAGCCTGACCAATCATAAATAAAAAGCAGGCAGCTTATATCATGAGTTTTGCAGGTAAAACTTTCTACATCCCAACACCCTATTTGCCTCGCACATGACACTACTGGCCCCTGTTTTCTCCTAAAATTTACAATAACCCTTGACTCCTACCCCCATTCCAAAATGCTGCCTAGCCACTACGCAGGCTTGCAAGTTTGACACCTACAAAACAGGAGGAAAGCCCAGTAATGTCTACCAGTGAGCTGCAGAGAGCTCATCACACAGAAAGTGTGTCCCCCTGAGAACTTCAAACTAGAAGACTCCACCCCAGAGATCCCAACCAAAAACAAGGCTTTCTATTGGCATTGCATTTGTTAAACAGCAAGGGAAACCTGGACTGAATCAGAAGAAAGCAAGCTGATAGATGTTTTATTCACTTATACTTTTTTTTTTTAAAGGTAATATCTTGGGGCATTTCCATTAAAAAAAGAGCACTCCTAGTTTGGGTGAATATAGCGATAATATTAAAAAGCCCAGCAAGCCAGCTGTGCCCAGGATCCTGAGGTAAGAAATCTCTTACCTTTCGATGAGCTGAAAGAGTCTGAAGAGGATTATGAAACACTGCCAATTTTTCTTTTTCTTCTTCATACTTAAAGGCTAAGTGATTTTCCGTGTAGCAAGTTTTTACTTATGTTCTGTACATGCCTATCTGGAAACAACCTTGCTAGTTACTCCAAGATGTAACCCAGCAGAACAGCAGGAACAGCTGCAGCCAGCACATTGGTGCTCTGCTCTGTCAACAAACATGGCTACTGGGAACAGTTTATTATTATTTTTTTTTAATTTTTAATTTTTTAAATACAGTCTGCAATATTTATTCTATTTGTAAAATAACTAAGCTTGTTAATCCAAGAGAAAAGCTCTGGGAACAAAGGCTTATGGAATCTGGAAGGAGGGAGGAAAAGAAAAAGGCCTTTCAGTGGAAGCCTGTTGTATAGTCACTATTTACAGGAGAAATACGAGACTGGGCACCCATTAGGGAAAGAAAAAAAAAAAGAATAATAGAATAGCTTTGACATAGTGCTTGGGGGGGCGGGGGGGAAGACAGCCTACTTACTGAAGAGTTCCCTCAAACAATATTAATATTCTCTGCATTTTTCTCAAAGCTTCAAGGATGTTCAGGCTCAAACACCCTGAACAAAAACCAGCAGGTTTAGATGCCCAAGAAAATTATTACTACAAGCTGGTTGTTGTTTATATATATCTATTAAAATTGTATTCTCCCTTATAATAATGACTTCTGCATCTCAACTAAAGCTGAAGCACGAATCCTCCAGTACAGCCAGTATGAAAAAGATATTCTTATTATTCATTTTTATTTTGAATGTGTCATGGTTTAAATCCCAGCCAGCAACTAAATTCCAAACAGTTGCATGCTCACCCCCACTGCTCTCCACCCCCTGCCCCAGTGGGGAGAAGAATCAGAAAAAGGTAAAACCTCTGGGTTGAGGTAAAAACAGCTTAGTAATTGAAATAAAGTAAATAATAAGAATGAAAAAGGAGACAACAAAAAGAGAGACAAATAAAACCCAACAAAGACAAGTGATGCACAGTACAGTTGCTCACCACCTGCTGACCCATGCCCAGCCAGTCCCCAAGCAGCGATCAGCAGCCCCTGGCCAACTCCCCCCACTTTATAGACTGAGCATGACGTTCTATGGTATGGAATACCCCTTTGGCTAGGTTGGGTCAGCTGTCCTGGCTCTGCTCCTTCCTGGTTCCTTGTGCACCTCCTTACCAGCAGAGCATGGGAAACTGAAAAGTCCTTGACTTAGGGTAAGCACTGCTCACAAACAACTACAACATCACAGTCTTACCGACATTATTCTCACACTAAATCCAAAACACAGCACTGTACCAGCTACTAGGAAGAAAATGAACTCTATCCCAGCCAAAACCAGGACAGACTGTCAAAACCACAACAGCCAAGAGGTTTTTGTAGCCATACACACAGCCACAACACAATCACTTCACAATCACTGCTCAAGGGATTTATGCAGAACAGCTTTCAAGTAATTTAGTTCTCATGTTTCAATGAACATCATTAGGTATATTTTATATCTAAGAATAAAATTTCGAGACAGAATACTAACCTGGAAGATAAATATAGGCTACAGTAAGTGAAACCACATAACAAAAGTCATATCAGATCAGCATAAACAGTATTCCTTCTACAAAATTATACTCCTATTTTAATTCTACCAGCAAACAGTAGCTGTTTTGCAAACAAACTGGCATAACAGGTATTTACAAATCTAAACATGATGAAAATCCACAGCTGCAAAGAGTTTCAGCATCAAGCATGTAGTGTGGGGAGAAAGAATACCATTAGACTCAAAAAAAAGAGAATCATTTAAAGGCATTACTTTGCAAACTGATAAAACCTCCTGCCAATATGCAGAACAATATCTTAAATATGCTCATTAAAATAGAAAATCATTATCATAGCATGGGTGAGTAGGGAAGAGACTTTTTTTTTAAACTATACAAACACATAAAAATCTTTGTATTTGTATTCACCATATAAACGAGTATTTTATCAGTTTATTAACTCTTTAAGAAACCCTACTAAGTCCCACAGGCCCAAATTCTGTCCTTCAACTCCCACTGACCCCACTGAAAGACATAGATATGCATAGGAATTTGAGACTTACATTTGAACACAGCAACAAGAGCAGCATTATTCGGTTAAGAGTATTACAAGTCAATGAAGTGGCACTTCAGAAACAGAGCTCGTTACTAAAAGATTTGACAAGAGAGACTGTGAAACTAAATACATTTTCTAGAACACAGCCATTAGAATATTTCAGAATCGCATTTGTCCCATTTACCTTTAAATACCTGGTGAAACCCATCAAATATTAAATTATCAGGGTTGAGGGGGTGTTGCTTGGGTTCTTTGTTTGCTTTCTAATGAAGCTATCATTTTATTCAAACCATTGTCCAACCTACACATGCAGAAAACTTAAACATGGTGATGTGGGCATTTCTCAGTGTAAATAGCTAAAACAGCATACACTGAATAACAACAAACAAATTGTTTAAACAATATTAACCATTCATGTGGCTCAGGAAGTTTTAGGAAGCTACTCATAAAAAAACCTCTTATCTATCACAATACTGAAATCCTTCAAAATTCAAAATCAGAAAGAAAGGATGGAGGTAGCCACAACAGTTTTCTCCAAAGGACCAGAAGTTTTGCAAGCACTTCAACAATGCTCAAGTGATTTTCATTTACCATCCTACGACTGAAAAAACAAAACAAAACTTACAAAGAGCAGCACTAGAAAATGAAGGGATCACTACATTAATAATCATTTGAAAAGGGATTATACTGTATAGGAAGCCTCCCACCACCAACAACAAATTCTGTTAAATTCTTTCCTTAGTGCTTCCAGATGAAGACAGTGTTTCAAAGGAAATGTTTAACAGTATATAAGTGGCATAGTATTAGTGCTCCCTGTGCCAGCTGGTTTAAATACACAGAAGGCAAGATCTTGTTTCAATACTCTTATTTTACATACAAATCTTGGTGAGGGAAGGTATTAACTTTTTTTTTGTCAGACAGAACCAAGACACAGATTAAGTTATCTGTGCAAGATCTAACTTTCAAAGACTACAAGAACACAAGTCAAATGTTCTCTCCTGTTCTTCCTTTCCAAATCTCAATTGTTTAAAAATAATTGGGTTTAGAGTACAATCTCTCAGGAAACTGTACTTGCACAGTTAAAGAGTCATTAATCTCCAGTACAACTGTAGGGTGGTATGAATAAGTAGGTGCAGGTACAAAAGTGCACTGGCTTTACTGATAAAAAAAATCATACCATGTACCATGACATGTATACTGAAAATTCTACTGCCTGAAAGAACATCAAGTGCTCCAAGACTATCAGACAAAACATTCAGTTCCAGAAAAAGACAACAGCTTACTATTACTACAAAATTGTTTTAGTAATTTACACTATCCTGTGCCACATGATTTGCATAATCTTCTCACTCTGTAGAAGATGAAGACACTGGATGTGTCACCTGCAAGACCTCAACTCAAGCTTTCTGCTCTAAAGTTTCTCTTTCAAACCCAACTGATGTCTGCTTGGCCAATAGCAGTCTTGATTAAGTTGTTGAATTTACAAGCATTTGAAGCTCGTACAGATTAGATAGTGGTATTCTTCTGGGGGCAGACACGGAGAAAAATAACAAAGATGAATTCCGTTTGTGTTAGATATCACGTCTATCATTATAATTGGTGCATAGGACCTTCAAAACACATGAAGTCAATCCTTGGAAAAACAAATGAACAATGACTTCAGTTGTTACAGTTTGGACACTTACAGGTCTATTCCACAGATTTTGGCTATTAAAACTTTCTCAGTAACAAGTAATCAAAAGCCAGCAACTAAAAGTCAAAAGGTTTACAGAGGTGCAAATCATCAGTATTATCAGTAATAACTGTGAGACAGAATCAGTACAGTACAGTCAGTCTCTTCTTCTCCCTTTTCTATTGCTGACCTGTTACCTTTTATACTCCCAGACTCACTTCATACATTGTTTTAGCTCTATCGGAACTAATTTTTATTTGGAAGTAGAAGGCAAGAATCAGAATGAAGATAAACACTTGGGGTTTTTCCTGCTTACACCTCCGGAAGCTGAAAGGACAAAATTCAGGAGGCAGTAAGTAGCATTTTTTAATGGAAAAATGGAAAAGAACTAAATAAATAAAAAAATTAACTCCTACAAAACCACCCAAAACAATAATAATGAAGTGTTTACCCAAACCCTAGCGTAAACATTTTTGGAAAAGCTCTCTATGCATATAATATCTACTTAGTACTTTCCAAAATTACCACGCAATCATTTCATTTGCACCTTTTCAACTCAAAATACTATAGTGAAGTATTGTAAGCTTTAAGGTCATCTCAAATTACAAATACAAAGTGAAAAAGCAACATGAGCTGTTGCCTCCTATCCAGGACACTGGTGTATTTGATTTTGCACATTTAAACCCATACGGAATCTTACCATTGATCTTTCAGAATATCCAAACAAATGGCCCCAGTGACTGAGCTAATATTAGGATGCCATATTTTGGTGATAAACCGCACCTACAAAACAAGACAATTTTAAAAAACAAAAATGGTTATAAATGCAGTATATTAAATAAACATTTTAAATGCACTATTTCTAATATTATAATAAATAAATAGTAATTTAGGACACACCAAGCTAAAAAACAGAACTAAGGCATACGATACCACTTATTTAAGGAGGCTTCAAGTTTGCAAGGCCATTTGTTCGACAGCGCCTTGGCTTTACTCAAACAGACTACTGCCCATTTCAGGACACCAAATTAATCCCTAACTGCTTTTACATATACTGTCATATGTGTGCATACCCCTCATCACACAAAGTTATTTAGAAATATCCTCCAGTAGTACCAGTGTTTCAACATAAGCAGACTGTCAAATACAGACTTAAAAATTGACTTTCTAGCATTTACAAAGTGAAACAAGTCTCTGAACTCTTAACGTAGGCATTGGATCTCACTGTTCAGCTAAATTGTTGGTAGCCACAGAGGTATTATAAAAACTTCTTTGGTGAATGCTACCATTTCTACAACCAGTCTCATTACCCATATGCAGAAAGCTCTTCAAACAACTAAAACTTTGCTAGGTTACAATTATTATTCTTTGCTGTTGAAAGCATCAATTCCCAGCATTCATTCACTGATCATGTGCACATTTTTACACTAAAATAAAGTGTATTCATGCTCACAAAGTATGAATAAAATCAGTTTCATTTTGGTTTTTTTTTTAAAGACACCAAGAGAGTTAAAAGCAGCATTTTCTTTTAAGAGTCTCAAAATCCAAAGCAGTCCTATGAAAGGAATACATGCACACCTTTAGAGATTTCTCCTTCATTTTCTTTAAACCCCTTATTTCAGGTTGCACTTTAACTGCCTTCTAGTGACTTTGACTTGTCTCTGTTTCTCATCTCTACCTCCTCAACCCCAAACTCCTCACAAACATCTTACATACAGCACAGAACTTTCAACTTTTCTGATCTGCAAGCAATTCAGTGCAGAGAACACGTTATTTGTCAGGCACTACAGCAAAAGACTGTACATGCAGGGCTATAATAAAATCAGTGCAATCATGGTGTATAAATTGGCAAGACCATAACAGTTCTGCTTTCCAGCATAGAAAATCAGAGATCATCGCTTTGAAAAATGTAAAAAGCCATGTAAATACTAGGTAATTTCTCACAGTGAATGACGGCTAACAATGGCTGTCAAAGCATATACTGAACAAGATAAAGAAATCTTTCAGATGAAAGGCAGGGCTAGACACAAAGCAAAAAGGCCTCCAATTCAAGACTCCAGACTCCAGAATAAGCAGTACTATGCTACAGTGCACTGAGCTTCTAACAGCTGTCTATATTCAGAAATGGAAACCACCAAACCCTAAAGCAGCAACTAAACCATGGTCCACAGACCCATCTTTCAACATCTACGAACTGTTTCAGTTCTCCTTATTTTAGCTCCCTCCAGAACACATGTAGATGAAAGAACTGAAACCAACAGACATTTCATTAGGACTTTCTTTCACTCCAGCCTCAAGCAAGTCATTCAAAGGACAAAAGCCAAGGAGCTACGAGCTACTGGCACTTCTCCCTTCCTCCTCTTCTCCAGTTCCTTCCCAGTATTACATACCAGGGTGAAAATAATCCGTATCTAGGACACATTCTTAGTTCAAAGACATCTCTCAGACAAACAGAAAACCAATCAAGAAGCCGAGTCAGAAAACTTAGGAGTCTGCTGATTCATCAGAAGCCACTGAAGAGTGCACTAAATCAGGACACAGGAATATACAGTTGCCACCACACATGGCTGGAGAAAGCACTGTTCAGATTGATCCATTTAGGAGGGAAGCAGAATCACAAATTTAAAGTGCTAGAAAGGTACCGTAAAGTTGAATGGACAGTAACTTGGGGGAAAAAAAAAGCATGAGTGACTTTACCACAGCCATTTCTCTTGTCTCTCATCCATGTGCATGTTTTATATATTCCTTCAATGGAGTTGCAGTAAGACCATTATATTTCTCTATTGGTTCAAGTCACACAACTGTACGCCTCACTATTTCATTATTACTAGAAACTTGGTAGGTTGCACCCAAGACTCTACTAAATATAAGTTATGGAGCCCAAGAAATTAAAAGAATCAATAATTATCTATTACAGCATTTCTTCAATGATACTGAGGGGGAGGGAAGGTAGTTTTACTTCATGTAGAGACTATGGCTATTTGAAAACTGTATTTCTCTTGCCAAAAAGAAATTACTTGAAGGTCAATAATAAGGCACAAGCTACTCCCCAGAATTTGCCAGTCTGTACTTTAAGGAATAATCAAAATGTACTTCTGATTGGACACAGCTATGCATCCTGCATTATCTCTAAAGATGACAGCTCCAATGCCTTTCTAGAGAATAAAAGAAAAATGGAACACAGGTACTACAAAGAGACTATACATGCAAGCAAATCAATAAGAATACTCAAAACCAACTTGTCAGCCAAATTATTCTACCCCAAAAAAAGTGTTTACAGTACCTTAGGAGGATTAAACGGATATGTTTCTGGAATTTTTATCTCTAGTTGATACCTCCCACCTGCAAACGACAACAAGTTAGAAAGTAAAACAAAATAACATTACTCAATCTTAGTCTTTCGTGACAATGAAGTTTACTTTTCTAAATGGATAAGTTTTCAAGTAATTCAAATTTACTCAGAAGTATTCGCTAAAAGATACTTCTAAGTTTCTTACATTTTGTAAATAAATGCATATAAAGTCAATTTAATAAAGCCATATTTGCATATGCAAATCAGAATCTGTATTTCTTTGGTATGTGTACATTCTCCTACAGTGTTCATTTCCAGTGTTGTAAATTCCATAATCTATTTCCGTAAAATGCACCAAAATATTAACCAAATATCCCCCCAAACAGATGAAACAATAGGCCACAGAACACTCAGGCTGAACACGAGACGTTACATTATTTTGACTCTCTTCTGATACCTCACACCAATAAATTTTCTCCAAATTACACAACTGAAAATAACTGTATTTCATTTTTCATTTTCTGGAACTCAACATTCAACCAAGTCATTTAAGAAAAGCTCCCATACTTTGGGGGAGAAAAAAAAAAAATAATGAAGGAGGCTCCAATGTTACTTCCATTACGTTCTACATTACTGTCCGAAGCAGTTAACTTCTATTCCAATTCTGCAAACACTGACACACTACTACTATTAATATAGTTTGTAGGATTACAGCATGCAATAAAGGATAGTATGAGCTTGGTGGACACAACCACCTTCTACTGGCCTTTTCTAAACACCTCTCATTTTTCTCTCCCCATTACAGTATCATTACCTATGTCTATTTCAATTATAGTTTTGTTAACATTCAAGTTTGCTCTAGAAGACATAAGTATTGATAGTAATCTCAAACTATCTCTGCCTGCTTACTGAAAATCATTTGCCAGGCAGTAGTTTAATAACAAAAAGAAAAGAGTATAACAAAACATATAACACAATTTAAACTTTTTTATATAGAAACTGAAAGCATTTCTCCTCACTTCCATTTTTTCTCCTCATCCTACTGCTGTTCTTTCAGAAAGAAACCTTTTCCCTTATTCAATATACTTTGTTACAATTTACAAATTTCCTTGAATTAAAGTTGAAGAAACTGCAAACTACTTCCTTTGGGATTTCAAGAGTGATTTACTCTGTTCAAATCACTCTATACAAAACCAGCTCTCAGGTAGCCTCAATACAGGCAGCAAGTTTCACATGTGGGGAAAACCACTCAAAGGAATACTCTGAACAGTTATAGTCTACGGCACCTTTTTATCTGTGCCAAAATGCGTATTAGTAGCTAGTAATATCTCTCGCTTTTAAATTGTAATTCAGTCTAATACATGACACCTGAAACTGGTTAATATCAGTTTGGCAATTTACGCTACCTTCCACAGCTGTTTTTTCTGACTTAATACTACAGTACTAACTTAAGAAGATATAACAGAAAATACAACAGAAGGCAGGCCAATAAATCCAAATTTGTAATAGTTAATGTTTATAGTTGATGGCTTGTCTGCTTATGGGACAGCACAGGCAAAATATTTTTGAAGATGTACATCAACAACAGACCTTAAGTAAGTTTGCTTTCCTTTTGTCTGAATTGAAGCATAATTCAGCAGCAATTTTTCCTAAGAAACAGAACAATTACACTGTTGCTGGATTGCAAAAATTCACCAGTATGATTTTACTGCCACACCATTTTGTAAGGTAATATAAAACCTATCCTTAACTACTACCATTTCTTCTGCTTACCATGAAAACTTGCCTTTAAAAGACAGACTATTACAGCCTAACATAGCATAATAGCATAACAGGCTATTCAGCCACCAATTTTTTCCACCTGGAATGCAGAAGTCCAAAAGATTTTAAAACTGCAGGGACGAGTTGGTAATATTACATTTATATAGTATCATCGTGCACTGAAGTTTACATTTAAAAATATAGGCTTGAAGACAAATTTAATAAATTTGGATATTAATTTCCTTAATACTACATTTAAAATACATGTGACTAACATACTAACTCCTGCATGCCAGTATTTCTGCGGAAATTATTTTTTTTTTAATGAGTATGCACATGTATGGCTTTTTCATAGCTATTTAATACTTGATCAAATTAAATAGTAATTGCAGAGTATCCCTTCTGTACTCCTACTAGAACATGTCTCACAATAGAGACAGAGTAAGTTTTAACTATTTTCCTTGAAGAAATACCCTATTATAAATTTTACAGTTACTGTGGCTCAAACTTGACTTGAAATTTATACCACGGTTACACAGCCATTAATCTAGACTTTCAAAGGTCTCTCTCCAGACACACATGTTTTAACATGGGATGCAGATGTGTCTCCATTTATGTTGTGCCTCACAATATTCTGATAATTGATCAATATGAGTTGACACTGACAGAAAAATAAAAGCTGTAAAATTTGTCAACAACAGATGGCATTCTTCCTCTCAGTCATACTCAAACTGAAGTCCTGACATCACCTATAAAAGAATTCTACAGCAGCAGTTTGTTTTCAGATACCTCACCAACTGTGTTCAACAACAAATAGTAGCGTTCTTTCGCTTCACAATGGTCCTAGAATTCCCTCCTGTGTCACAGAATTGTCTGACCTGGACTACTGCATTAATTAGTTTTTCTTCATAAAGCACCTCCTGCTGTGTCATTGTTCAGACTATAGATGACAGGATTACTGCATTAGTCAAAAAATGTAAGCCACATACACTGCCAAGACCTTCATAATTATATACAGGAATAAATGCATGTAACTACGTTACAGAAATATTAACATTCCAAAATAAATCATTCAAGTGTCAGGAAACACCAGAAATTGGGGTGCTGGTAACTTTCATTTTGCTCTTGGTGCACATGCCTTCTAGATTAAAGTAAGCACACGATCACACTACTTTTCCATAGGATCCCTCCCATAATCAGAATACATGATAGTTTTAGCCCCCCAGAAGGTATATTTACAATATCCTCATCATTAAAATGTACTCATATGTAAGTATGCATGCATTTCACATCAACAAACTCCACACTAAACACATACTGCTGATTTTCATTAGCAGGATATGCTGAATATTGAATACACAGTGCTCAGCTTTTGAAATTTTGGTCCAGCTGAATTATCCAGCATTACACAGAACCTAGTTCTCCAGACAGACATTCAGATCTTTTTTTACCCTCTTCAAGAACTGCTATACAGTTCTTAACTTGACATATGAATACATCCTTAATTTCAAATAACTCAATATATTCTCCAAAAAAGGGCCATTTTATTAGCTGAGGTAGTGCTGACCTGGAGGGGAAGGGGGGGGGGGGGTGGAAAAGCAAGCCATACACACCAACTCGCCCGAGAAGGATTAACTCTGAATGTAAAAAACAACAAAAACCCGCAAAACATCACCCTCCCCTCACCATTGAAATGTTTCCCAGTATCCAATTACTTAATTTTGCAACATTTGAACAATTGCATATAGAACTTGGTTTTACAAGAGCAACTATATTTGCAAAAAAAGCCCCCCAACTGTTACACTAAACAGAGTGATCCACTTCCAAATAGGTCACCAGCACAATTATGTATTTCAGATCCATGGCACAGTTCTTTTAAATTGAAGGCACATGTTATAACCAGAACAAATTACCTTCTTTCTAAACATTGTCTTCTGCCAACTAAACACTAGTGGCTGATGAGATGAGGACAGAGATGGTGGAGGGGGAGGGGAAGACCGTAGGGGCACAGGCAGGGAACTGCCATTACTTGCTGGACAGCAGAAGAACTCTGGGACTCAAGTTCTGGTAGAAGCACCTGTAATGGTAAGGATGCTTCCCTCTTTTCTATTCTCCCCCTTCCAGGCTCATTTCCTTTCTCCTTCAGCTTCTGACACCTTTTGCCGCTGCCCAATGTTCTCCAGTGTCAACCTCTGTCAGGCTGTTTCCTCATCTTTTATCTGCCCTGGCCCCTGGGAGCGGGGGGGGCAACACAGGCACTGGGGAGACTCTCCCTGCTCTCAAGTCTGATGCTGCTGCACCAGCAGCTCCTAGTCCAGAGACGCAAATCACAAGGGATGTCCTCCTCAGTGAAGATGCAACAACCAAATTTTTCCATCGGTAGTCACTAACGCCTTCAAGCGCATATACACCTACACACCAATTTTCAGATATTTACCCACTTGATGAGAATTTATTTTTCAAAATAATGACAAATGGCACGTGTCTGGTCTCTGGACAATACTCAGGTCCCACTCTTAGCTCCAAGGCATGAAGCAACTACAGCAACTGGAAACTTACAAAATTGTTTTAATTTCCAACTAAACAATTTATTTGCCTGTAACATCCCTTGAAACTTTTTTTTTACTGGAAGTTCAAATAGAAAAAGCATAGATCGTAGAATGGTTTGGGTTGGAAGGGACCTTAAAGATCATCCAGTTCCAACCCCCCTGCCATGGGCAGAGACACCTTCCGCTAGACCAGGTTGCTCAAAGCCCCATCCAGCCTGGCCTTGAACACTTCCAGGGATGGGGCATCCACAGCTTCCCTGGGCAACCTGTTATAAATCCTCGTTTGTCATCAAGGAACTTTAACAAAAGTTTAAGTAGCCTGCCTGCTCCCTATATATTACATACAAGCAGAAAGTTTACAAGTACCAGCACTATTGAGTAATTTGGCATCTCTGATCAAGTAGTCTATATTAGCTTCTGTTAAAGCTTCTATATGTAATAAGTTACCTTGCTTTTTCCAGGCTGAAGAGATGCACAATTACTGATACAGGCTTTAATAAACAAGAAAGCTGATCAGCTGTAATTTTTTAAAAGAGCTATAGACATGAAGTTCTCCTATAGGGTCATCCTCCCCCAGTATAAAGTAAGTATTGGGACCCATGGATGCCTAGAAAGTAATCCCAAATCTAACTTGCAATGGCATCTCTCCTTGAGACAGGAAAATGCAACATGTTTTTAAATGACCACCACCTCAGATCACAGAAATACATGTACAGTTAACATTAGATTCTAAAGCTCCATTTCTTGATGCTTCATGACTAAGGAGCTTAAACTGTCAAGACTGTAAAAAAACAACTAGAAGTCAAAATTATACCAATTACACTGCACAACTTATACTTGTAAATTAACTCTTGATATGGGACAGTCTAAATTAATTTTTACAAACAAAGCATCTCAAGACACATGATTTGAAGTGTACAATGACTGCATACACAAAAACATTACTTGCCTTCATATGGTGTGTCCGGAGGTCCTGCTATTTCTCCTCTTAATTCTGTAAAATTCTCATCTACAAGATCTACTTTAATTTGATTTTTGCTCGTCTTAAAAATAAACAGAGAAACAGAGAATCGTAAGTAAACATCTGACACACAGAATTCCCCCAAAAAATGATATTTTAAATTTTTAGAATAGTAGTTTTAAAAAAATAAATAGAAATCTTAAAATATAGTAACCTAAATAGTTATCTTCCAGTTGGAATTTTACTTCATGAAAAATAGGCTATTTGTGCAACATTAGAAATATAAATAATATTATTTAATACTATCACTAAAATAAGCAAAGTAACTCAGCAATATAATATCTAACATTTTTAAGTTGATTACATTCTTAAAAGATCATGATCTTTCAAATCAGCTATTAATTTTACATATCTTAGATGATAAAATTCAATTGACAGAGTTACACATTAGGTTTTTTTCTTGTTTAGAGCAATTTAATTAATAATAGACACAATTGTCATTTTCACTGGAATACAGAAAGACTTCCCCAAATGGAGCATTCACTATTTTTAAACAATATGATGATCTAAACAGAATACTGTAGTCTTGCTTAAGATCATGTTTATCTTTAATATTTAGGTGTAAGGTACAATTTATTTATACACTTGAATTTCATTGTCACCTCCTCAACATTTTCACACCCCATATCAACTTGCCTACAAATTAAAAACACTGTATTTTGATACTGAAAAAAACATATGTTTTCCAGAAACCGATTCTCAGAAGTGTTTAGCCAGAGCTACTCATTCCATTGAATTTGCTTTCCAGGTCCAAAAAGCAGCATTAGTGAAATTCACACAAATCTTCCAGGCAGTAACTTTTTGGGGGATGCAAAGCAGAATCTCCTTTTAGAAAGATACCATAAAGTTTTTAGAGGTAAGTAATTACAGATTTGTCCATTCTGCTACTTCTGTATACCATGCTCAACTGACTGCAATACAGATTTCCTGAATCCTATGTTTTTTTTTTCCAAGAATGCATAGCATCTTCCCAGATCCTTTAAAACTGTACCAACTAGTTCTACACCAAAAAGCCCTGTGCAGCTGCGCTTCTCCCTCAGAGTAGCTGACAGTTATGAGAAACAAGTTAAGTCAGATAAAGCTGATGGCTGCCATCAACTGGTTCTTGGATCTACCAATGCTGTGAACTGTTAAGGACATGATTCTCTGAAAAACAGCTGGAAGATTACCTCTATTTCCTTCCTGTAAATGTTCTACAGATTGAGGCACCACCACCACCACCACCACCACGGGCGCTCTTCTGACCAGAGATGCTCACAGATATAAAGAAAAATAAAAGTTTAAGTAAAAGTTTCACCATGTAGAAGTTAGTGAACTTCTTCATGAACTACTAATTTTCACTAAATTAATCTGTAGTGGGTTTACATGGCAAGGTTTTGGTAGCAGGGGGGCTATAGGGGTGGCTTCTGTGAGAAGATGCCAGAAGCTTCCCCCATGCCTAACAGAGCCAGTGCCAGCCGGCTCCAAGGCAGACCCGCCACTGGCCAAGGCCAAGGCCATCAGTGACAGTGGTAGTGCCTCTTGGATAGCATATTAAAAAGGGGGGGGGGGGGGGGGCGGGGGGCG
>JAVJGI010000001.1:26850152-26899129 GCA_035590275.1 Ibycter americanus
GGCCCGCGGGTGGCCGCGGGGCGAGCCCGGGGAGCCCCCGGCGGGGGCTGCAGGGGTAACTTCAAGCCTGTTGAAGTACGGAAGAGACCCCGCTGCCCGGCGCTTCGCCCGGTGCCCGGGAAGGTAAACACCAGGAGAGCCCGAGCCGTTCCGCTCGGTAGCAGGCCGCGCTTTTCTTTTTCAAACCAGTGAAACGTCCGCTCGTCGTCTTCACCGCTGGGCTGGTTTGGGTTTTTCGGGTTGTTGGGGTTTTCAGTGCGAAGTGGCACTCTTCTCTCTATTTTTTATTTTTTTTAATTTTTTTTAAGGATCTCGGTCTGATACTTTGAGCTAAAGGGGTTTAGGTTTTCTCTCTTTAAAGAAGCTGGAAGTGGCATGCTGACCCCAGAGTATGTGCTCCTGGGCTGCTCCCCACTTTTTGAAAAGTGGGAGAAATTGAACAATGTCTTGTGAAAGATAATCTCAGGAAAAGGACAACATCACACTGTCATTAATTTATTAAAGAGAGGATTCCTGCCAGGAACTCTTTGCATGTGTGCTCCAAGAGGTGATTTGTAGCAGATTACAGTGGGGAAGGGGTATAGTGGCCTAAAAGACCACAAGATACTGTCCATGGTCATTCCTCTGCAGTGGTCACCGTGCCAGGTTTCCCAGATGTCCTGCCCTGCAGCTCAGCCACTGCCTTCCACAGCAATTCTGAGGCCTCAGCTAACCACCACTTCTACATGAATGTGGCACGTGACCTACATCAAAAACTTTTGTTTCCTGGCAAACACCTGTTTGTCTAGTCAGTCTTCAGAATTGTCTTTTAAATTATAGATTTGTGGGTGTAGGGACTGTGTGTTTGTGTTGTGTACTGGCTGAACATCCATGTCTATGCATATAATAAATCTTGAAAACAATCTGCAGTTTTTAGAGGTGAGGACATCAAACTTTTTTGGTCTTAATAGCTTATTATGTTAATATTATTAGTGTGTGTACTGGGGAAGGTGCATATCTGCAGTGAGCATTAGTGGGTTACATGCTTAGAAGTCTTAACATGCTTAGTTATTAGATTACTATTCATCTTTACTCATTTCTGTTACTTCCCAAAAGCAGACATCAGCTAAAAAATAAAATAAAATCGATCTTACTTTTGATTTCATCCTATATACAGTAAGAGAAAATAAATCCTTGATAATTTAATCTAATTCTTGTGACCTGTCAAGATGAAAGAAATGAAGTTATTGTTGTTGATTATTGATTTAAAAAGGTAACCCTGTCACTGACAACATGGCTTTACATAGTAGAAGCAGTTGGCAAAATAATAGTGATTGTAACGTTAGCAGTCCATTAGTTGGTTCAGTTCTGAGTGTTGTTCCTTCCCCTGCCTCAGAGGTGGGTGAATCCAACCTCTTTGGTTCTTTTCGCCCTGTTTTGTCAAATAGAAGATTTACAATTTTTGCCTAACTCTAGAGTGATACGAATTTCTGTATTTTAAGTAGTTTAAGATCATTTTGTATGAGGTGCTAAACAAGTGCAAAGCCATACAGGACGTGTTACTGGTCATTCCACAAAGTATTGTCACATGTGCTGCTTCTCTGGCAGGCAGGGACGTCCCTGACGCACTCAGGACTGTAAACCAAGAGGTTCTGCTTTAGAACTGAGGTGGTGGTAGCAACTATTCTGTAGCTCTGGGTGGATCTTATTTTAGCCTAGCTGGATGTTATTTTGCTATATTTTGTATATTATATAGAACTATAATAGACATGGTTCTATGAAATTCCTTATACCATGCATGTTGTGGTGGTTTTGCAGCACCTTAACCAAGCCATAATCAAGTCCGCTAAGTCCGAAGTGCATGGGCAACATTCTGCAGTCCATGTTCTTCCCTCATTCTGAGGGAAAACGAACAATAATATACTTGTTAAAGAAGTAGTCTACGTAAAACCAATTTCAAAATGCATTATGGTTTTAATCACTTTGTAGTTATTGTACCTGCTTTCAAAAGGTCAGTATTTGGGTTTAGAGAAAGTTAGTTTCTAAATGATGACTTGTTTTATTAACTCCTCATTTTCTACTTTCATATATTTAGACTTCAGAATTAGTGATGTGTGAATGTTATTTGCATAACAGATGTGTAATAAAACAGAGTTTAGTTTCAGAATTTCCCCTCCTAGATATTTTAGGTACTTGACATAAAGACCAAATTTTGTCTCTGCTGAAGTTTGATATAGCAGAATTGAGCCTAACAACATCATGAGTCTTCACAGGGCCAGTACAATGAAAACAGCAAGATCCTCTTTATCGTCTTAGAAGCGTGTATGAATGGGGAGGGTGTGCTGTGCCCTGACAATACCAAGTATCAGATTCTTACCGTGTGTGTTTTGAACATTTATCGGATTACTCATCACAACAAATACAAAAATATTTTGACAGATGTATTTAAAAAAATGGGTGTCATCTGCCCATATTCTGCTTGGGAAGTAAATTGGAGAGCTTGTGAGCTTGCTTTGCATACGTGCTATTACATACATGCTTTGCATGCATGCATTTACATACATGCTGTTACACTTGATGTTAAGCACACTTTCTATTTTAACTTCGTAGGTTATAGATACAATTTATTAATTCATAAATATCTATCTAGTTGTTAATGAGGCGCTTGATTCTGCAAGACCCTGAGTACTTGGTGGAAGATCCAAGTGCTCCCAAGTCTTCTATAAGTACAGAGGAAGCTAAGGAAACTTTGTAAGGTTACCCCATAGAGCCAAATCTTGCAGTCCTTGTTCAGGTTTTTTTTTTTAAAAAAAAAGTATTTTCCCAGAATAGCTCCTTCAGCTTGTATGCCTTGACTCACCAACAGCTAGCTTCCCCAGTTCCCAAGGAGCCTCATTTGAAGAAAAGACTCTTTAGCTCCTCATTATGAAGGAATACAGTCAGGGATATGAGGGGGATTAGTCTGTGTTAGTCTTACTTCTGCTGGACTTTAGTAGCAGTACAGTGGAGGAGTATGGCCCTATCCTCCTCTTTCCATCTCATCGCTTGCTCCACATTATTGACTGGGGCTGGGGCGGGAAAGAGGTCCCTTAGTGCTGCTTGATGTGGCTTTTCATGAAAGACTTGAAGATGCTCGGAGAGCAGCGTCTGGCATGATTGAGTGGTTGTACATGTGCATGGTTATTAATTGAACAAATATGCTTCAGAGGCTTTAGTCAAAGTGTCTAGCTGGTATTTTTACAGATAATGGAGCAAATTAGTCCCATTTGGGTGGAAACAGATAGAATTACACTTGATAAAAGTTTTCCTCATTAAGATTAGTTCTGATTCTTCTGCAGCTTTGCATGCATTAAAAACCATGGCTTTCTGGAGCTAAATATAGTTTCATTCGTACTTCATAAAATTGCTAGACAAATGTCAGATCCCAAGCACTGAGCTCTCCTAGGAAAGAAAAGATTTTTGTCAGAAGGAACAGAAAAACTGTACAAAAATGTAGCACCAAACATTTACATGATATATGCAGCTGCAATGCTTTATTTGTCGAATCTTTGTCAAATACAGACCTCTCTCTAGTAATAGAGCTTTGGTCTTTTTTGTTCATATATTCACATGTATATATTCATATATTTTGTGTTAGTTAATCATAACAACTTTATTTTTAGCAAGGCAATATTTTTAGACAACTTGATAAAATAATTTATGTCAGTTTTCATACATTAAAGAGTTCGTTTAGGGACAAAACAGCTGTCCAAATGGAATTACATGAAGATACAAAGAAAAGTTGGGTGTTAACTCTTCAAATAGTTGAACTAAATCAAGTGTGAAACAGTTTCCTGCTGCCAGCGGCCTTAGTTTAACAAGAATTCCTGTGCAAGTGGTTACAGTGTTGTTAGGGGCTCATAATTTTCATATCTAGATGAGACTTATTAGATGGCACCTGTCATTAAGCACCCCTATTTGATAATACTAGATAAAGCTTTTATCAGAGAGCTCCATGAAATATGGAAATATTCTTATACATAGACTTTTCTTGAGCCATGGAGATTGTCAGATGCTTCAGTTTCAAGTTAGTATGTAGAACAAAAATGTCTAAAGATGAAAACTACCTTCTTTCCTGCGGGAAAACTGTGGAGCCGAAGGTGAGATGTGTGCTGCAAACCAATCCTGATCTTGTGAAATAGTACCATAGATTTTCCTTGTGCAAATTAATGTAATAGATTTAAAAATCTGGTGCCAGTAGGTGCAGGGGAGACTTGTGTAATTTGCATAGCACTTTCCTTCTGATAATCTAAACTAGTCTGTGAGTGCTGAATTAGAGGGATGTTATTCTCTGGTAAAAACTGGGTCATCTTTTAGCTAAACATATGTAAATAACCAAGCCCAGAAGTCCTGTTAATTGCTACAGATTCCCTCTGGTATAAGTACTGATTAAAAATATTCTAATTGATAAGCTTCAGACTGTTTACTGCAGGTATGTAGAAAACCTCATTCAACTTCCCTTGAAGTCAAAGACAGGCACCCGTTAGCTTCAGATAAAATTTGATCTGGCCTAAAGGGGTTAGGAGTAGGGCTGCCAGGGAATAGAGCTGCTTTCATCTGAAAATTGAAAATCCTGCTATCTTTCTCAGCATGCTGCTACCCTGCTAAATCTGTTTGCTCAGTGGCAACTTATTAGAAACATATGTCATCTCTGGAGGAAAAAATAATGAAAATATTCCAAAGAATTTCAGTATAATTTTGTGTTTGTATGTGATTGGAGTAACATTAAGGAATAGTGTGTTTTTACAGTTTTAAGGATTTAGTATGATATATTATAATCCAAACAATTGTGTTCTGAATAAACAAGTCTTAAAAAACTTAATAGCTCATGGTTTATGGCTGCACTTGTTGGCTCAATATAGTGGAAAAACTTTCATTATATTGTTTTGAAACTGCATTTTTATAAAGGAGTGAATAAGGTAAGTTTGAATAAGGTAAGTTTTTAATGTTTATTTTTGCAAAGAGATGAAATGTCTAAAAATCTCCGAATGGTTGACCCTTCAAAAAAATTACTTCAAAATAATGAGTTATTGCAGGCCACTTGAGCTGCGGTAACTGCCTGGATGCTCACGGTTAGCTTAGGGCAGCTCTGAAGTGTCTCAGTTTAACCTTTTTCTCTTATGGGCTAAGCAAAGTCGTGTTCGCTTACTGTTCCCATGGGCTAAGAGCGTATGTGTGGACCGTTGCCACAGCTCAGCGGGTGTGCAGTGTTTTTGTTACACCGTGGTAATTTGTTCATGAGTTTGAGTTCTGAGCCTCACTGGGTGAACTTTAAAGTTGGATCTACTTTGAGCTTTCAGGCTGCTTTGGTACATTTGAGCATATTAATCATAATCTTGATTCATAAATCTTGGAATCTGTTTTATGGATAGGTTACATAGTTTGTTATGGGAACATATTGTTTTTCTGTACTTAGTCTTTTAAAGTAAATGATTAGTTTTGTATTATGAAGCCCAAAAGTTAAGTGCAAAACATCTCTTGGGTGGGGTAACCAACA
The DNA here is from genome assembly GCA_035590275.1 of Ibycter americanus. Classification (NCBI taxonomy): domain Eukaryota; kingdom Metazoa; phylum Chordata; class Aves; order Falconiformes; family Falconidae; genus Ibycter; species Ibycter americanus. The sequence continues at coordinate 26,855,668 of JAVJGI010000001.1, forward strand.
GCAAAGTTGGTTTGCCTGTTCTGCTTGCATGGAGAGGCTGGTGTGAGATGTCACCTGCCATTTTCCATCTGCGGGGAGTACCCTTTATTCTTGTCTCCCTGCAAAAGCGTGCTCCCTGGAAAGGCCAGCTCCTCTTTTGGGTGTGACCACTTGTTCAGAATCAGGCCTGCCAAAACATTGCAATACAAGCCTGTAGCCCTGGCTGGCACAGCACAGCATGGGTGTCCTCTCACTGCTGGTGCAGAAGTGCTTTCGGCAGGAGTTTCAGATTTGATATGTCTTGCTCCAGCAGCAGTGCATCACTCGTACAGCTGCAGGGGTGCTCAATTTAGGAGATTGGCAATTGTTGCTGGGGAATGGGAAAAGGAATGTTGATGCGAGCAGTGGGGCAGTCTGTAGTGCCAGAGCCACTAACCAAAAGCAGGAGAGTAAGCAAATTTGCCTAGGAGCTGGCTCTTCTACTTACCACTCAAGTGGAAAATCTTGTTAAAGTCAGTGAGAGTTCTTGCCTTACTGAAGGCCACGGGAGAGGGCTCCCAGTTTGCTCTGTGATCTGATTGAAATACATTGTATTAGTAATTTTACAGAGGATAGCCCACCCTTTTGCATTAACACATGTCAAACAAAATTATTAAATAGTCATTAGTCATTCAGTACAATAGGACTAATTTTGTTGTCCTAGACCATTGTCACAATCTGCTACACTAGAAATGTTAAAGTGAAGCTGAAGCATTTACTTAGCAGAAGGAGGGTATTATTCTTGGACAATGTTCTGTGTCATTGACATCTTCTCTTAATTAGCTTTCATATTGCAAGAGATTTCTTCCAGAAAAATGTCATCATTTTAACAAAAGGATGACCAAATGCTGACAGCTGGAGTTTGGCAGTAACATTCTGTATCAAATATCAGTAAATGAATTCTAAAATAGCTGGACTGCTTTTTTGGTCCATGACTGGATGTGCATAATTATCTCCTTTTCAAGTGTTTTGCCCAGAGGAAATGTTAAGCCACCTGCATGGAAAGAAGTAAATAGCTTTTTTTAATCTTGGTGGGTTTTATTTAGCTTCCTTGGGGAGTTCAGTTTTGATCACTGACATGAGCCTTATAGCCTTAAAGCCTGAAATCTGTCTCGCTCTCCTCACATACTGGGGACTGGCCATGAAAAGGAGGATGGGAAACAGTACTGGAACATTGTGGGGGGGTTAATGTGTGAGTTCTTGTCCTCTGAGAGTTGTACTTCACACTGACAAGCCTTACTTAAATTGAAGGAAGCATCTGTGACGTCATCTGTATTTCCCTGATATACCCTTGTGTTGAACTGATGCATCTCAGGACACCTGCTCTCGATGTTGTGGTGGTCACACATAGGTGGACATGTGCTGGGGACAAGGGATGTACCAGTGCTGCAGTAGTCTTGTGGGGCCATCAGAAAAAAACATCAGGCAGGTCTTTAGCGCACTTACTTCTTAGTTCTGAGCCTGTCCCTGCTCAAAAGCTCCTTCCCTGATTTTGGCATGTCACTGTAGTATCCTTCAGTGGCTGGCTCAGCATTTCTTAGTTTCTTTGGCTTTGCTTCTATTTTTAAGGAGTTGTTTTGTATTAAATTAGCATTTGTAAGAAGTACCAGATGGATGACACTGAAAAATTAATTCATAATTTACTTAGCAAATGATTTGTGGGACAGTAGTAAAGTTACCTACTAGTATGCCTTGAGCAGGATGTGGTTGGATGAGCAGCTCTCTTGTGGAGCTCCTACTGGTCTTGATATCTCTGTTGAAACCAACAAGAACAGCACGAGTTGCATACATCTGTGTGCATGGTTAGGCACTGACTTTCCTGTGAGGGGAGGAACTGGCTTAGCTTGATCTGCATGGAAAAGTTCATCTTAGATCTTGTTAATTATCCTGAGAAAAGTTGTAGCGCAAAAATACGCTTGCCAACTCATTAGGCTACAGCTGGAAGTCCAGGGAGATGTGCTGCTGCTTTCAAGAACAAAATCAGCTGCTTTCTCCCCCTGCCCCCTGGAATTATAGGGCAAGTGAAAAGGAGAGCTCTGAAAGTGTTGCTATGTCTAAGAACCCATTTGAGGTATTGTATCAGCAATCAAAGTTATTGCAGCTCTTTTCCCTAGAAAAGCTAAATGGATGATCTAAACTGGGACAATTAGTTGAAGAAAGCTGTAATTGGAGCCACACTTTACTGTGGCAGCACTCCTCCTGGCAGGACCCACGTTTATATCCTGCTTTTGCTGCCCAGTCAGACAGCTGGTTTTCTTTTGTCCTGAAAACTCAATTTGATGCCCAGGAGGAGGCCTAGTAGAAAGAGATCATCAATAGTCCTCTAGAGATCTGTGACCTTGCAGAACTAGATCCACTGAGGCCAGCGGGAGTGTTGGTATTTGTTTCAGTAAAAGTAGGATTGAGCTGTAAACATGTGAAGGATGATGGGAGAGAGCTTCTCTTGCCTTGTTAATAAAAGAGGTTTAAAATTACCATTATAAAAATGCCAAGAATAATGTCGCAGTGTTTCAGACTGAAGTTCTAGGAGGGAATATTTACTTGAACTATCTAAATTACAGTAACAGAGGATAACAGATCCTTGGAATGTTTTAATTAGTGTCAATTTGTGTACAAGATTACTCTTTATTTACAGAGCCTATTTTTAGCCTCATTTGAACAGAGGAAGTTGCTTTGTAAAGGAAGTTTCCTTAGAAAACTTGAAGCTTATTTTTGCCAGTTTTATAACTCTGACAACTTAAAACTCTTGCATAAAAAATGCAGACCACCTCCACTGGTTACTTATGCCAGGCCTTTGGCTTCTGGATTAATTTTTAGTACAGTGTCCTCCCCTGTTGCCTTAGATTCGTGCATCCATTAACTTCAGACAGAACAGCATTTATTATTTTAAATTACTGCTCATTTTTCTCTTTATTTTCTCCCTATTTCTGTAGGTTTTTTTGTGATTTTTCTTCCCTATTCAGCTACAAACACTTTTGCTTTCTTACACTGTACTGTAGTTTTATCCTGTGTTTAGTTGTTCTCTTCCTTTGCTTTTTTAATGGCTCTGTTACCATTTCTGCCTTGTTCCTCCTTTATACTGCTCTAGTGGAGGATATGTGCTGTATTTCGGGTAGTAGCAATGTAAAAAACTAGAAATTTCACAAAGATCTTTGCAGGTTAATCAGTCAGTCCTGTCTATACATATCTCTGGTTTGGTTTTTTTAAAAGTGAGAAACCCCAAATCCATGCATGTTAATTTTCCCGCTCTGTGCTTTAACCCAGTCTGAAGAGAAACTTGTTGCAGAAATCAATGGATAAAATTCCCTGACCTGTCTTATGAAGTTTAGCTGTAAAACTGAAATAATAGGAAGTCAAATAGGCTAGTGAGTTGAATGTAGGTGGTTCATCAAAAGACTAACAAAACACTCAGGATTCTGTGGGAGGGTGGATGTACATGAAGTACAAATATTATAGAAGATGGAAATCAACAGGAAGATATGTTATGTAACATACAGAAAATTCTGAGTTTAGGATTCACTTGATATTAACGTTTAGGCTCCTCTTGTTTGCTTGGTCACTAGTAAGCAATATTGCCCTACTGCAGATACCTTTATCTATTATTTTACTGTATACCTAATTGATGTTGAATTGGATTTTGTGTGACTAGGCAGGGTTCAGTGAGCCCAGTCCCTAGAAAAGGCAGGATTAGAAACAGATTTTTGTGTAACCACTTGTACCAGAGGCATTTTGAAGTGCCCGGTAAAGAGTCAGCTGAGATGCCAATTGCCCCTGGAGTGCTAATGGTACCCAGGGGGACAAAGTGGCCAAGGAGGGGGGGGGGGGAAAGAGTCCTATAAAAGCAGTGATCAGATGCTTTATGAGGAGCTGATCACAGCAGTCTCTTCTTGCTTTAACTGAAGCAAATTTCCACTACCTGGGTTAATGGGTACTGTGGTCACACAGCTACAGTGCCTGGCAGTTTCTCTGGGACAGGACTTCATGTGCAGGATTGCAAGGGTGTTATGCTACTCAAGGCCAATGTGCAGGATGTTTGAGATGCTAGAAGAGAATACTTGGAGGTTATTTGGAGATGGGTAAGATTATACAGAAGAACCAAACTTGGGGCATGCTATGAAGAAAATCATTACTGAAAGGGTCAGGTATTGTAAGAAAACATGGATACTAAGATGGCTTAAGTGCAGGTAAAAAGGCAAGAGAACAAATCCTTTTTATGAAAAGCTGTATCCTTTAGGAGATCGTGGAAGAGTATAGGAGAGAGGGTTTCTGCCTCTGACAGTAAGATAAAAATGAACATTTTATCTTTGGGGCGGTGAATTTTTCATGCTTTGTGCATGGCTTTTGCTATTTCAGCCCTTTATAATTTTTCAGAATGCCTGCAGAGGTGTAACAAGTCATTTACTTTCTTTCTACATTTTTATTTTAAATTCTGTACAGATTTTCATTTGTTCTGCCACACTTCTCTCAAACTGAATCACAGAATCACAGAATGATCAGGCTTGGAAGGGACCTCTGGAGATCATCTAGTCCAAGCCCCTGGTAAAGCAGGTTCACCTAGAGCAGCTTGCAGAGTTGTGTCCAGGCGAGTTCTGAGCTTAAAAGCAGAATTAACTTTATGGCTTGTTAGAAATATTTGACAATTGTGCTTTGAGTTATTGCAGTTGGCTGAAAAACAGTAACAAGGAGCTGAATAGGGTTTTGTATCTCTTCAAATTAATGTGGAACGATTCTGTTACTTGTCTGCTGTGCTGTGAGGTGTTTTGCTCCCAAGGATTTTTTACCTTCAATCTTCAAGAAAATAGCAACACAGCCAAAATAGTTTTTAGCAGAGGAAATCTTCAGTCATTGTATGTGTTGTGTATGTGATAGTCTACATTTTAAAAGTGCCTGGATCCAGGAAAGATAAAATAGTTAAAGGGCTTAGAGGTTTTGATGCTGAAGATGCCAGGTTTAGTCCATGATAAATCTGCCATGACTCTGATTTATGTATCATACAGAGTGAGTGTTTCTTTGCATACTGAAATCACAAATATTTTTACACACTCCTTTATGCCAAGGAGTAGAGATTACCAATATGTGCACTTTGATTATCTTGCTAATCAGCATCATATTGGAGTCACATTGGAGGGCATCCAGCACATGGAAAATTGACAAAACTTCTTGTTTGCCTTCATGCTAGAAAGGAATTTAGTTTCGCAATGATTAGGGTGGAGAAGCAGAGTATAATTTCAGTCTCCCAGAGCTCACCAGCTGCGTGCTATTTACTCAGGAGAGGTGTTGCTGAATTGGGAAATAATGTGCAGTCACTGCAATAATTTAAAATACAGAAGAGTCTCCAGGTACAAAAAACCAATCAGATTGTAGCCATAAAGATTGCTTTTCTGATAGTAGAGTGTATAAAATATAATACACAGCTGTAGGGCTGGCATTGGGGAAGATAATAAAAGAAGAAACAATTTGCAATAATTACTATAACTGAGTGCTATTTTTTTAAATCATGAGAGACTAGAAATATTTTTCAATATGGCTTCATTGCCTACAATTTCAAATAGATGCTCAAGTCAAAAGGTAATGGTGGATCAGAGACCATCCTCCACTTTACTCCTGAATTATAGTAATTCTGTCTCTGATTACAGTATTTTAATTTTAGTAGTACTGTTTATGATTGCCTCTGTGGGCCTCTTTACACTGGAAAGGTCATATTGACTCTTTGATGGTACATCATATTTGTCCACATTTACTAATTCTCTCTTTTATTATGGTCTCTATCAGTTTGCTTAGTCTAGAGGCCATAATATATACCTTCCCAACTGTTAACAGTGAGAGCTTTGGCATATTTACCAAATGTATCTTCCAGCTGTTTGTAAACCCTATGAATTAAATACTGTGCTAGCAGTAATATGGCCAACCCAAAATACAGTAATGTTAAGTAGAGTAAAAGTAACTCAGTCAGAGTACTTGCAGGTATTAGACATCATAGCCTTACCGATTGCTGTGGTCTTAACAGTTATTCTATAAGTTCCAAGAAAAACACAGTAGCAGTAAAAAGAAAACATACAGAAAAATAAGTAAAGTAAAATAACATAAAACTACAAGCTTTTCTTTTCCTTCTCTGGGTCATGAGGAAGAGAACAGAGCACATCCTCCCATTTTCTGTGATAGACTGTAGAACAACTGTGTTTGCAGAAGGTGGAGAGCTGGTGTGACTCACAGCAAAGAGGTCAGAGCTGGGCAGAACAAGTTAACCGCTGACGTGAGATCAGACAATTGCAAGTGCTGGGAGGCAGGCAGGAAGCACATTGCAATTCTGGAACAGATTTTTGATACAAACAAGCTGCCGAAGAGCATGCAGTGGAGCCAAGGAATCCTGCTCTGTGATATATAAAAATACTAGTCTCTTATTACCAAATCTTACAAAGGTCACAAAACATTAATAAACTTAAGGCTCTGATTACACAGCCTAGTTGATATTTAGTACTTTATGCATTCAAAGTGTATTACAAATAATACAGTTATTAAGCCAAGAATGCCTTAATGAGGAATATAGACATGAGAGTGTCATTTTGCAAGTGAAAATCATCATATAGTATAGAGTGGGTCTCTCTTCTTTATAACTGGTCAGCCACATATAAAATCTGTTCCCTCCAGTTCCCAGCAAAGAATAATAGCATCAAGGGGATTAGTTAGCTGTTGGTTCTTTTTTTTGAACTAGTAAAATAACCCAAGTTTAGCACCTTTATGAGGGGAAAACCTAATGCTGTTCCCAGAATAGATGGTCCATCTTCAGTCCTTTACCAATGAAAGAGCTTGTCGTAGGCTTGGAGGAAGGAAAGATAGAGGATGATTCCTTTCAGCGTCATGTGAATGTGAGAAAGTTTGAAAGGGATTTTTTGTTGAAAGTTTGGATTGCATTTTACTTAGTGACATGTGTTCTGCTTTATTTTAGCTCATTAAGGTAATTTGTCCTGTACAATTCAGATGTCTTGGGGTAAATCCCTTCTAGCACACCTCCACTTAAATTTATGATGTTACATGACAGATTAATTTTCCCTGTTTGTTGTCTATTTTTTTTTGAGTTGTATGCTCTACAAAGAATGTTTGCCTGGTTTTGTTGGTGATGACTCTTACCTGATGTTTTGATTTCTGGTAGTCGTATATACACACTCTATTAATTGCTGTGACATTATTATGTGTTCCTGATTCCTAAATTCTTTCCAGTTACAATGAAATATTCTTTTGCAACTTTCCTGGTTCAAATACCTTCTTTTGGATGTTAGCATTATGTCCACAGAGACCATTTTGCATTATTTAGCAATCAGTGCTTTTACCTGTTCCTCGTGCTAAGACGGTATTAGAAAGGCTATTCTGGTTGATGTGGCGTATCATCCAGGGAGCTTGTGTAGTTAAAAAATTTCTTCTATTGATGTCATGCAGTTCTACTGATTCTGAGATAATTTCATGAAAGTTAGTGTAGTAGCTTTATAATTAACTCTCAAAAAGAATCATTAGAGCATCTGCTGTGATCTCCTGTATATTGGAGAACGTTATATCTAAACTTGGGTGCCTCTGTACTTTACTCAATAACCTGTATCTGACTGAAGCACATATGAATGGATTGAGAGATGGGAAATCCACCCCTTCTTTGGCAGTTTGTTGCACTGGTTGGTTACTGTAATGATAAAATTTTATGCCTTGCTTCTCTTTTGAATTTGGTTGATTACAGCTTCCAGTCATTGGTTTTTGCTCACCTGTTCATTGAAAAACTTCTCAATACTCAGGTTTATTTTTCTATGCAAAGGTACTTGTATGTCACATAATCAAGTAATCTCTGTCGTCTTCTCACTACATTGTCAGATTACTCTTCCTTAGTGTCTAGGCAAAGAGATTTTCCTCCACCCCTTCAGTATAATTTTTTTTTTTTTTACTCTTTTTCCAGTTTCCAGTATTCTTTTTTAAAAAGTGGAGACCCTAGCAGATTAAGGGCACTGATGTTCAGACTATAATGAAGACATGGATATCTCTTACCTTCTTTTACTATCTGGCTGTCTCCACCACAGCAGAGGGTAATACAGAAGAGTGGTAGGCATTGACAGAGGAAGGACTTCTGAAATGCTTTTTTTTTTTTCCATCTCTCTCCATTCATGAAGATACCTTATAGCCATATGGGTTATTTCTCTTTCTCCTAGTGAGGTTAAAACATTAAAATGCTTATGTGTGATCAAGACTAAAGTTTTTATAGCTTATAGATGAAGACCACATCTGTTGATTCAGCACACCCTTATCAAATGGCTGCTATCTTCGTAAACTACTTGTTTTAGGAAGTTGAGAGGTTGTATCTGCTCTGTGCTGCTGCATTTGTTAAGCTTGCCAGCTATTCTCACATTAGTGCCCCAGTGCACGCAACACAAACACAGTCTGAATCCAGCTTTATTGATGCTAAGTTAACATGAATATTTTGAAGGTATTATTATGCAGAACTGATCTAATACATCATAAGAGGCCTCATTCAAGAGTAATTAATCCCTGATTTGACCAGAAGGATAGAAATGCCTTGCAATCTGTACCTGTTTTGACCATCAATTAAGTCACTGAGAAAGTTATTGTTAAATAGTAACGATAACACTTGTATATGCTTGACATGTCTGGTGTAAGTGGTTTTAGCAGGTGAATAACCTAGAATTGATTCCCCACCATGTCCATTACAGCGTCTTTGAACTTTCTGTATTGCTGAATGACCTACTTCTTTGATCTAAAATTAGTGTGTGTAACTCCATTTTTAAAGTGTTTCCAAGTACATCCACTTTTGCACCCCTGCTGCTTGCTTTCATTATACAACAAGGATGATTGTTTCTCCCTTTAGCAAAGAACTTACCAGGTTTTAAATTATTTTCCTGTACATTGATCCAGAGAGAGAATGCCAGCAGTTTGTTAGGGTTTAGGAGTACATATTCCCCTGACTTTTCAAATTGTGTTCGTACACTTAAGAGTCCCGCTGTGCAGAGGACAGACCAGAATTTAATCTTTGTGGTTCTTGTTTGTTAGGATGTATTTCATTGTGGTATGTGGGGAAAAACCCAGGGGGGAGACAGAAATTCTTGCAAAAAAATTATTTGGTGCTCTAAGGAAGCCTGTGTGAGACACCGCTTTCAGCAGCATCAAAATGTAACTGCACATACCTTCTTCATTCATGCTGCCAAATGAATAATAGGATTACCCTGCTTTGTTTTGCTTTTTCACCCTGGCATTAAATGAACTGAAACTTGATGTGTGAGTCTGGAAAATAAGGTCAGTTGAAAAAGAGTTCATTGTCCTTTTATTCTTACTCTTCTTAGGTGTTCACAGACAAGTTCAGGTTTATCCAGAGAACCATGGCAGAAGGTGGATTTGATCCTTGTGAATGCATTTGCTCACATGAACATGCAATGAGACGACTGATTAATCTGGTAAGGATAACATGAGAATATTTGGAAGGGGGGTTATTCAGCTCTTGCAGATTTTCAGTTACTGATGCTTTTGATTCTACTTAATTCGGTTGTGTGTACAGCTAGAATCTGTGTATCTGACTTTCTGATGAGCTTTTGAATAGTTGATACAGATGATCGCTTTCTGTTTATTTCTCAGGGCTGCATTTTGACAGTATTGACAGTGTTTCTATTGAAATATTTCTCTGTAGCCCTTTCTTGGTCTGCATAAAACCAAAGAAATTATCCTGCAAATTCTTTCAGTTCAAGGAGATACCCCACATAGGAAGTTCCACATACTTATATGGCAAGATAACAATGTCTAAATTTTTAAACCTTTAAAAAATTCTGAAGTTGAGAACCCAGTGATTTTGAGTTCTGAGTTCTGTTTCTTGCTATGTCATTGGTATGGTTGAGCAACCTCAAGCAAGTTATTTTACATTGCTGCAACTGTGACCTGTAAAATAGCAAGGATTCTTTGCTTCTGAGTGGAACTCAGTTCACTGTCCATTGAAGAAAAAGCTACAAAGTGCTCATTTTTTTTTTCTAAGTAAAAGTGTAATTTTTTTTTTAACAGTACTAACAATTGTGAACTGTGAGCAATTCAGTGAACTTGATTACAAATCTAATTTGGTTAAACTCTTTTAAGATCACATTGTACATCAGCTTCATTTGATGTACTTCCCCTTGTTGATTTTCATAAATTTGTTTTTATCCCATTTTCTGTCTTAGGCCCTAAATTAATGTCCTTTTAAGTAACTGATTACATCAGCCACTCAAGGCAGTATGTGTGAAGAGCAGCCTCCCTAGGATCAGGCCCTTCTTCAAGAAGTTTCTTATCAGTATTTTAGGAAGGTTATGAAGAAAATATGGCATCCACTAGCCTATGATAGGAGTAGGGCTACTGTGTAAGTCTCCAAAGAAAGTATGTCTGAGAATAAGGAATCAATTTGTGTGCTTGCCCTTTAAAATAAAAACACTTCTACATGCATGCATCCACAAAAGAACAAACTTGTTTTAAACAGTACTTTGCGAGCAGTATATATAGCTTGTTCTTGCAAATGTGTGGGTTACACTCATATAGCCCTGCCTCACTCTGAACATAAAACTCTCAGTGTCCACACTGTATTGGCCTTGGAGTGCACTGTTACATTATCTCATCTGGAGTGCCAGGGTAAGAAGCTAAAGCCAGGCAGATGCTGTATTTGTGCGTGGTCTCAGGGAGCTTGGCTGACCCCATTTTCCAGAATTACTCTGCTCATGCATGTCCATGCTGCAGAACCTATGCCATTGTGTTCTCACATTGCACCCCTGGGCCTGTGCACACAGAAAGCCTCCTCAGAAACACACAGGCCACGCTGGGAGCTAAAATACCCCAGACCAGGCTCTCGCAGTGGGAGGGCTGCATCAGTGGCAGAATTGTTGAGGGTGGAAGGGACTTCAGGAGGTCATCTAGGCTGACCTCCTGCTCAAAGCAGGATCAACAGTGAATTCAGACCAGGTCATTCAGGGCTTTTATTCCAGCTGAGTCCTGAAAACCTTCAAGGATAGCAATTCTGCAGCCTCTTTGGGCAACCTGCTCCAATGTTTGACAATCCTTGTGGTAGAGAATTTTTTCTGTCCACTGTTCCAGTATCGTACCCTCTGCCATACAACACTATGAAGAGCCCTTCCCTGTCCTCTTAGTAACCTCCTTGTAAATACTGGGGGCTGCAGTTAGATCTACCCAAAACCATCTCTTCTGTGGGCTGAACAAGCCCAGCTCCCTCAGCCTCTCCTTACAGGGCAGATGTTCCAGCCCCTGGTGACACTCTGCTGAATTCACTTCAGTCTGTAAATACATCTTGTATAGGGGAGCTGGAGAATGGATGTAGTATTCCAGGTATGGGTTTATGATGCTGAGTACAGGGGTTTAATCGCATCCTTCAGTCTACTTAAGCAGTGTTTAAAGGTCAGTGCTGCTGGCACAAGGGTGTAGAAAATTGAGGCTTCTGCAGAGAACATTTGTCTCTTCTGTGCAGCCTTTACATCAGGGCCCATCCATCCTACCTCATGCTTCCCAGTTAGAGGTGCAATTTCAAAATCTTCTGAACTGTCTCTGCTACCACTATATGGACACTCATACACATATTCTTTCCCGAGAAGGATTTTCTTCTTGACCTCAACGTGACATTTGTGCCATATCCCACAGCTGTGTTGATTTCTGGACCTTGAGGCTTCTTGACACATGCTAAAGTGGTGACAAAGGAACCCCCAGGACCAAGCTACAGGAAGGTGGGAGGGAGAAAGGAGGATGCATGTTGGCTGCCCTTTCCTCTGAGGCTTGTCAGATGCAAACCTGAACCAGTACGGTTCAGACTTTAAACCCCCATTCAGCGTTTTTATCTTTTCCTTTTTTGCTAGAAGATATTGTCAGGCAATGGCACCAGTCAACAAGTTGTTTTTTGTGTTGTGGCTGGAGGATTCTGAGTATGAATGAGGTAGGTGAGTTGTGTCCAAAGTCAGAAGAAGCGCCACAAAGGTCTGTAAGATTTTGTTCCTGGGCTGCTCCATGCAGTGTAAGGTGGGTGTAAATGGATCGTCTGGAGGCACACTAATTCCTGCATTGTGAATGTAAACAGAGCACATCATAGATGCACACTCCTGGGCAGTAATAAAGACCAGTCTAACAGTGTTCCTGTGTAATTTCAGGAATGGAGTTTATTGCTCAGTGTCCGGCTTCCAGAAAGATCATACCAATTAGCATTTGAAACTGTGAGGAATAAGGGGAAATGCCAGATTTCATCTATCCTAAAAAGTAAAACAGATGCTCCTAAATATTTATAAGAGCAAATCACTAGCTGGGATAATTCAGCAGAATCTAGAAAGGAAAAGTCTCAAAAGTCTCAGTCAGCAGCCAGACTGTCCTCAAGTAACCTACTGCATGATTTTAGCAGGAGGCTTGCTAAACCTTCATTATTGCATCTGTAACTTTTATGCTTCGTTAAGGGTTTGCTTTCTAGGCTGCTGTTTTGTCACTCAGTCTTACATGACATAAGCACACAGGAATGTTACTGTTTGCTTTAAAAGGAACCCTGGGACATCGTTCTCAAAGTTGAACCCCACAAGTGTCAATTACCTCACAACCTTTACTCCATCGCAATACAAAGAAGCTAGGCAATCTGCAGTTGCCTGTGGGGTAAAAAATATATCCAAACACGCTGTATACCCAGAATAGTTCCCTATACCTGCTTAACTGCTGATTTTTTTTTAAACCTAGATAGGCATAAAACACCCCAGAGTACATTTGAATAGTGGTACAGCTGGGAATACTTGTCAGGATTTTGGAGGAAATTGTATAACAAGGTGGTTGCAATTATCTCCAGACCAAGCATTGTAAATCCAAAATTTACAGAGTTAAGATCAGATTTAACAGAACAACAATGTAATTATAAGAGATGCCGAAGTGTGGAAATGAACTTTCAGGATTCTTCAGTCTAGTAATGACATTGTGCAAAAACCCCATGATTGACGTAGACTAACTTGCATTTGGGTTAAAGTAAGCTAATTTTTATGAACTAATTTGTTTATACCTGTATACAGCAACACTGCTAAGAATTACAGCTTCTGCTAATGAAGAAGGCATGATGTATTCAGTCATGGCTATTACATGTAGAGTTAAAAATACATATTCAAATACACAAGACTTCTGTTAGTTAACTGTATGGGAAATTTGAATGACACTGCTATTCCAAGGTCAGGAGGAGGTCAAAAAGTCAGGCTGTGCAACCTGAAGTTCTCATTTTAATTCTCAACATATTACTTTTAATTTCTAATTTAATTCCTGTATTTCCGTTGAAATTCTTAGAAAATGTATTTGGCATTCAAAGTACAATTTGCGGATGAATATATTATATTTTTTACATATAGCATATAGTTTAAATCTCTACTTGAAATGCAGACTTCAGTTCGTCTTGTCATTACAATTAATGCTTATGCAGTAAAAAGGAAAAGCCATTTCACTTAAACTCTTCTTCATTAGCAACACTACAGAAAATTACAAACAAGAAAACTGTTTGTTTTTTAAAAGCCTAATTCTTAGTAAGCTATGTGGCTTGATTATTTTTCTGTAATTAATTTTGCCTAAGCAGGGGTTTGTTGGCTTTTTTTCTTCTTAATTCGTAATACTATGAATATTTTGTAGACAGTAGACAGTGGACTGTATCTCTAATGCGCATGATATTTTTAAAAGATTCTTTGCTGCGTATTAGGTTAAGTGGGAGATACTGTTCATACCCACAGAACTTTGTATATACATAAGTGGCCTTGAATTCTCTTATGCTGAATGTTCTATCATTTTCCTGAAGTGGATTGCTCAGAGTTCTGCTTGGTGTCAAAATATGAAAATTTTGCACATGTAAACTTCTGTAGTATGGCCACAGTAAATACTAAGCAAATATTACGATTTTCAAATATCCCTAGGAAACAATAGAAATCTAAAGTCTTTGTGACTTCATAAATATCATTTCTAGTATGTAATACCCATGGCAACATCTGTTGTGATTTGGTGGTGTTGCGTAACAATTTGACTATTTACTCTATGGATATAGCAGATAATCGGGAACTTCCATAAGAGGAAGTAAGCATAGAAGAAAAACACCACAAGACTTTCCATCTACTACAGATACACAAGAGTTGTCAAAAGACAATGATAGTTTGTATGGCCTTATCTCCTGTTCAGTCTTCTCCATCTGCAAAACTTATTTTGACAAGAAGAGCCAAAGTTCAAGAATGAAGAGCAACAAATGACATCAAGTACTTTAATGGGGAGACTCTGTCAGACAAGGGGCCAGTTGTTTGAAAGAGTCGTGGTGAAGGACGTTCTGTGGTATCCAGAGGAAATGGTTCCTGTCTTAGTTGTGGCAGAAGACAGCAAATCTTTAGATAAGAATGATGTTATATGTAAACCTTTTTATTTCCCTTTTTTCACTTCTTTTGTAAAATAAAAATCTGATTGCACTATGTTACTCCTCTGGACTTCAATGCTCTCTTAGTAAGCAAGGCTGATCCATGGAGTGTTTTAGCCCATGTCTCAGTTCAAGCCTGAAAACTAGACTGAAAACATAGTGTATGTAGTGGCAGGGGATAATCATACATAGAGCATCTTTCTTGAAGCCCGAGACCTGTGTATGACGACTAAAAGTGGCTAGAAATGTCAAAGCAAGCCAGTAGCGTACATAGCTTTGTATAATGTAAACGTCCTTCCCCCCCTCCTTGTAATGCAGTATTATTTGCTTTACAGAAACTGTAACTTCAGAATCCCCTCATACTAGTTTCTATGAAAATTATCAATATGTTCTTTAAGTCAAAACATTTCTAATTCTGTAATACAAAAGGACCCATTTGATGAACTGCCAGCAGTTATACTGCAGAGATTTGATGGCCTTACAAACCTCAAAAAAGGGAATTACAACCTTGTGTTTTGTTCTTCTGTAGCAAATTGCAAAGTAATGGCCTACTTCGAGTTACGTTGCTATATCAGAAGGCTTGAATGTCTCAAAAACTCGGGGGGATACAAACCAAATAATTCTTTATTTTAATCTCTCTTGTGTTTTGAGGTGTCACTAGATTTTGATAGCAAAAGTTGCGAATTCTCAAACTATTTCAACACAATTGGTTCAAACACTCTTTTGTCAACCAAGTTTCCACATAATTGTCTTGGCCAGGTCATTTTAGAGTCTTACTGTTATAGACTGGCATAGTCTGAAATAGTATCCAGCATAGCCATGAGTCTTGGCTGAGGGAGACTTTGTGCAAACAGCACAGAATAAACGCAGATGACTAAAATAGATGTGTTGTATGCTGCAAATGGTTGAAAAGCTCTCAAAATTGTGAGCATGGCTAAGCCCAACTTAAGCAGTCCCTCACACAACCAGCAAAAGTCAGTTAACCTACTGACATGGCCTTCTCCTGAAAGCACAGCGGAACTATACCGAATACATTTGTGATAATTTAAAGTGACCTTCTAAATATAGAGGTTGCCCTGGAGTCTTCTTACACGTTACACAGCATTTGCCTTCTAATTATTTTTTTTTTTAATAGCAGTTCCTACTGCTTCCAGTCTATAGCCCTTCTTAGCCAACCACCCTAAGAGCAGGAAATTGCATTTCGCTCTCACTTGCCCTGTTTTTTCTTGGTGTTCAAGCGGGTTCAAAAAGGACCTTTCCCAACAGCTGAACCTTAGGTCGCTCATTAAGACAAAGAAGCTATCATCCTGAGGTGCAGGGGGAAAGGCTTGATGTACCTCCTAAGGCACTGGGCCAAAAGAATAAAACACAAGGTTGGAGTGGCAGGGTGTGAGCCTGTTCCTGAGCACTCTTGCTCCACTGACTTCCATTTCCCCACCTTCACAGGGTGCTCAAGGTGCTGGTGTTGTACAGGTTAAGGGCCCAAAACTATGCTGCAGAATTCATGCACTGCTAATGATCTTTAACCTAGAAACTAGTTCTGGATCAAGCAGTGTAAATGGAGACTGTTTTCTAGACAGGTAAGTGGATGTTTAAGGAAAAAAGAAAAGAAAAGAAAAACCATTAAAAATTGTGTCCACTCGGGTCTATGTCCCATAGAGACCATTTTTTCCTGTAAGGGGTTAGGTATCAGGACTTAACTGAAAGCTGAAGGTGCCTGTCATTCTTTGCATTTCCTATTCCTGAGCTTTGTAGTATGCTGAAAGCTGCTGCTTCTTCGCCAGTATATGTATTTTTATATGTGTATATATATATATATGTAAAAAACAGTCTCGGTCACACCTCATGATTGTCTCATAGCATGCATAGTGTGACAGCATTGCAAGCAATGTAGAAAATTATGCATTGAAAATTCTGTCAGCTTGATATTGCAGAAGTGATTAATAGCTACAACCTGTATTATGAATGGCTGAACTCTGATGATCAGAGCTGTGTTTGTAGCCATCTCATTTGAGGAAAAAGGAGAAAATTTGCTTTTTCTCTCCAGCTACATGTGGATCTAATCAACCCTTAGAGCAAACTACTTATTTGTTGGAGCTCCTAGTTCTAAACCTTTTCCTCAAGGCTGTCTACATGGAAGTACCCTTTTCACTTGCTAATATGCATAATTTTGCAGAAGATACCCAACTGTTTGGTAAAAAAACCCACAAGTACTCTGTTTTGGGGGTTTCTGTATGAGTTTGCTAATCTTGAGAGATCTGTGTATATGGAGCATGAATATTTTCAGATGCCTCTGTAGGAATACCGTATAATATTTGATCTCATCCATTTGTTGTCTAGTATTTCATGTAGTCAGAGGTGCTGTGAGCTCCTTGGAATGATCCTGACTATCACAGAGCTTCATCTTCTTTTCCCTTACTCTCCCTGTTCTGCTAATTCATTCTGCTTTGCATTCACTAACAGTAGGATGCCAGTAATATCCCAGGTCCTCATGGCCAGCAAAATTATAAAACGAAGTACAAATAAAAGTCATGGAATTGTAGGGAAGTGTGGGAAAGGGGATCTTGACACGAAGGGGAAACAGCAGTCTCAGGAGAAATGAGAAAATAAGAGAAGAATGCATTCTTGCCTGAATCAGGGCTTCTATTTGCACAGTGGTCCCTCTGACTTTCTTATCTGCTGCATCTTCCTCCGTAAAATTTAATATATTTCAGTATGAAAGTTAATGTTCTTCCCTCTGTCATAACTGGCTGATGGCTTTGGGTCTTTCGGGTCAGTTTGTAATCTAGGAATATTCTGAAAGGTACTAACCATCCTTCTCTCTCATTTGCCATGGGAGAGAAAATTACTTGTCACCTCAGAGGACCTAACTCCATATATTTATTGCAGACTGTTATTTTGTACTTGTATGAACAATCATTTATTTTATTTTAATTCTGCAGATGCCTATAGAAAATGTAGGAGTGGGGAAGGCAGTGTTCACTTTTTCCTTGTTTGTTCCTCTAAGAGAAGCTAATGTAGTTTAAGAGACAATTCAATTTCATCAATATACCCTTCTTTTCCCCTTATTTTTCTCTTATTTCTCTTGGCCAGCTTGTAGCAGAATAATGCATGTAGGTGTCATTTTTTGCATCTTTAAATCTGAACTCTATGGATAATGCTACAATTCAATTTGCAACCTGGCTTGTATTCAGGATTGGCCTATCCTAACACAGCCATTTATTTATCATGTTGTTTACTAAATCGTTTATATACTTTGGACAGAACAGGTGTGGCTGCCAACAAAGCTTAAACAATTATTTCATTACCCAGAAGCATGAGAACACAATCAGGAGTATACTATGGTGTTGGCATCTTCTGGCATCATTGGAGGAATGTTAAAAAAAAAAAGAAAGAAAGAAAAAAGCAGAGCTTACAACTGGTCTAAATTGCAAAAAAGTTTTTTCATGAAGGATGATATTTTGCCCTTGTTATAACAAAATTTTCTATCAACAGTCTTTATGATTCCATTTTAAATTTACTTTTATTCATGGGATAAATGACCATATCAAGTTACTTATTTGTCCTTGCTTTCCTACTTATCTATCCTTTCCTTTTCATTGCCCCATTATCCTTTTCTGCTCCCTTCTCTTTGTGCCTAATTTATCTATTTTTCACACATCTCTCTGGGCTTTCTTCCATCACAATTTTTGTATGGAGGTCTTTTCTTGACCTGGCTCATGAACGTGCTAATTTTTCATTCATATCTTTTCTGAGGACTTATTTCTGCTTTGAGCTGTCTCAAAAGTTACTGTAAAAGGCAATTATTTTAATTATTTCTACATAAATTATTTACTTTCATCTCATCTACCATTCACAGTAGACTTCACTGATTATTGCACTGTGTTCCTGCCAGCAGTCCTTGTTGTTCTTGTTACCTCTTTATTACACCATTTCTGGAGTTGGAAAGTGGATAGGGATTATGCCATTATTTCTTCTGAAAAATGACAGACTGGTGAGCTGTATATTTGCATGCTTTGTCTTTTTTAACTCTTAAATAATACACTTAAATCTTAAAAAGTATTCGTACTGGGTAGGAACTCTTTAATCTTTTTTCAGGCAAGATGCTATCGACTTAAAAAAGAAAAAAAAAAAAAAAAAGTTGTCTGAGCAGCGATTGCAGGACCAGTCCCAGGGCTTGTGAGACTGTTGAATTCTGGGGCAGCAAACTCTGAAAACTCATCTGAAGAGTTTCAGGAAACTCCTCTGAAGAGGAAGCAAGAGAAATGACACAAGAACGAGTTACTGTGAAGGTAGAAGTCTGAATTTGCTTCTCCACAGTAGCTACTTGTGATGAGCAGTAAATGCAGAGTAGCTTAACGTCTTTCATGGGAAGACTGAAATGATCCCAGTGGCTGAGGTCACTGTATTGGAAAAAAAAAGTTCTCCGTTTAGCTAGATGAAGCTGTTTCACTGGGCTTACTATTTCACTTGACTTCAGTGATTTTGTGGAGTAGCTAACATGCAGTAAAAGTTCACACCCTGTTTTCACCACGCAGTGGCATGTTCTTGTGCCCATAGTAAGTTTGCACATGAAAAAATAGAGACTTCACTTAATATAGCAACTTCACAAAAATGTTTCCAGGGGGAAATGGCAGTGTCCCTTTACTGTGACTGTTCACGTTTTGTTCGCAGCCAGGGATTGTGGAAAGTGGTTGCTCTCATTGCTAAAAACTGCACAAAGTAGTCTATCAGAACATGGCACCTATTGTAAGAGTAGCAGCAGGACGGTCAGGGTTCAGGTGTGCTTGATGGGTAGATGCTGTTGATCCACAAGATGGCATGTTAAAACTGTATATATGGTGTCAAAGGAGCAGGATCTAAACACTTGTGTTAGTGTGAACTGGAGCTGAAAGCTGTGTCTTTAGAAAGAATCTAAAAAAAAGGAAGAGCTATTTCAGACTGGAACTAGGAGCCATTTTAAATGTGCGCTTTTTATTTTTGCAGTGCAAAATTTGAGTGTTATGGGGAAAGAATGAGGAAAACCCCTTTTCTCTCTACCACTTTTCTCATCTACAACTAGAAGTAACTCAGGGTTTTTTTTCTTGGCATTGTGTTGGGTTTACTTTCAAAATATATCAGTAAGTGGACACTGATTTGCTGTAATTCAGCCACTGGTGCCTCTCAGTTCCAAGAACTTACTAGGGGCTTCATAGAAACCAAATACTTGTATTGACCAAGAGTTCTTGTGGTTTGGGGATTATTAATTCAAATTGTTTTAAATAAAGCTAATCAAGATTTTAAGCGTACTTGGAGGGAATTAAAGTTCACAGTTGTATTTTAAATAATGTGCTTTATAATTAGTATTTTTACTTGTATTGCCTGCAAGTTTGCACTGCATTAAAACTGAAAATTCTGAAGCCTTTTTAGCTTTCATGCTGTTTACAATTTGTGTTTACTTCATTTTGGACAATAAAAGATAAATTATTTCCATTTTTTGGCTCACATGCAGTAAGCCATTTATTGTATTTGGATGACAAACTAAAGAATGTTAAAATTCAGAGATAATCCTCTTCATTTAAATGTAAAAAAAATTACTGTAAATATTTAGTTTTGCAACATTTTTCACTCTCTTTTTGTTGAATTAAGTCCTGATGTTTCACTCACTAATTTCTGTGTTCTTTTTAAGGGCCTGTTGCAGAATATACTGAAAAACATGAAAAGGTTGTTGCTGACTTTAGCAGGTGTCCAATCAGGCAGTCAACTATTAATCTCCCACTAAATTCACATTTTTGACAGCACAAGGATCTCTGAAATATGAATAAAACCAAAACCACCATTAGTAATAATTGCCTTTAAGTATGTGAGAGTTAATGTATTCTAAGAATTGCTTCTCTATTCAGATTTTTCCTATCAACTCTGTAGTGTTCCCAGTCCGAAAAACATTCAGTGTATTTGAAAAGTCTTTCGGAGGGTTTTGTTGAAAAGAGGGAAGGTCTGATTCAACATCTTTACTATTATTCCACAAACTTTCATCCAAACTCCCCCTCCACATCAGAATAGAAAATCTGAATACAAAGGACTGTTTATTTCCAGTCCCTGATAATTGCTCTTTTTTCAATTACCTGACTATTGAAGTGTCTCACATTCAATTTTTTCCAACAGTTGCTATGTTCCTTAAGGGTGTCATTATCAAGAGAGAGATAATTGGTAGAAGGAGGATTCTTGTTTCAGCAAAAGGCATTACCTTTCCTGGCCATTCAGCTTACATAAGCATTTCATACACGTGCCAGAATTGTTTCTCATCTTTTGACTAATTGAGTGACCACAAGGGATCAGATTTGTATTGGGTTACAGAGTGAGATACTAGTTCACCCAAGTGAATTGAGAAAAATCTCTTTTTACTGCAGCTCATTTTCAGTCATCTGCCATGTTTCATCTCAAGAGAACAGTATGCAGCCTGTCACTGAGCTGTTAAAAACAGATTTGTTACCTGGCTCCTGCAGATCCGTCCTAGAGCTGCTGCTCATGGATTACTGAGGTTTTGCATGGGCTTGTAGTCAGAAAGGAAGTGAGCATGAGAAGATATTTGAGTGTGTTTTTTATCATGTGATCTATGTCTTCTTAAACCTTATTTGAGCCTATGGGTGGTCCTGTTCTGACAGTCTTCTCCAGCACAAGTATTTTTTGTAAGGAATTTTTATATTACCTGGAATAGTTAAGAAATATTTGTAATTCTGGATATGAATGTAGCAGAGACTATGAAGTGTAATATTTTTTAGGTGGGATCTTTAAATCTGCATGATTAAATGATTATGTATTGTTTTCAGTTTAGAGGAATTTTATTAAAATATTAAAGGAATGTATTTTTTTCATACTTTTCTAACTGTTCCATAACATAAATTGAGGTTTCTAAACCTACTTTGTACAGCTAGTTTCTAAATCCCCATGAAAAATTGGAATATTTGTTGTTCAAGCCCTCTGGAAAGCACAGCCCCATTATCAGACAAAGTACAAATGGCTCTCTACTTTGTAAGGGTTCCTCTGTACATTGTTCCTCCATACATACGCAGACTTTTCTCCATCTTGGCAGGATATAATCTAAGAGCATTTTTTCAGCAGAGGTCTGTAGAGCAACTCCTAATGGTATTTTTATTAAGACTGCTTGCTTACTGTAATATTTCCATCATTGGTGTTTCCAGTAGTACTTTTAATTCTAAGGTCTTGGAGCGTGTCCTGTCTTTTGAGAAGTCACCAAGGATGTCCACAGGATAAAACTCAGTATCTGAGTGCACCCTCTGGGCACACAAAATCGCTGGGATTTAATACATACTGTGTCTTAATCAGGTGGCCTCCTGCATCAGCAGGCATTACCAGACAGTGTGTAGACTTTTCATGAAGAAATGGTCAAGGTGATAGTGAATGACAAAACACGGTGTGATCATGATCACTGCTGGGACCACCTTTCAAGAAAGGCATACCTGTAGCCAGAACATCTTTCTGCTGTTAAACAAGCTTCTCTGGTGGTTAACATGTTCATGTCAGTCAAAGCTGGCGCTCCATAATTTTTTTTTGTGTGGTAGGAGTTGAAGTCCATCTGTAGGCAGGTGAAGGAACAGGATGTTAACAGCAACAAAAAGTACATGCGCCATTTATTGATACGGGTTTTATAGAAATGTGAATTGCATGGTTTAAAAAAGTTGTATTTGGATAGTGTAACACTTAGAGGATAACTAATACTGTGGCTAGAACACCCCAAGGCAGTGTTGCCTATCTGAGCAAACTAGGTAAGCTGTATGAGTACTAGCCATCCTGGGGACAGTGGGATAACTAGATGCTATGTGCTTGTATGATGTTTTTGATCATATACTGATTTTAATTCTAGGTATCATTCTGTGTTGAAGAATAGCTGTAAACTGTGTTTTACAGAGTAGGGATTATAAATTAAGGCCCCTCCAGAATTAACCCATATGCAAACAGAAGATAATTATGTTGCCGAGCTCTTTAAAATGTGGGTATAGCCATATCCAGTTTTCCCAGTTCTTGAATCTCTGTGTCAGATATTCCAAATTGATACTATTGCTAACGTAAAACCTCCCTTTTGAGAATGACTTCTGAAGTTTGAAAATAAAATGAGCTTTTACTTTTATATAAGAAGGGCAGGAAATATGTATAGTTTGAGGTATTTTTTTGTTAATAAGGTAAGTAGGAGTCTTTTGTTTGGATTTCCCCTGCTGTTGTTTTTAACTATAGAAATAGCTGAAGGGTTAAATCCAGCCTTTCCAGTTCTTCCTAAGGAAATTCTTTCTAGTCTCAGTAAACTTGCTAGCAGATCTTTAGATATTAATCGAAGAATCATTGTGATCAATCTCCAATTATATTTTTTTCTTTCTTGAGTGCGTCAGTCATTGAAAATCACTATGATAAAGGAAGGAGCTTAGACTTTTCCAAATGTCTTCCTCCTTTGATTGCTTATCTGTTTCCTTGATGTGCTTTGCATAATGTTATGACTACACACAGCAAATCAGTTATGCCAATACAAGGGGAAATTAGGTTTGTAGAAATTATTCATGTATTTCTTTCATGAGGAACATCATCTTTTCTTCTCTTTTACATTTGTATATTTACACTGATAATAAACAGATTAGCCTGTTGCGACAAGAAGTGTTGGGATTTGTGACACCACTGTGACATAAAACCTGTCAAAAAACAAATGTCGGTTCTAACCAAGGCATTGTAACAATTCTGTACTTTTCAGAACTTTTGTAATTAATCCGTGTTGTTTACCTAAGCAGAGCATAGAACCCATTTCCATAGTACAGCAGACTAAATCCCATCCATTTAACCTCTCTGTGCCTGATAAAGAAGGTGATATTTGTATTTCTTTTTTTGAGTCTCTCATCTGTAAAATAGTTATACTGATTTGCAGGTTAGCCAGCGTTGACTCTTCTTGCAGTTAGCAAGCTTACCTAGTCTGTAAACGCAAGTAGTCGTTACAGTCGCTAAAAGCATTTTAAATTTTACCCATCAGTAAAGAGAAAAACCAGTAAAATACATATTAAAATCTGTTTTTAAAAAAGATCTTAGGTGGAGAAAATTGTAAGTGCTAAGTTTAAATATTGAATTTTAATCTGGCTTTTCTGTGTGTAACAATTATCACAGTCTGCTCATTTATTGCTGTGTAATCACAGAGTATTTTAATGTTGTTTAATCTAGACAATAGTAGGAACACCTATCCATTATAAATCCCAAAATGTGTGTAGAAAGTATATCTGTATATGACAACGTCTATATCGCTGCAGATTTTTAACTTGAATTTTAAAAGGCATTCAGTGGCTGCAATCTCTGTGGAAGCAATAATACTTTAGTCAGGTGATTTAAAGGTATTAATGTAAATAGTGTTCAAAAACTACCTCCATACCTGGGATTCACACACCATAAGCCAAATGCAATGTAGTAAAGGATCAGTTATAACCTTCCTTATCTTGAACTTTTGCTCTGACATTATACTAAATTATGATTTCCGTAAAAGCTGACTGAGCCTCATTGCTAAGTGTCATGCCTTTCTTTTTCTGTTCCAGCTGAGACAGTCCCAGTCATACTGCACAGACACAGAATGCCTTCAGGAATGTGAGTAACTACTGAGATCAGGTGCATGGAAGTAAAATAAACAGTAGTAATTAAAATATAGTCTGACTGGTCTTTAAAATGCAGCAGTTGATTTAATGTTATAGGAACATCCTACACTAAATCAAATACTACAGTACTAAAAGTGTTATGTGGGGGAGGTAATTTCTGAGAATATGTGATGCAGATGAACATTTGTACGTTGGAAGCATTGTATGGAAGCAGCAATGGTGAGAAGGCTGGAGGTATCAATGTGCCGGTGTGACCACTGATCAGGCCCCAAGCATTACTGAATCTTACCGTTAGCCTCCAAATAGGATGATTTCAATTTTTCCCTAAGGAGAAAATTTGGAGGGGGCTTTATTTGTTCTACTTACAGTCATAGCGGCCTAAACCAGTGAAGAGTGGATATTCAGCAGAGACCCCCACATGTACACATGACCACTGCTAGGGCTGAGTGACCTCAACTGTCGGTACTGTGAACCCTCTACTCTGCTGTGAGAGAGAGGAGATTCCCCACCAGCTCTGACTGATAAGTTGACATACACTGTGACTGCATTTCTGTTGACTTAGCAGCTATGTAGTTAATGAAGCAGAGGACTGATGTGTACAGTTCCTTGAAATTTGCTGTGAAATACATCAAAAAACCTCTCCCAAACAGTGAGCATTACTATGACAGTCAAACGTTGCCAGCATCTGCAGAGAAGCATAGCTGTGCAGAGGTTATGCAGTAATGTAAGCTTGCCCTGAGGTGCTCTGTTTACATTTTCTGTGGTCTAGAGGGAACATTGCCAAATGCTTATAAATAAAAATGAAGTGGATCTGTTTTTCCTATATTGCTTTACCAACTGAGCATATGAACTCACTCAATTAGCCTGTATCAGGACTACTGTAATGCTTGGAGGGAGCCAGGAACACCTGAGCAGTGTTCCTGGAAGCAAGAGCTGCTGGTGCCTGTGTCTTCTACAGGTCTAGGAGCAGTGCAGTCAAGGTCTCTAGGATCTTGGGGAGAGAGTATGCCTTCATTCAGTCTCATGTTCTTATCTCTTCACTCCCCAGTAAAACCTGTTTAGAGATGGGCATCTAGCTTGGACTTGCACTGTGCCTTCCCAGTGTGAAGTAATGCCAGATTCATTCAAAGCTATGAGCTTTCCCAAATAACCCCTGAAACAAGAGAGTGGGGTGTACATCTGCCGTAACGGTGCTGCTGGCTTTACTCTTTCTTTATGGGCTTTCCAAGTTACGTGGTGTGTCTGTGACTTCCAGCGCCTCTCTTGTCCCAAATGCACCTGTCCTAGGGCAGACATTTTAGTCTCCCACACCTTAGACTTCTGTGTCTGGTTGGTTTTTATTTGTTTTTTTTTATTATTTAATACAGGCAATGCGGAAGACTGAAAGAGGCAGGTGACAGGAGACAGAATGTTTTCTGTATTATAAGTAGGCACAGATGGGCTGTGCAGCTTTCTGAGCTTTAGTCTGCAGACAGAACCAAGCGATGGTAGGTCATTCTTACTCAAGCCTTGGGAGACTTGGTTCATCAATATTTATGAAGCTGTTAGGCTAGAGACTGTGTAAATGGGTAAGTTCTGTCATGTGTGGGCACAAAGCTTGTAGGATAGCTTTCACGCTACCAAGCTACAGTACAGTGGGGATGTGAATGGTTTGCGGCAAATAGCTTTCCATCCTGAAAGAGATCATTGCAATAACTGTGCAGATGCAAGCAATTTGGCAGCAATTGTTCCAAACCAGTGGTTTGTTTCAGAAACCAAAGCAAAAATTATAGACTAAATCCTCTCCTGCATTGTTATATTGCCTTAAATTTAGTTCCCGCAAAGGTATTTTTCTGCTGATGCAATGACACTGACTGCCTGTTGGTCAGATTATTTTGTGATGCTTCTGTGATTCTGTGCTTGGGCCAATATGAGCTCTATAAGACTCCCAGGAATCAAAGGCAAAAATAAACAGATTGAGCCTGGAGAAGCTTCTAAAGATGTTTTCAGAGACAGATTAAAACAATTCTGGGCCAGTCTTCTCTCTGTTGCCTCATCCTGTTCTGATGAGCTATACCACGATGAGCTTATGTTTGAGGTGGGTCTCCTTTTCCCTAGGTCCCACAGCTCCACTTCCTGTTAACTTGCTGACATTCTCATTTCAGGACCTCAGTATGAAGAAGCTTGTTTCAGTCCCACCCATTTGCTCATTCCCAGGATTTGGTCTTCCCTCTGAAAGCACAGCTGGGAATACTGTCATACACAGATTCTTAAGTTGCAAGGTTGTGGAATAACTGATGAGATGTATGTGGTTTTGTTTTGGAAGATGTCAGGGCTGTGCTTCAGCCAGTGTCACAGCAGCGTCATGTGCTGTGCTGTTTCTACCAGCTGGAAGTTCTCAGAAACACCCTCTGTTGGTTCTTCCTGAGCACAATTTTTTTTTTCAACCCTTGCTTTCAGATCTTTTTTTGATTTTTGGAGCCAGATCAAAGCAGTAGCACCAAGGCTCCCTCATTTGCATTTTTGTGTTATTAGCTCTAAATTCTTATTTATGGTTGTTGGCACCATTATATTGTAGTGACTACCCTGCAGAGAGTTTCCTGCTAGGGTCAGGACCAGTGCTTTTGGATTTGTACTCCTACATACAGGAGGATATGAGCACCACTTCAGAGAGTATTTGGGCACTCTGCTTGATGGCTCTTCTGCTGATTCTCTATCAGAATATCTGCTATGACAGTAAAGCATGTATCAGAGTCTGATAACGGTTCCCTCCATTTCAGTGGGTGACTTGGAGAAAAAAGGCTGCAAGTTTTGAATATGCAACACATTTAATATTCTGTTGGGATTGTTTATGCTCAGCAAATCAAAAGATCTTACAGTTCCTGTTGAAATGAGGAATAAGAGCAGTAATTCTTCTCTGAATTCTGTCTAATGTTAGTGCAGCAGGGAAGATTTCTCTGAAGTGTGTGGCAGTTGCAACATCAGTGGTTCATCCAGACCAGGGAGGATCCCAGCTGGTACTGAGCTGCTCTGATGGCTGGTGGCCCTTCACAGTCAGCCTTCCATGTCAAAGGAAATGAGGAGCTGCTGCCTGAGTTTTTTTCTCTGTGTTCGAGCAATTCCCAGATGTTGTGACCTGGATTTACCACATTCATATATTCAACACTATTCTCAGTACTCTGCTAGCTTGTAATATGGTCAGAGATGACTGTCTCAAATGTCGTCTACTCTACTTCCAGATTTTTGTGTATTTTAAAATGAATGCATATCTGTGATTCATCTTGAGTTGTACTCATCTAGGGGAGTCACAGCAGCGTAACCTAACAGCATGAAATGTCTGCCAACTCTTCCCTCCCTTTTCTGGTAATTCCCTTCTCCCTTCCTCCACTCAAGTCCTCTTTGGCTTTCTTCAGTTTCCTTATCCCTGCCTTTGAAAGTGTCACCTGGCAGGGATTATCTGCTGAAGGTCCCACAGGCTCTTGTCTTCCCTGATGATTCATCTGTAAGATAACTTCTCTTCATACAGTTTCCTGCCTTTCTTTCACAGAACAGGCAAGAATAAAAACACCATGAAAAGAAGAATGCACAAATCAGGGAGCATGTTGTTGCCTTTCTATATGCAGATGTTAAACAGTAAAAAGTGGAAGATCCAAAAGGAGGTATTTCTACCATGAGAGGGCAGACAAAAAGCACCACATGGAATATACTTTTACAGTAAAAGAAATGCAATCTTTCCTCTTTTTCTTTAGAATACAACCTCACTCTGAATGAAAAATACCACTTCAAGAGGAGAACTAAGTTCACGTAAGGAGTATTTAACAAAGGCATTTATTAATTTTAATATTGTATTCTTGAGATTTTAGTTGCATAGTCGGGAGGTGGTTGACCCTTAATCTTTAGAAATTATTTTTACCAAACTCATAATTTTAGTAGCTTTGACTGCCTTCTAGTAGAACATTAAATGAGGTGGCAAACATCTGTCACAGAAGATTTTTTTTTCCCTTCCCATTTCTCTTCAAGAGGAGACTAGTTTATGTGGCCTAGTCTCTGTTTCTGTAGGCAAAAGCAAGTCAAAGAACTGTATCTCATACACGGAGCAACAGATAGGATTCGCTGTAGTCATTAGCTCCCATGGAAGTTAATCCCAAAATATCAGACCAGCTTCTCAGAAAGCTTTCCCCTGCACGAGATAATTCAGCCATGGCATATACAAATTCCGGGTAACCACAGGGGCAGAACTGCTCACAGGCTTCATTCAGAAGTGCATGGATATATAGGTGTGCTGAGCCAAGCGGACCAGATACTCTGAAAATAAAGACCTTGAGCTGGTTTCAGTGTTGTGTGGAAAGGCAGGTTAGAGACTGTAAGTTTCGTGTCACTCAGTGACACAGGAATATGTACTGCTACGTTCTGTACTGGTTGGTGTCTCCCAGGCACTGGAGACTAATAAACAGATCCATCCATCAAAATGGGTGGTGGCAGGAATATTCATCTGTGAGGTCAGAACAGGACAATCTTCTATCCATCTGGAAATACTGGAAAATATCATCCACAGATGCTCTTACAGGATAGCCTTTGATCTTCAAGAAATCAAAAACCCACTTCTAGATTAGCTGCAAAAATATCAATTATAGGTAAAAGCAGTGTGGCTGTGAACTCTTAAAAATAAGATATTTTTTTTATTTCTGCCCATCAGCAGTTGAGCTTCACTCAACTGTTCTTTATCCATAAGCTGGTCTTACCTGATTATTTTGTGATCTTGATGATGAAGGTTGTTGTAGCAAAAGATTGTTGTCTTCCATGTATTATTGCTCCCAGTAGCTGAAACAGCTTCTTGTCTGTTCTCTTGATTTGTGATGCAAAGCTTTGAAAAGTGTGATTCACCCCAGCTATGTGAGATTTTACTTATCCTCATCTCCTTCTGTTAAGAGATTAAAGTAACAGATTCTGAAATATCTCGCATCCTTATTAAAACACATGGTCATTTGTGAGAGATGTGGGTTTAACAGTTCTTGAATAGTGTAAACAGCGTTGTGGCTGTTTTGATATCTGGCATGCTTTGAGTAGGTAGTACAGGGCCAAGCTATGTTAAATCAGCTGTTGTCTTGCTTAACTTAGTTTAGAACGTTTCAGCACATTTGGTTCCATCTAAACTGTGTTACAACACAGGCTGGAAGAAATTGCGTCTTGCTTGAATGTCTATGGTTTCCCTCTATGGTTCCTTCTGCTCCCTTCCTTGATCTGTAGCATGAGCTGACCTAGCAGCATTTACTTACCCTAACTATTGTTTAACCACTGACCCTAAGTGCATCATGGTTCAGCAAAAATTCCTGAAGGCAGTCTGACTGTTCTCTGCTTCTCTGCATTGTATGGGGAATCTAGTGTAACAGGTGATCTGAATTTTCAGTGTTCTACTGAACATATGTGCCAAAGCAGGTACCTAAGGCTGTCTTACATGCTGATGAAGGTAGTCTTAGGGTGGCTATTAATGTTGCCTGGAAGCCCCAAAATAAAGCAGTTGTTCTTTTCATGCCTAATTATATGCTAGTTTACTGGATTGCATATATAAAGGTCATCCAAGATTTAAAATATTGATATATGGTGTTGATAACAATAATATTTTCCTTCAACGGAGTTGCAGGTGTCTAAACTCTTACCTGCACAATTCCGTGTGCTTTCTGAACCAATTACATGTTAGAATTAAACAAAAATGCTACAGCCTTTAATTCATTAATTTTCTTTGCACTATAACTTCTCCTCGTATACAGCACCCTTTATTCACTCAGATCTGCGAAAGAATTGGCACCTGTAATTGTATATACTTCTAATCATAAAATTCTTCTACATTAGCAACGTCCCAAGTTTTGAAATGTCTGTATTTTGGACATTTAAAAGGTAAGAGCTGTACGGCAGTTTCTGT
Organism: Ibycter americanus; assembly: GCA_035590275.1. Taxonomy (NCBI): domain Eukaryota; kingdom Metazoa; phylum Chordata; class Aves; order Falconiformes; family Falconidae; genus Ibycter; species Ibycter americanus. Next base: position 26,885,609 of record JAVJGI010000001.1, read on the forward strand.
TGCTCATACATATTAAGAGTGGTATTTGTGCTGTGAGAAGCATGAACTTCTATAATACGTGCTTTTTTCTTCTTTGACATTTTTGAGTACATGTGATGTTGGTAAAGGATGTCAGTCCAACAGCCCCAACTCATGAAGTCTTAATTCACAGAACAGCAATGTTGTGAATGGCATAGCTGTAAGCTTCCCCACAGTGCCCCTTTGCTGTGGTATGAACAAACCATTTTCACAGAATAGCCTCTGTTAAAAATGCTACTCAGTATGACCGTGATGAGGGTGGGGTTTTGATATCAGCATTAACCTTCAAGGAAGATACTCCAGCAGCTCACTGGGTATAAGTTATCTTGCAAATGTTAAATAAGAACAACTTCCAACCAATACTGAATCCAGACTTGACTCCATACGAGGATCCAAATGAGCTGAGGCAACTGAAAAATCTGACAGATACAAGTGTGTCTGTGGAATTCCCCTGGATGTTAAAGTTTTCAACTTGATGAATAAAATAGAACAGCTCTTCTCTTTCTGAAGGTTATTCATTGTAGCTTTGTATTAATTGCTCTGCATTAATTGATCATCTAGATTATTAACAAAGATGTTAGGTCTTTAGATACTATTGTAAATGGAGCCATTTAAGTACCATAGGTAATTAACTATACATTGATTTATGCTTCAGCTGACAACATTAGTTACAGTTTGATTATTTGAAATTATGTTTCAGAGGAGAAAAGCTGTTGTTTTCAAATGTGCAGGTATTTGCAAGTTTCTTGATCCAAAAAGACTAACCAGCCATCTCCAGTCTGAGGCAATCTTCTCAGTTTTATTTCCATGCTTTGATGTCTCAGCCATTGGAAATTAGGAATGTATGAAAATTAGATGTAAAAATTTTATATTGTATTCCTGGGCTTCACTTTTTCATGTATCTCCTCATGTATCATTTTCCCCTTCTGACAGATATGTTTTCCTTGATGCTATCAGAAATACCATGTGACCTGGATGATCAGTCACGGACATCTGGCATGTCGATACTCACACTTGTTTGAACAAACTCTCAATAAATAACTTCAGAGTAGCGAACAAAATCATAACCACTAGTTTGCTCCCTTCTTGCTAGAATTAGCATGTTCTCTTTCTGGGGCCTAACAATAGAATCCAAGCTTTCATCTTTTTAGTCTTGTATTTGTTAGAGGCAAAAAACATGGGGTTTTTGCCCACATAAATATATTTTTCATCAAGTTTGATTTCTTAAACACCAAGGATGTGTTTCTCATCTCCAGTTCGTTAGAAGTTAATGTCAACTAAGAAATATTCACGGTAATTCTGAGAATTCCAGTGAAATCTTATGAAACAGATTCTCATTTCAGGGTTTTTTGTGAGAGTTACATTGCATTTGTGTTTTCACTTTGGGGAAAGAACTCTGCTGTCACTCTGTGCTATAACTTGAGTTTTCCTTGTCTGTAGTGCCAGGACCAAATTCCTCCAGTGACAATGGCATCAGCTTTGCCATGATAATGATGGCCTGGGTGGTGATTGCACTTGTCTTGTTCTTACTGCGACCTAGTAATCTGAGAGGATCCAACACAGCTGGAAAGCCAACCAGCCCACATAATGTAAGTGCATCTTCAAGTACCTTGCAGAGAGACTTTACAAGAGCTTAGATGTATTTTGTTTTAATACAGACTATCTTACAGTCATTTTTTCCCTTTATTTTCTTGGAACCCCATTAACAGTGAAAATTAGTAAAACCAAAGGGAAAGTAGAATCACAAAGGCCAATTGTGAGGTCTGCCATGGGATGGAGTAGCTATGAGTGACTAAGTGTGGGTCCTCATGTCCTCTGGACACTGGCTGTCCCTGGTTGGAACTGCCTCCTGCCTTCTTATGTACAAGCTTTACATCACAGCTTTAAGAGAAGTTGGTAAACAAAATTACATCATGAAACTGGGAAAGTGATCTTTGTCCTAGATGTGGGATCATGGAAGAATCCCTGTTGCAGAAAATAGTATTGTTCTCTGATGCTCATTTACTCTGAGTATTGCAAGAGATACTGAAAGATCTTAAAAGAAAGCACAATGTAACTTCTGAGTTCTTTTATTGCCAAATCCTCTTACATGAAGCACTGTTTCTAATCCTGAATGTGGGTTTTTTTCTTTCTTTTCCTGCTTCCTTCCTTCCCCCTAGGGGCAAGAACCACCAGCCCCACCAGTGGACTAAAGCGTTCAGTATTGGAAAAGTTCAGCAGCTAAAACCTTGCACGACCAAATGAACGAAGTGACCAGATTACTCCTAAACCCCACTCAATACTGTTTTCTTTTCTCATTTATATAGAGCAGAATTATTATTCAGCAGTTATCTTCATGAACTGCTTTTGGCGACTTCAGTTTTAAGTTAATTTTTGCTTTGTGTGTTATTACAATCCTAGTAAATTGTAATTTGAATAATGATAAGGCATTGCAGGGGTTTTTTGGTTGTTACTGTGGACATTCCACTCAGTCTCTTTCTGTTACAGTGATCTTAATTTCTTTGCAGTGATTTCTGATGTGCATTGAAAGAAAAAGAAAATCCCTGTACATCTATAATAATGGAAGGTTACTGACCTTTCTTCAGATTAATCCGTATTTTTTTCTCCAGTATATTTCTGAGAGTTATATTATGGTTGCAACTATTAGCTTAGTTATGTGGTGAGAAATTGAAATTATTTTATATTTGCCCTGGTTCAGAGCAGCTTTTAGTCTGGTCTTTGGACCACTAACTTAGTTTTCAGGGTTGTTGGCAAAAGCACGGCTTGTCCAGTAGAACTATACTCTGTGTGCGTGTATGCACACATAAGCAAATGTGATAATTGTCACTGTCAAAGCTTTGACATATATATTGGGAACTTTACACAAAAGATTATACCACCAAAAAAAAAATTAATTTAATCTTGTTCATTAATAAATGATATATCTTGTTCAATATGTTGTCAAAAAATATATTCCAAAACCAGATTTGTTTACTTATAGGCTTCACGAAAAGAGACATTTAGTGAGAAGAACTTGGTAGAATTTTCTGTCCTGGTATAGTCTTTTAATAATTGGTTTCTTAACAAGTTTTTAGCCATGATGTAATTAATGTATATTGGACAGGATGAAATCGTACCAAGAGGTTACCAAGGTTATCAATTTTGGTATACCAAAACATATACTGGATATTCAGGTTTTTTCACCTGTATGTTATCAGCAATTCTTAACATTTCATTCTTATCTACTGGTTGTAATTGTAGAATAACAAACTTGCAGGTGACTACATATGGCATGTCTTTTCCCTCTAATATTTGTGTGTATGTGTGGCGTGTTTATGTGTGCGTATGTGTGGCTGTGCACGTACCTGTGCACATCTCCCATTGTAGCAAATGGGAATGACTTTTTTATGTACATTAATTTAAGAACATTTTAAAGATGTACAGAAAAGCAACACTGTATATTTTTCTTGATCAATTTGAAAAATTGATGAGAATAATGTAAAGAACATTTTTATGTTACCAACATGAAGCTTCTTTCCATAAAGGTCAGTAGAACAGACATATGGGAATTCAAAGCCTTACTCTACAAACCTTTATTTCATGGGGACTTTAGTTATGGAGCTGAAGGCACTAACTGTTGAGATGTGTAAAGGTTTGTATTAACAGGCTCTAACAAAAATCTCACATCAGATCCCATGGGTGACAGACGCAGGGTTTTCCTCCTCAGGGTAAATGGTGGGCCAGCTAAGCCTCCTTGCAAAGGTACAGTGCAGACCTGAAGAAAGGCTTCTGTAATTTGATGTAATCGCCCTTTGAATTTCTGTGAAATAGCGTGCTTCCAAGCGTAGGAGCACATGTGAAAAACGAAAAATATTTTTTAAATGAAGAAGATTGGGCCAGGTGCTCTCAGTGACATCGATGCAGTGCCGTGTAAAGCAATGGAGCTGCAGCAGAGAAGCTGAGAGAATTTGTCCTGTTATGTCTAATGGTGTACAGGCCACAAACACTGTGTAAAAATGTCACTGGGACGAGCAGTCTGACTGTGCTTGCTTTTTGCCTTCCATGTGTTTATGTTTGGGATACTATTTTGAACAAGTAATACATCATCATTTCGTTGACCAAACAAGGAAATATCTATATAATCTCCTACACTGACCTTTTCTCCAAGGATTTTTGGCCAGAATTCTTCGCTATCAGATGCATAAAACAGGCTTCCAATTGATCAAAAAGCCAGCTGAAACAGGCTTCATTTCAGACAGAGCGCCACTCCTCATCCTATTGGAAATTGGTGAGATTTACAGCAGATGCTCCTCACTTCCGAGGATCCATCTTGCTTTACTTAAATGTCTGTGTATGTATTTGTAAAACTCACCATGTGCACCCAGCTCTAACAGTCTTGGCAGATGAACTTTTTGTTGAGAATAATGTGTTTTACATTTAAATGAAGTGTCTTTGCTTGAAATTCCTCTAAGTAATTGTCCCAGTGATTTTATACATGTATGCTTTCCTCATGTAAATTGCTATTTTAAATTTTCTATGTAAAAGAAAAAACATTGGAAATATTTTATTGTAAAATGTTTTACTAAAGAGCCAGGCCACTATCCCACATCAAAATGTATGCCTTTTAAATTCAGATACTCTCTCCAAGATACAACCTTCAGATCACCACTCTTAATTAAAATAAAAGTAACTAGTTGTAGGACTGTATTTTGCCACTCTTATTCATGTTAAATAGTGCCTTACTCATCAAGTAGTTGCACTGAAGTTTGTGGGACTACTCTGAGATAATGTACTAGTAGCAGCTTTAGTAAGGGTGGCAGAAATCTGGCCTTTAGTGATGTAGTTTGCGATGAAATAATTGTCTCATGGTTACAGATGTTTATGGTAAATTTTGAGAAGTGTGGAAGAGATTAGTGGCATGTGAAGCTTCAGGATATGATTAATTCTGTCGTGAGGGTTTTAAGCTTGGTTAGTAAGAGATGCAAGTTGTAGCAACTTGGGAAATATGGAGGGAATTTTACAATTATACCTTAGCTTAGAACTTTGTTAAAACAATAGTATTTTTAGAGTCTGCTTAACACAATTGTTATATTCTGAAATGAGAAATCATATGTATTCATGTATTGTCTGCCGATCACTTAGCCTTGTAACATTCATGATTGAAAAAGGAAGAGTGATGATGTGATGTACCTAATGTAAATCGGTGGTTTAAAATGTCTGAATTATGCCAAACAAAAAATCATCTGTGCCATTTGCGGTTTCCTAGTAATCTTTTACTGAGTACTTGGATTGGGATAAAGGGCTTGTACTATGCACTTTTTATTGACTTAACAAAATAAATAGCAATCGTTAGTAACTTTTTGTCTTTGTCTCTTAGCCTTTGTATACGATATAGGACTGCACCAACCTATCAATTCCTAAGGTAGTTTGAAATAATATAAAAATAAGTATTGGTAAAAATAGTGTGTCTTCTGTGCAAATTTTAAAATGTAAATTCTAACTTTTCTAATGGACACTTGCCTTCTGTATGTGTATCAAGCAAGTCAGAACAAATTATAAGCGGTTTCCAAGGTTTAAGATACTTTGACTGACGGGGACGTCTCTGCCTTTTGCTCTTCAAAGCAGTCACGCAACCTAGGAAGTTAGAAATAATACAGTAAGAAAAGTAATGACAGAGGCCAAATATGCTGATTTTGTTACTTCATTTTAGATCAAATGCTACTACTTTGGGATTTGCAGTCTATTTTCTAGTCCCAGATCTTGGCACTGTTGGACCCAGAGCTGCTCTGAGGAAGGAAGATGCTCCAGTAGATCCAAGGCAGCATGTAGAAGTAGTAGAGACCTGCTGTTTCCTCACTGTTCCTGTGGAGTGTAGCACTCTTCTTCCTCTGGCAGCACTCTTCTTCCTCTGGCAGCAGAGCATGAAATGCTGCGCACTGCCTCAGCAGCAGCTCAGATCCCATGTTAGGGATTCCTGTGTTAATCCAAGAGAAAAAAGGAAAATGACAGGGAACCATTAGGGTTTAAAATAATACATGGCTATCCAGAAATAGTGGTAATAAATACCAGAGAATCAGAAACAAAATCTGAATTTATTTTTAGTAATAATAATTTTAAAAATAATAATTTAGTAACAAATGCTTTAGGCATTTGAGTCTGTTTAGAAATTGTATGATCTTAATCTGAGAGATCATTAGTGTCTGCTCATCAAGATTTAGCCTTTTACTCGAACATGAAGTTATTTGTAACTCCTAAAACTAAAATTTACTTATAAGTGCACTTGTTAAAATGTTTGCCAAGGATGCACATGCCTATTACGAGAAGCGATGCAGAAAGGAAATTACCACAAATTTAAATGAACTGTGTTGAATGGATCTGCACGAGGTCTAGCTGTTCAAGACAACCAGGTAAGTGGAGAAGATTACTCTGCCCCAAAGCCTGAAAAAACCTGTATCTTATTTAGGATGTTTGGGAGAAATACATCAAATCATTGCAGCAAAGTATTTCATGAACATTAAGCGGGTTCCTTGCGAAAATGGACAATTTGCATTCTTTTCCCCTTCTACCCTTACTTGTTCAGTACCAGCCAGCAGCCTGCGGTGCAATTCGCTGCAAAGACGTGGACCTTTGGGTGGGGAAAGAGGAGGTCCATCCCACGGTGAACTACGTCCTCACTTGTAAAACAGCACAACTCTTTTTGGCTTCCAGGGAGCTACACTCATCAAAGTCAGCTGAAGATTTGTCTCTTTTCATAGAAGAAGAGTAACTGAACCTCTGTTACTTGATCTTGTATCAAAGTTATTGCCAACTCCAGTAGCAGGCACTTTGTAGTGAAACATAATAACTAGAAGAACCTGGCTGACGCATTACATTTTTAACATCCGCAGATAAAGGCTGGTCAAAGAGGGTGTCTGAAATAAATGTATTTCAATACGTGACAATAAATATTAATTCACCATATGCATCCAGCTTTTTAAAGGTTTCACTCTTCTTGCTTATATGGAAAGTGATATTATAAAATATTTTATACAATGTTAATTGAAAATACAGCAGTAATTTCTAATCAAAGATCACAAGTAGCAAGCTTTTATAAAAAGTCTTTTGCATTTATGGGTTCTGTTATTTCATCCTGCAAGCTATAAATGATGAAACAGAGGAATAATTTCTGTGACTATGTAGTTTTCAGACTTAAACCTGTTCTAAAATTCTTGAAGATTACTAATTTCTTCTGGTACAAAAAATACTCTTAAAATGTAAGAGAAGATATTAAAGCCAAGAAAATATGTTTCCTAAGCAGACCAACAAAAAAATCCCCACCATTGTACAACATTCTGAAGGTCACAGCCATTGCTTTGATATAAAAAGTGAGTCTTAGAAAGGGTGTAGGAGCTCAGTCTAGAGCAGAACTTGTAGATTAAATGATAAATGATAAACTGAATATGATCAGCAAGAAAATGATCCACAGAAGCCCCCACAGGACTAGACACTACAGCAAGCGCTGCATCTAACACATCAAAATCTGCTTTTTTTGTTGTGGTGGTGGTGAGTAAAAATCTGGTTTTTTCAGCTCTCCTGGTGATTTCGTGCACCCTTGTTTTCCATCCTCAGTTTCATATAGATAAAACAGAAAATCCAAACAATCATTTTCCCACTTAATCAAATATTAGCTTGCAATTTGAATTACAAGTGCATCTTGTCTCTGACACCCCCTCTGGCTGTGTGCTTCTGTTGGGCTTCACTATGTAAAGGGGAAGAGAGTAAGCCAAATTTGCTTTTATCTATACTGTAACAGTGGATCAAATCTTCACCTTATATGTGAACAACTGTTAAGGCAATGGGACAACTTAGTTGAGTAAAACCCTTCAAAGAAGTCATGCTACAAGAGAATTTCTCTCCAATGGGGCTGTGATGAAAAGCAGTGCCTGATGTGGCTGTTCTTACTTCCTTCCATTGCATTAGTTTTAGCATTTAAGGCTTCCTTATTGTTTTATTGAAATGGTTGTTATGCCTGAAATAGCTCTGCTGTTGGGAGATGTAGTATGCTCCGTGTTCAGAAAAGCAATGCTGCTGCCCACAGCACTGTTGCTGAAGGAACCGCTTCAATGTCTGGTGTAATGTGTGTGGTTTCAGGAAGAACATCAGAAGAGGGAAAAAAAAAAACCCCAACAAAAACCAAACAAACCAAAAAAAGAGGTATTTACTAAACAATAGATAAGACCATCAAATGTAAACATGCTTGGGAGGAAGTGTGAATAATTTCTGTGTATACTAAGAGACTTAAATAATCTAATTAGAGGAAGGTCGTATACTGGAAAACAAAACATTGTCGTGCCAGAACTAAAAGAATAGGGTTTGAAAGGACGTTCTCATCAGAGTTTTCAGGGTGGCCTTCCTCTGACTTTTTAACGTTGTTTAAATTCTGCATGGCTTTTGGGTTTTATTTATATTGCAATATTGTCCACGAGTCCAGCTGAAATTAATATCCAGATTTGGGGGCCCTATACAAACAGGCACGTTGACCCTGACCAGAAACTCACTGCATTTTGGGACAAATTTTACCCATAATTGCAGTTTGGGGTGCTGGTTGTCACTAACAAAAATACTGTATTAGATTAATATAAGCTGTTTGGGCAAACTGTCAGACCAAATGGCAAAGTCGCAGTTCTGGTGAGCCGGAGAGGTGGTGAGGAAAGGGCGTAAGTAGGGACATGCCAGGCAGAAAACATTGCCCGTAATAACTCATATTATGTTGGCTCTGTGCAGTTAACTTACGGCTGGCTCTGAGCGCACGTAGGAGCTCAGACACTCAGCTGCCTTGTCCAAAACTGGTGTATGGCTTGCTTTATGCAACTGTTGGAGCCTTTTCCAGAGGAACACGCATGCCCAGTCCCACATGTCCTTGCGTAATCTCTTCAGCTGAGTCTCCTTCCTCCCTCTCAGCACTGTAAAATACAAAGCATGGATTCAAATGCTGATCCAACTGTTCTGCGGACAAGGCTTCTGGGCACTTTTTTGCCTCAGCCTGGGACTGTTGCTGGGTAGCTCAGATTTCTCCGTTACACGTGGGGTTGCCTCCTGGTTGTGCTGTGTCAAAAGTTAAAGAAAGGCTTGACAGACAATTGTGGTTGTTGAATCTGTGTCAGATGTCAGTGTCACAAACTGATTACACAAACACAGCTGCCTTTAGTGAATGGTCAGCTAAATCTGGTGACAGATTAGTCTGACATTAAACACTCCCTAGATATGATACAAAACTTCTTTCATGTCCAGGGTTCCTTGCTAGCTTCTCTCATCTCCAACTTCAGGGTGCCAGCCAGGAGATTATGCAATCATGCACTCACTTGCTCTTTCTTTTCTTCCCTCCCCTTCCCCTCATCCCCCAAATCCTTCAAAAATCATTATTTCTCCCTTGCATAAATGGAAGAGCTTGTACACTGGAGGTGAAGGAGTGCCCCCTCCACCCACCTTTAGCATTTAGATCGCACTTCACTCGGTGGTTTATGGAAAGGCAGAGATGTGGCCTCAAGCCCACTCCCCTATTTTCCACACACAGAGGAGAATGCAGGATCCAGTCTCACACTGGTACATGCTCTAGCCATTGAGCCGTTATATTAGAAAGACAATACCACTTTTCTTGGCCAAGCTTTTTGAATGTAGCAGTCTTAAATCTTTGGACTGCATGCCGCCTGATCCTGCTGGTGATAGCCTTCACCTGAGCACACATTAAAGGTCAGGTCTATGAGAGCATATAGCAAAGGGATTGCTCATTTTCAGGATCAGGTCAAGTTTAGATACGAGGCAGGCAACTGAACTGCTCAGGCCAGATTCCACTGAGGCAGAACATGCACCTTTAGGTACCTAAGGAAACATATTGTCAAAACTTGAGTATCTTTGGATTTTATACACCTTTTAGAGTCCATCCCCTAGGACTAGGTTATTGACTAGGTTATAAATTCTGTCATATGTGTATCTGTAGCCTAAAATTTACAAATATCTCTAAAAATGCCTATTCTCAAGCAGATGTGTATGAATTATGGTAACCACCTTTCTTGGACATGGATACTTCCATGAATTACAGCTCAAGTTGCTTAATACCAGGGTCTGAAAAGACAGTCTCCTAGCAGGATGCGTAAGTGAGCAGCGCTCTCAGAAGTATACATCAATTACAGTTAAATTATTATGCAAATGACAATCTTTAAAATGTAAAGTCCTGGATGAATGGAACAGTGACTCATCAGTCCTACCAGCAGCTCTCTAAATTTTCATTCCAAAATAACACACACACTAGGAACTTACCTGAAAAAAAATGAACACTGAGATGAACCCTATAGGGAGACTTCTGACTCGGTCTGCAATGCACAAAACTTAGGTTGGAGAGTGGCAATCCTTCGTTGATGCTGCTGTTTAACTGAACGGCTGCCCTGCTAAGATACCCTTCAGCAACCAGTTAAGGGGATATTTTAGTTAAAATCTTGCATAATATACATATAAAGCTCATAAATTATAAAGTGGACTGCTATGAGCATGTCTTTTGACATCCATAGGATTTGCGTTAATTAATTATTTTTTGCACCAGAAGATAGCTTTTAGAAAAACTTTCCAGAGATGAGCCATCTCTGAATTGTTACAGTTACTCATCTTCACTATTAGAAAACAACTGTCTTGAATCTGAATTTGTCAAGCTTTAATTTTTATAAATTACGTTTTGCAAATTTGAAGGAAGAATTATCAATTTTCTGTTCATGCAAGAAATAAGCATTGCAAAACTTCATTTTACTCACTTGATTTTTAGGCATTCCCTCCCAGAAAGGCATTTATAGCCCTGAGGCTGTCATGGAGTCAGGTACAGGCTAGCCAGTATGCTGGAAGAAGGATTCATCTGATCTAGTCAACTGGCAATGCTAAGAAAAACATAAACCTGAAATCCCATTCCTTGTGTTGTTACTGACCCTGCACTGCAAAAGGATTCACAGCCTACTCTGAACCCTCAAAACAATGGAGCAGAACTCACACTTCTATTTAAAAATGTGGCCAGTAGTGGACCAGCCTCATCCGCTTTGTAGCAGCCCGGGGGTGTGTTTCCCAAGCAGCCTGCTTCAGGAGGTTTGATGGTATGCCCTGAAGCCTTACATAAGATTTATTGCTTCTGTGCAGTGTTGTAAAAAATTCTACGTACTGGTAAACAATGGGTCTGCCTGAACAGAAAAACCAAGAAACCCCCGCCCAGTAATTCAGAATTTATTCTGTAATGACAGGGGAGATCCAAGCTCCCTGCCCTTTTCACTGCAGTGGCTTTGAGCCCTGCATCTTTCCCCTGCCAGCAGTGCCCTCACCACCAGGGTGTAGGCTATAGGGAAACAAAAGCAGCCCTCCCCATCCTTTCTGGGAAAGCTGTGTCATTCTGCAAGAGGGGATTCGAGATCCATGTCCCAGGCAGTGGGTGTGACAGTGCAGTCTATCAATAAGGCCGTTTCTTAGGAGAAGAGACTGGGCTCCATTGCCTTCTCCAAGGGCTGTTAAGATATCTGAAACAGCTCTCAAATCATTGACTACAATCTAGACCTTTCTGCTCCCATGAAAGGGCCGTGATTATCGGGCCACAAAAATATTCTCTTTCAAGCCCCTGGCAAACAAGCATAGTTGCAGGTGGAGAATTAGATCCCCATGTTTCTTTGTAACTCTCCTGAGATATGTATGCATGAACCCCCTCCACTGAGGAAGGGTCTGAAGCTCCTGCCCTCATTCTTAGCAAACACAGTAAGTAGGAGGTATTCACCGACTCTAATGAAGGACTAACTGCCCATACATACAGCAATAAGCAAAGGGAACTCTGTCTCACAAATGTGGCCTCCTGCACAGCCACCACCACTGCTTTTAGAAAAAAATCCGCTCCTTGTTTGTCAGGCGTAACACTAAGCACATTTACCATAGCAACACCCCTGGGGGACCATGTAAAGGACCTGAAGTGGACTTGGCCTTGCCAAGACAGCAACAGGCACATACAGAGGACCCAGATGAAGTTCCTAGCAGTACAAATGTATGCATTTATGACTATTCTGAGACCTAGGGAGAACAGACAGGGGTTTTGAAGATGATGGTGTAGGTAAGACTGACTCAGTAGTGAGAGCTCATTGAGCTTCTATTTGCTTTGCCTAGGCTTCCCTGGAAAAAATGATGTGTTCAAAGTTGAGACATCTGTGCAAATTAGCAATGAGACAAGGCATTACTTGTTTTTACTTCAGCAGAAACACTGTGAACCTTGCACCTTCGCCAGGCAGTTCTTCGGCTAACCACACTGGCTCTGCTAGGATCCTGCTCTGAGATTGCAAACCTCAGTAGGCTCTTTCAGTAGAAACACACATATTTTACAGTACCATTTCTAAAGGACCAGTGAGTTACAGTATGTACTCATTTAAATAGGCACAGATTCTTCTAGGGAAAGATCAGATCCTCCAGAGTAAAATATAAAACAGAAACAATGATTCTGATTCCTATCTACTTTAACATCTATGGATGAAAATGCCATGTGAGAACAAGACAATACTTTATTTGCATTGTTAACAAGGGCATACATATGTATTATCCACCTAATCTGGCAACATTTGACACAGAAATTGTAATCTGTTAAAACCATAGATGACTGTGGTATTGCGGATGCAGGAAAAAAACACTCAGCTTCTAGGAGATGCAGTGTAAGTGAACTTGAATGCACCGGAGAAGAAAAGATGGCAGATTTCTCACAACCATGCTGCTCCCAAAGTCAGATGAAGTATACTAATAACATCATGTTTATACAAAAGGCAACAGAAGTATCTGAGAACTTTAATGCAACTAGGCAAGAGATCCCTGGGCAGTGCCCAGATTACAAGGGCAAAAGAGTGCAAGCTCAAAGTTCCTTACTCTGGCAAGGCTGGCACATGGACTTCAAACGCCCTATTTTACTGTGACCTAGCCATGTTTCTATTCACTTATCTTTGTTGAGATGGCGCTTCCCTACAGGAGAAAGGATGAACAATTGAGTTTTGTGTTCCACAGCAAGCACAGCTGAAGAACCAGAAACTACCCACATGCATATTTGACCACCAAAATGAATTCATCTTATAAAAACACCCCGAGGCAGAGGAGGGGAACAGCTCAGCCAGGCACTGTGCTCAACTCCCTTTCCCCACGGGTGGCCCCTGACCTCCCCGGGGAGCCCAGGCCAGGCACGCCAAGCCGGCAGCGCTTGTGGTGGGGCCTGGGGGCGCGAGGGCTCGCTCCCCCTGCTCCCGCACCATCACCATCGTCTCTGGGGACACTTTCAGTGGCTCTCGGCGGGGGCAGGGGGGGCAGGCCGCAGCCTAGACCCCTCTTCCAGAGAGAGGTGGTGACACCAGCCACCGCTCCTGCCGCCATGACGCAAAACCACCCCGAAGTAAAGCCAGGGGAACCAAGCGTTACAACGCCCAAACGGACACAGGCGGGAAGCGGCCGCCGGGGGCACGGCCCCGCCCGAGGGCGGCGAGCACCCTAAGAGGCGCCGCT
>JAVJGI010000001.1:26900030-26925242 GCA_035590275.1 Ibycter americanus
GGGCGGCACGGCCTTCCCGGGGGGGGCAGCGGCGGCTCCTTACGGGAGCTCGGCTGCGAGAGAGTGTTCCTCGCTGTGGCAGCGTAATAAAATCTCAAATCATTAACTCTCTTCTATCTCCTTGAGTCGCCGGCCAGCGTTTTCATTTGTAACTCCTCATCGTCCTTCCCCCCCTCCTCTTCCTAGGGCAATCATGTTTGAAATCAAGAAGATTTGCTGCATTGGTGCTGGTTATGTTGGTGGGCCAACCTGTAGTGTTATCGCCCAGATGTGCCCCAGTATCAAAGTTACTGTTGTGGATGTCAATGAGGCCAGAATCAATGCCTGGAATTCAGATACGCTCCCCATCTATGAGGTAAACTGGTCTCGCTCGTGCTGCCTCTTCCAGCCAGCGTTGGGTTTGCTTCCCTCCCACCGCACGGCATTTCCACATGGCCCACTTCTGAAGCTTGATAAGTATAGCATGGTGATGTCCCTCAAAAAGAGTGTTTCTGAGCAGCTGCTGGTCACTACTGCTCATTAAACCAGATTATTAGGATAACTTTGTATGTCAGGGGCAGGCAGGTATTGAGGAATTACATATGAAGGGCCTAGTAAGGAAAAACGTAACTGTATATGTAGTGAATTGTCCTAAATCATGCTGACTTTCTTTTGGGACCCCATTTAATCACAGTGTAGTCCTTTTACTCAGTTACAGATATTATCTGCTGTGTTGCAGCACAATATGGAAGTGTAGTACTGGGTGATGAGCTTTATTCCCATTCTGAATACTGCCAAAATCCAGTCTGGGCTGCCCGTCATAACCATGTTGTAAGCTGAGGACAGTAGTGTTCTTGATTCGCATGTACCATAAACATCCAGTCTGGCCTGGGAAGACTAGGCCAGATAAAAATTATTTTTAAATGTCTAACTCTGTCACTCCTTCATTACAGAATGATTTTAATTTGAGGATGTGTAAAGTGCTTTTCTATTTTGCTTCTCTTAGTACTTGTTTTTTACTTTTTTTCACCCTTAAAGAATAGGTCTGTCTTCTTTCCTTGATTCTTTCATGAGATATAGTTTTTATAGGTTTGAATTCTTAAATGGGAGTGAAAACTTGTCATCACTTGACTCCCACATACAAGTATGTTGCCTGATACTAAATTTTTGGGGTTTTTTGCTGCAAGTCCTCTGTAATCCTGTCTATGCTGTAACGCTAATGCATTTTTTCCTCTTAAAACCAAACCTATACTGTGACTCTCCAAACAAACATTAGTAGGTCTCCTTTGTCGTACATATTCAAAGGAAAATGTGTATAATGCTGACATTAGCTGGTGAGACATGAATAAAGATCATGAAAGTAAGTACTTTGTTTTCTGTAAACACTTAGACTGGGCTAGTCTTGGCGTGTTTTTTAAGAAAAACAACAAACCCAACAAACTCACAACATCTGTTTCCTGGAATGGTATCCTTTGCTTACAAAGAATGTACAAAAACTGCCAAGAATTAGTTCAGACAGTTGTAAAATTGAGTCATTGCACAGTGAGGTTTTTTGTAGTTTTTGTTCTGGGTTTTTCTTCCCAGTGTCAGGAATTGTCTAGTGGGCTGCTTTTCTATTTACATCCCAGTAAGACCATAGTTGGAACATTTGATGGGTTGTAACTCATGTTGTTCTGCCTGTGCTGACCTTTGTTTTCCTTTTAAGTAGGTATTTAGTATAAAGTGAAACAACAAAAATGTCTTGTATGAGAAAGCTTCTGCTTTGTTTTGCTTTATCTCCCTCCAGTGAACCTTTTCCTTTCTGGCACTCGTATATCACATGTCATGATAGGTGTCGCCCAGGTTGGAGATTTGATCACCAGGTTACATGTATGACTTTATTTTTCAAAAAAGAGTAAAGGCTTCTTTTGTCTGACAACTATATCTTAGATAAATAATTTTGTAGACCCTTCTAATACACAGGATTGCTCATGTGCGCATGAGCTCCTGTTCCTCTTGTCTGAGTGGAGGTGTTAAGGGAAGGGAAATTGTTACAGCACAGTATGCGTGTCTGGAAAGATTTTCATCAAATTGTGCCTGTGATTCTTCCACACTGCGGGTGTAGTGCCATGGTAAATTTAATCTGGTGCAAAGATGAATGGTTGACAAAAGGAGTGGTCTTATCTCTTGTGTGTCTCCACTGCCTTTCTTTCACTGTATCTGGGCTTGCTAATTTGGTGGAGGATTTCTTTGTGGTTTTTCTTTTGTGCTGAATCAGTTTTAAATCTGATGTTGGGAACATCATGGAATGTGTAGCTGAGGGAAAAGGAGAGTTGGGACCACCTCTTTCGTTTGCAGCTTAGTATGTAAGACTTCACTTCTTGAATCTACTTAACATCACTTTACAGGTATTTCTTTAATTGTTGCTCATGGTAATAGAATTGAGCATGGGAGTAACTGGAGCCTAAAATCTGGTAGTGCAAGTAACAATTCAGTGTGGCTGAAGCTTCAAGACAGTGTTTTGAGTAAGAAAGGGCTCTATTTTTCACTACGTAAAATCTACAGAAGCTGTACTTTACATCTGGCAGACTGAAAACGTGCTACACTGAGGTGGTGGTAGAGGGAGGGGAAGTCTTTCTTTATCTGAAATGATGTGCCATTTGTTTGGGCATGCAGTTCGCTGTTCTTCTAACTGCATTAACCTTAACTGCTTTTTTGGTTTTTTTCAGCCAGGGTTAAAAGAAGTGGTAGAATCCTGTCGAGGAAGAAACCTCTTCTTTTCCACCAGTATTGATGATGCCATTAGAGAAGCTGATCTTGTATTTATTTCTGTAAGTTTAGGGGGACAAGGTGGTTGTGTGTGTGTATTTGTCTTTTTTTTTTTTCTTCTTTATAGTCAAATCATTATGTTCCTCTTATGTTAGGAAGAGGTCTTTGTTTTGTCATATAGATTCGGTTAAGCAATGTCATGTCACTCTGTCAGTTTTCTCCTTGTCTTTGTGTACTGTGGAAAAAGTGTTAAGTAAGCTTTTTATTTTATTTTTATCTGTTTCTTATAGCCAGTAGAACATCTGACAAATGAACAGGCTCTAAGTAAAAATGGTAATGTTGATGTTTGGCTTGGTTAGATGTATGGGGTCTTAGAGCAGAATATAGTGCAGATCTGTCATTGCAGTGTACTACTGAAATCTATGGGACTTCAATAATATTGATATGGTTCCTAGATATAAGGCTACAAAGTCATATACTGATTATTGGGTTACAAAGGTAACTTACTTCTAGAAGTTTTTAAAAAACAATGTATTAATGAAAGAGGGGATAGCTTTAGTATTTCTAATCTAGTTGTCACCACTAGGAAGATGATCAAGTCAAACATACAGTGTGACCTTTTGTAATCTAGAAGGTTGTTCCTAATGCACAATCCAGAAGAAGTATATGCTATTCATCTTGGTATGTCACAGTTGAGGGGTTTTTGTTAAAGTCCTCTTTTCTTGAGACCCTTTCTTTGTTATGGCACCTCAGTACAGAGCTCTCTTTCTGATAGTATTTTTCTCCATCCATTAAGTCTGGAATGAATGCTACTTGGCTGGATGACTGCCACTAATACAGCCCATATATTGCCACCTGTCCTTGGCTTAAACCATGCTGTTGTTTTACATGTTGTTGCCATTTCTTCTTTCAGTTTGTAGCGAAAAGGACCCTCTGTCTTAATCTAAATGTGTTCCCTCATGTTGCCTTTTCTGTGTACTTCAGTATAGCAATTTCAGCAGTTCTACACTTACGTTTCACTGCAAAGTGGGTTTAAACTACAACTGCCTCACTAGCTGTAAGATTCTCATGAATTTTTGCACTTCTTGTATGGGACAGGAGACAAAAGGTGGCTGGCTGTAATCATGAAGAAATTACTGGTGTTTCCAGAACAAGGACTGAGTTTCACCACAGCCTGCAGAGCTGCTATGAATTGCTCTTGTGTAAATTCTATTTGAATAGAGGCCAATGAGCTTTCTTTAGAAGACAAAAATGGGTAATTGAGAAAGCTAGCTGTTCATCTGATACAGTAACTAGAATAAATCTGTGATAGAAGCAAGCTGGACTCTGGGACAGAAAATATCTGTCATTCTTAACAATTTCCTGTTGTCAGTACCTCTTGTTAAGATACCTGTAACATTTTTTGCCTCTCCATGTATTTGTAACTAGGTTAACACTCCCACAAAGACCTATGGGATGGGAAAAGGCAGAGCAGCTGATCTGAAATACATTGAAGCTTGTGCTAGACGAATTGTACAAAATTCAAATGGCTACAAGATTGTCACTGAGAAAAGCACAGTTCCAGTACGTGCTGCAGAGAGCATTCGTCGAATATTTGACGCTAATACGAAGCCTGACTTGGATTTGCAGGTAAGCATAATCTTGAGTTGTGTATTTAAAGGCTGCTGTTTGCTTTTTGGCTTTTATCTGTTGTTCTTTTTTCTGTGCCTGTAGGTGCTGTCTAACCCAGAGTTCCTTGCAGAAGGAACAGCCATCAAGGACCTCAAGAACCCAGACAGAGTGCTTATTGGTGGAGATGATTCTCCAGAGGGACAGAAAGCTGTCCGTGCTCTTTGTGCTGTTTATGAGCACTGGGTGCCCAAAGAAAAAATCCTCACAACCAATACGTGGTCATCAGAACTTTCTAAACTGGTTAGTGTTACTCACCACTGTTGTCTGCAATGAGCAAAGGGTGTGACACAAAGTTCAGAAGCAGAAGTTCACAGATACTGAGTAGAGCAGCTAGGAAAGACAAATGAGGCCGGGAGTACCCAATATGTGTGTCAAAGGATACTCATGTTTTCCAATTATCTCAGCTGAGCTAATAGATGACACCAACTTCTCATGAAATTTTCTTCTCACTTTTGTTGCTGTGTTATTACTAAGAGTAAACCTACAGTGCTCCAGAAACTGGTTACCATCATAAAATGGTTCAAATTCTGCGTTTGTTAAGCATTACATTATTTTGCTTAGATTCCATTAACTGGCATTTATGTATTATTATATATATTAAATATATATAATAATAATATATAATACATAAATAATGTATAACATAAACTGGTTATGTTACCATTTTGTATCTCAAGAGTTGCATAGATACTACTGGAAGGATTACTTTAGTAACTTCCTTTGGTCTGTGGGCGTCTCGGTTTCTGGAAAAATCAAGTTCCCTTTACTATGTTTTTTATTTACAGGCAGCTAATGCTTTCCTTGCCCAAAGAATCAGCAGCATTAACTCAATCAGTGCTCTGTGTGAAGCTACAGGAGCAGATGTTGAAGAAGTAGCAAGAGCTATTGGAACAGACCAAAGAATTGGAAATAAGTTTCTCAAAGCCAGTGTTGGTAAATGAAAAATCCTGGGTTTTTTTTTTCCCTTCTGGGCTTCTGTTAGTGCAGTAGGACTACTAGTAGTACTTTGACGTAGGTGATCTGATACTCTAAAGTCTTCTACAGTGTGAGTGTGTGAAAATATTGCTGTAGAGTACTAGCATAAATCAGTTTTTCTGGTAAAACGTCTGTGACTGAGGTTGCTCTAGACCTTGGCAATCTGAAACCCGAGAGTTCAGGCTGCATGGTTTATCCTGCCTGGGACACTGGAAAGAAAAAAGCTGCAACTTTGTTTTTCTGAAGCATCACTGATGATAGTGCTTTCCAAGATAATCTTCCCAGTTGGAACTGCTGCAATTTTGTTTGAGAGTTGCTGCCAGTGGCCTGAGGAGCGGGATGGCTCTAGGTCAGAATGCTTGATGGCAACTTCTGTTTTGTAGGATGAATTCAGTTGGTTTAGATTTATTGGAGTAAGATGTGATATAGTGGTGATTGGTGCCACAAACCTTCAGACTTACAGAACAAGACTGAGGCTTATCTGTGTGGTTACAGTCTTCATGCTAGAAAAGAGTGACTTTAAAGTAACCTTACTAAATATAACCTCTCCTAGAGTCTATGCAAGAGTGAAAAGTAGATGGCAAATACATTACCAAAATCCCCATTAGGTGGTTATAATTCCTTCTGCAATGTGTTGCTTCTGGAACTCTGCTGAGCAAAGTTCTAGGGGTCAAGGATCCCTCTATTAATTGTCTCAGTTCTCCCTTAGTCAGCTGTGGTGAGCTTTGGTTCTTGGCAATAATTAAATATCCATTTGGGGGTGGGGGAGGAAAGAACATGATCTTAACGTACTTGTTCTGAGAAATATTAATCTATATCTCTAGGTGGGGGGAGAGCAAACCCAGGAGCTTCTTCACCCACTTCTAATAAAAAAAAAAAGCTATCTTATTGTATGTTTCCCTGAGACTGGATTAAAGCTTGCATTGACTTCAGTGGGACCTGAAGCAGATTTTAAGGCTTCTGTAACTGACAAAGTAGGTAGGCCCAGGAGTTGAATTTTTGAGAGGGTCTTAATGTTTTAATTTGCTAGCAGTAAAATACTAGGAAAAATTATAATACTTGACATGTAATACTACATGACAATTACATGTCAGTGACTGCAAAAAAATACTTGATTCCAAAGTTTGAGTTAGAATAGTACCTTAGTCACCTATAAAATAACCATTTTGTCTTTCAGGGTTTGGAGGTAGCTGTTTTCAGAAGGATGTCTTGAATTTAGTGTACCTCTGTGAGGCACTGAACTTACCTGAAGTAGCCCGCTACTGGCAACAGGTACAAGTTCTTCACTAATTTTTTTGAGGGGGTGACATTTCTTCAGCATTCAGCCTTCAGGCATTGAGCTTTTGAGCATTGTCCACATAATCTGTGTTTTAGCTTTAAGGAGCAAATACCTTAACATTGATCAGATTTACATTTTAGGGCCCTCAGCCTAACTCTGACTCTTGATACTTGTGGATGCTTAGGCTTTTTTGGGGTGAATTAAATTGCCTGGATCAAATGGATTGGGAAGTTGTCTAGAAGTAGCAGTAGAAAACGAAGTACAAGCATGTCTGGACTCACGTCTTCCTCTTGCACTTGGTTATCTCTGTCCACTTTGAATTCAAAGCTTATGATCTTTTCCTCTACTTCTACAGTCCTTTTCTGAAAGAACTCAGCAGAACTTGCTATTCTTTTAAATAAACATGGTTGTTGCTTTTCCCTGGCTAATGTTAGGAATGGTTGGGAAGAGGTGGATGCTCTCAGGCCTAGCACCAACACAGCAATACCAGGATGCTCAGTCTGTACTTGCAAGTCTTTTGCTACTAATCACTGAAAGCATCTCACCCCGCTTCCCAGTCCTGACTGAGGAAGCAGCTTTGACATGTGCAGTGTGGTCAAAAGAACAGCTTTAGCTGCTTGTTCTGATTTAGGCTGTGGTGGTCAAGTACAAGGCTGCCTAAGCGGATGTCCCCAGAACACCAAGCACATGACCTGCCTACTTTACTGGCAGCTTTCTTTTTTTTTTTTTTTGAATCTTCCTTTTGGCTAGCCTTTTTTCCCCTTGCTTTCCTCCATCCCAGTCTGCTGACAAATAAACAACCTGCCCATAATTACTTTTTCATCATTGGTCAGTGGTGCCACATCCACACTGAAGTCTAGTATTTCTCATCCCATTACCTAGGTTGTCATGGCCACCTGGTACTGTTGATGGCATTACTTTGGCTCTGTTGGCTTTGCAAGGTTCTACTCCCCAAAAAGTTCCTCATACTCCCTCCCAATTGTCTGAAACTTTGCTGGATCTCACTCATAATTCCCCCATAACTGCTTGTAGAACTCAGCCATCTCGTGAGTGTTATCTGTGACTTCTGTGAGCCTATTACATTAACTGTGATGTCCAGTGGGTTTCTACATCCTGTTCATAGTTTAAGCTCCAGCCAGGGGCTGGTCAGCAGCCTAGTTACTTGCTTGCAACTATAACTCTCACATTAATTGCTTGGGACAAGGAAGACAAGGGTTTTATGCTGTCTGCCTCTGAAGAGGTTCAGGCTGACATCTTCCTTAAAAATGTATTTCATTGGGATAGTCTAGTCCGTGGTGGAAAGGCTTGCAGTCCCATCAGTGAAAAGACTAACACTGCATGAACCTTGTGCAAGCATCCCGGAGAGTGTGTGTGATTCAGTGTAGGACTTGAACGCAGTTGGCACGGTAGGAAAGAGGAGCCCTAGGTTGCTATATTTGCTTCAATAACTACTGCTTTTACTCAGTATAAGATGTAAGCAGACAACAGACAGTCCCTGGAGCAGCAGGAGCTGTGGGAACTAACCATGTTACCTCGCTGATAATCTGATGAATAGGGAAAAATTAATACTGTCTTGAAAGAGACAAATTGGTTTGGCTGTGTCTTTTGAGATCACAAGGGTCCTTCTCAAAATGCAACCTACTTGGTATCTTGGCAACCCAAAGGCATACAGACACTTAAGTTTACTCTGTGTGGAGGTGTGTTGTAATTTAACAAAAGCCTAAAAGGTTGTATTGTTAATGCAAACAAACTAATTTAAAGTGCTTTTAATGCTTTTATGCTCTCATACTCAAGTTTTAAGAGTAATTCTTTGCAGTGTTTCTATATGGCTTACTAAGCTGTGGACAAATCAGATGGTAAGAACAGCTGCTGCAGTTACAGTGAAATGCTATGCTAATGTAGTACAACCCCTTACCAGCACCTTCTGCTTCCTCAGAGCACTGTCTTGCAGAGGTCTGTCTGCCTCAGCCCGCACTGGTCAAGTCATGTAATGCACACACACGTGCACCTGTATAAGCAACTGTGGGAAGCCCTGAGCACTGCACTGTCAGCAGCTCAGTGTCAGCATCACATGCACACGGGAGACCTCAGACCGTTCTGAGGACAGAATGTGAATTCTGGAGGATATGAGGATCAGAGCAGTCCCTAGAATCCTAACTCTTAGTCTCTCTGGCCTTTAGACAGGACAGGGCCTCAAATACAGAAGTCTTCATTCCTTGAAGTGTGTCTACAGGAAGAAATGTGTTCCTCTTACCCTGTCAGCCGTTTCTTTTTTCCCCATCACCACCTTGCTGAATTGCATAAATCTCACTGCATTTCTTTCTTTTCCTCAAAGAAATCTGATTCATCAGTATCCTTCTACTGTATAGTTATACCTTTTGTTTAATAGGCTGCTGCTGTTAAGTCTTGATTTGGGTTGAAAGTCTCAAAACAGAGGAAAGTGTAGTTCTTTCCAGTCAGTCCATGCTGAACACTGACTAGGTGGGGGAACCTACCTTTCCTATTCTACTAGTGATCCACTGACCTCTGTGTGTTAAGGGCTGGAGATCAAAGTACGAAGCAGGATGAAGGGAAGTACAGGAACAATCAGTGAGTGAACTGGCTTTCATGTAATAACAAAAGTGAGGTACTTAATTCTGGCTTAACCACACTGAACTCTGTTAGTGTGGATTAAAAAGGCTAAAAATGTTCTCACAGTTGTTATACATGGCATGTAAGGAAGTCTAAGTTTGGTGACAGCAAGTACTCCACACTGAAATTGGTTTCCATGTTTCTGCGTAGAATACAGTAAGTTATAGAATTAAAATAAAAAGCAATCTGAAAAAATCCTAGCCTTCAAACTAGATAATATATGATAGTATGTGTGTATATGCATCTACAGTCATTGATTAAAATAGGATTTGTCTCAGAATTTGCTAGATTGACTAAATTTATCTTTGGATTACTTAAGATACTGAGTAAAAATACTTAGCTTTCTCTTTTAAGCCTCTGTTAAACTTACGTGTGGGTAGCTTGGCTTGATTGTTACTAGAATCTGTGTATAGCTTAAAATGGCTCCCTTTTGTACCGTCATGTTTTACATAATTTCAGGTAATAGACATGAATGATTATCAGAGAAGAAGATTTGCTTCCCGCATTATTGACAGTTTGTTCAATACTGTCACTGATAAGAAGATTGCTATTTTAGGGTTTGCATTCAAAAAGGATACTGGGGACACAAGGTAAGAAAGTGAATTCAGTTCACTAACATGGATTCCCTATGCTTGTCATCGGCTATGCAGCTAAAGCCCCCAGCTGAATTGCATTAATAAGGGTCCCATATCTGATCTACTTTTAACCATTTGTGACTGAATTGGTTTGTAGTAAGGATTAATCTTTCTTAAATGGGTGGGACAATTGATTCTTGACCTCTACAACACACCTGAATAATTCAGAAGCTAAAGCAGATAACTCTACTCCTTATTAACTTGCATAAGCAAAGATAGATTTTGACAGAGTCCTTCTCTTCTGTGGAGAATGTAATGCAAACACTTTTGCAACTGGTTCTAAATTGCTGTGAAGCCAAAGTTTCAGCTTTGTTTCCCCAAGGTGGGAAATCCTGTTTTCCTGTAAAGCTCAGACTTGATAAACTCTCCAACTGCAGTTTGTAGGGAATACTTATAAGTTTGATGCCTTGTTAATTATGGTCAATAGGAGTCCTGGGACTTAGTATCTCTTTTGCATGATTCAGCAAGAAAGATGTAAACACTTGGTTTTTTTAATTACTCTCCTTGGTGTGCCTCAAGTTTTTCAAGTTTGCTGGCATGGATTACCACTAAGATGTTTAATGTAAAACTGGTGTAAAAGCTCTGACATTGCATGTCTATAGATACTTGAAGACTTTCACTGCTTAGAACATGCCACCTGGCTTGTTAACTGATTGATTCACTTCCTTAGAGAGTCATCCAGTATCTACATTAGCAAGTATTTAATGGATGAAGGAGCAAAGCTCCATATCTATGATCCTAAAGTACCGAAGGAACAGATAATCTTGGATCTCTCACATCCGGGTGTCTCAGAAGATAACCAAGGTAAGAATGCTCATTTAAAGCTTATTTCCCCACTTCCCTCTCCACCCTATTCTCAAAATACACAAGGTCTATTTAAACACTGTAAACTCATTTTCACCACGGCAATGATGTGCTGCTCTTGGTTATACTTATTAGAAGATTGCCATAGCTCAGAGGATTACTGTAACTCTTCCCCCTTTCCCTGTAGCTTTTATAGATAAATGCTAATTCTGTACTCTTGTATATTTTTCTTTTGATAAATATTCATTTGAATACATGCGAAGAATATTCCCTCTGCATAATTAAAAGAAAGTGAAAGAAGCATGTCCAGAATTAGGAAAGACTAGTGTTTGTTGTTCTGTCAGCTCCTTTGTGTCTTCGTCCTATCTTGCTTTAGTTCTTGCTTGCAGATCTGAAGTAGAAATAAATAATTCTGGAATTCACTGTAGAGCATTCTCCCTTCCCCCATATCACTTCTAAATTCATTTGTTCCCTTAAATTCAAGCAGACTTTTAAGTAATCATCTATGACTAGAAATTTTTAGAGGCAGGGGGTATTTGGGATTTCTGTTTCTTTTCTTGTCGAGGAGGGGGAGAATGGAGATGATGGGTGGATGAGGGAGAAGGGTAGATTAGGCTTCTAGAGGTGAAGAGAATGGAGGAAGATGAGCTGTGATGAAGAAGAGTAAAGGGTGTACATTATTTGACATGCCCTTGAATTAGAAGGGGTGGGGAGGGTTGCCTCTGGGCAGCTGTTGGGGCAGTCAGAGGATGAACACAGCCCCTAGTGAGCCATGTGTATAGTCTTAGTGTGAACTGAGTGTTAAATTGGAACTGTGATGTGCTGCTGTTGTACAGGCAGTGACCTTTGAGCATTGGCATTTGAACATTCCATAATAGCTTCTAACTCTAGAGATGCTGTTGACCATTAAAATCAAATTTGAATGCTTAACTTCAAACATTTAAGTGCTCTGACTATTCAGATGCCAGGTACAAGCTGCTGTTATTTAAATAAGTGAAATCAAAATGACAAATGGCTTGATAGAATGCATCTCTAGGTGAGTGACTTGAAACTCCTTGTTTGTGTAGGGCAAGGAAGGAGACTCATTTTCCAGGACTGCACCAGATCGATGCTAAAGACGTGTGCAGAATAAAACTTTTATTTTCCTTCTGTTGCAGTGTCTCGCTTGGTCACTATCAGTAAAGATCCCTATGAAGCCTGTGATGGAGCTCATGCCCTTGTAATTTGCACTGAATGGGACATGTTTAAGGTAAATGTGATCTTTACATTTAAATTAAAGAAAAAGAGGGAGTGTTATGTTACTTATTTATTCTATCTGCTTTAATTGCCCTTTACAGGAGTTAGATTATGAACGCATTCATAAGAAGATGCTGAAGCCTGCATTTATCTTTGATGGTAGGAGAGTTCTAGATGATCTTCACAATGAGCTACAAGTCATTGGCTTCCAGGTAATCAGCTGGGTGATGCTGCTGCTGCTTATGTTTTTTTCCTTCTGTTCTGTTCCTTCTTGCATTCTCTCCCTCTGCAATGACCAAGTACCAAGGGAAAAAACCCTTTCAGGTGAGGATTTAAATGTAAACCCATCTGTACTTAAGTCTCTTCACTTGTGCTGTCTTCCTCCATGATTTTACTATTTTCAGACTGATGCTTTGTTAAATTCCAAGCTACATCAGACTATGCCATCAACATTCAGCAGTCTAAGCATGCCTTGGAATCATAGAATCGTTCAGGTTGGAAAAGACCTTAAAAGATACAGAGTCCAACTGTAAACTTAACATCTGAATGCTATTCTGCCCTTCTTTGGACTGGGGTAATCATGCAGAATTATGAGATAGATGTAAAAAACCTGCTAAATTGCACTCCTGTAATCCATTCTGGGTAATCAGCAGGGTATTTGACTCCAAAACTAACCCCTTCACAGCTTCAAGTCCCACACTTTGCTTCTACCAACCAGCAGAAAGGCTGAGCTTAGCATTTGGTGTATGTTATAACTTGTGCCACAGCCCCTACCTGAAAACTTATTTTAACACCATCAAAGAAAAAGCAGCATTTAAAATTGACAGTAACAGGACTTAAAGCCAGATGAGGTGTAATGCAGGTAACAAATGTTTTATCAGCCAGTGAGATCCTCTACTTAAACTGTTAAGAGTAGTTTTGGACTTTTCTCCCTGAGGTCTGCACAACAAGGCTGGCTGACGTAGGCGATGAAAACATTGTACACAAAGATGTATCTGAAGATAAGTCCATGAATTGCTGAAGTCTTACATGGGAAGCTGGAGGAGATGATTGATTGATGTCAGCCAGAACATCAAAACAATGATGTTTTGCTTACACCAAAGAGAGGAGCCAGAAGCAAATGCTTAACTTCTTAGTTAAGCATTTTGCTAAG
This sequence comes from Ibycter americanus, assembly GCA_035590275.1. Lineage (NCBI taxonomy): Eukaryota > Metazoa > Chordata > Aves > Falconiformes > Falconidae > Ibycter > Ibycter americanus. The sequence continues at coordinate 26,913,142 of JAVJGI010000001.1, forward strand.
CTAATAGCAAGTTATGTATCAGATCATAACCCATGTGAAACTTTTCCTAAGGACTTCTCTTCTGAAGTCTGGCTTAAAGACTTTCCAAATCAGAGACTGTACCTTTGCATTTCATAGCTCTTGGGTGACTTTTCTTCTGTGAAATTCTAGTTGAATTTTTAACCAGTTTGAGTTTGCCGTCCAGGTTTATTATCCAGATTTTTCATCCAGGATATCATTACAAAGGCATTCAATAATTGACCTGTATTCTTTGTATAAAATAATAAAAAGGATTTTGTCTTAAATGGATAACCCCAAAAATTAAATTTTTAGGGTCCCAGTCTTTTTAACCGCCTTTGTTGCAATTCCATTATATACAATCCAAATCTATGAATTTGATCTGTTTTAATTTTTTTCAACCTGAAGTTCAGAACTTTAAACACCTGCCATTTCAATTATAACCTGTTTCCACAGTGGAAGCTTAATTCAGGAAACAGGAATGTGAAGCTCTGTAATTCTAGGTAAAGCAATATCTGATCTGAGGAAGAAATTTGCTCAGGTCTTAAGTGGGGAAAGCAGAGTAAGCCTTGATTGAAGGGCTTGAAGCACTTCTAGCACAGACAGAATTTGACTAATACTAAAATCACCAAATCCCTGAATAATCTGATAGAAGCATCTCAGCCAGACACAATCAGAACAAAATCTACAACCCAGATCAGATGCGTGTTTCAGTTGTTTCATTCTGAGTACTGTGATTGCTTGCATAATGGCTATAGGATTTCTCTCTTGATGTTTTCTTCCCCTGCGTAAACTACAGTTATTTACAGCGTTCGTGAACAGGCTTGTGTAATTGATTTAACCAGTCAATTGAAGCTGTTATGGGCAAATATGGTACATACAGCCTGCATAACTGAATAACTCTCTTCAGAGTTAACTCAGGGGTCTGTCTAGAATATACTGATCAAACTTAAGTTAAATTTGAAGTAGTTGAAGTATTTTGTCTTTTGGTGCTTTGCATCTGACCTGCACTACTTGCTCAAGAAGAAAGCTACAGCTCTCCTTGTTTACTGGGTGTCTGAACTGTTTTGCTGTTGGTGTTCTTCTACAAGCTCTGTCCGTGATTTACATTAGTCTGACCTAGAAATTAGGGGAACCTGTCTTGCCCTCTGAATTTTGCAGTACCTGGCTTATGTGTGTGTTGACTTTGTTACATGCTCTCCCTTACAGACAGTTGGCTGCCTTTAGCCCTTCAAAGTTGTATTGCTTCGTAAACAACACACTGCATAACGGAGGGGGAAAGCCTTCTATGCTAATTTACTGGGTATGAATTTTTAGGCAAAGGCGGCTGAACCCACATTTTATGAATACACAGAAACATTTTATGATATTTGTGCTGATAGTCCTATGGATGCTGAGGCACGTGAATGCTCAAATTAGCAAGATGCAGCTTTAAATAGTCAAAACAGGCACCTGTGAAAGGCTGGGGTTTTTAATAAAAAAACCCCTCTTTGCAACTCCAATCCCGGAAACTGTCCCTGGGCATACTGTGCTTTGTGGCTGGTATTAGTCTAGTGTTTGTGAAATGTGGTTTTGGTCCTGGACTTAACTTATAGATTCCTCATAGGCTGACACGATTATGTTAGCTTGCATCACTCACTTGTTAAATGTGTTTTCTCTTCCAGATTGAAACAATTGGGAAGAAGGTGTCAGCCAAAAGAATTCCTTTTGCTTCTTCATGTGAAATTCCTAAGTTCAGCCTGCAGGACCCACCTGTCAAAAAGCCTAGAGTATAACGTTTAATAGGTACTGAAGGAATTCTGTGGACCTTCTTAGTGATAATAACTGTAAGCCTATGCTTTTTTTAAGGAAAGATATTTTTCATAAACTAAACCAATTTTACACTAGAAATCGTACCTGGTACATGTGAATTCAGTCTATTTTCAAATCTCTATTTTTATAACAATTTTTTTTGGTTACTGAAGATGGTACAGACCTGTTTTTAATAATGATTCATCTTTTAAGTGGAAAAGTTACCTTCAAACTGCAGATTTCTGCTTCCAGAAATGTTCCTAAACTGCACTTTAAATGTTTCAACTTATATGAAAGCAAAAGAAATGGAATATCTTTTTACTTTAGTCCAGTTATGGACAGCGATCAGGAACTTTGGTCTCATCAATTTTTTTACTTTCTTCTGGGGGGGTGATTCTTTGCCCAGTTAAATGCTTGCACTAACTGGCATTGAAGTAAAAAGATAAGTTCTATGTGAATTTGGTAGGATTTGGGTTGAGCCCTGAAATAGAGCCGACTGCAACAATAATACCTCGATCCTGGTTGGGATCAGTTGGCACCGAAGCAGTCTAAACTGCATCTGGTGGGAAGCCAGATAGTTCTGCAGGCATCTATCATGTCATTAATGACAGTGGACTAGCAGCTATAAACTTGATCCACTGGCAGATCTTCACTTTTGATTCTTTGGTTGTCTTGCCTACATTCCATGTGCAGCCACATAAATTAGTGATCTAATCAGATTCCTGGGGCAAGTTTTTCCCTAAGTTACAGCAATACAACCCATCTTCAGCAGAGGAGCATTCTGCCTGTTTGAACACTGAATTTAAGCAGTATTACATAAATTTGGTGTCGGTCCAAGTAGAAAACAAATATTGGCTTCAAAGCTACCTGATGGTTATCTTTTTCCTTGCTTTCTGCTTACATACTTAATCTGAAAGCAGCATTCTTAATGAATCTGCAAAAATTATTCTCTGCTGTTAAGAAATTAATAAAAATTCAGCCCCATAAGTTAGTCAGCTTGCTACCTCATTTAATTAGCAGGAATGAATACTTCCTATGTTATCTTGATATTTTTGCCTTTATTATTACTTTTATTTCTACTTGTTTTTATTATTCTCAGTTGGCCAGTACTATTAAAATCCTTGATGACAGAGTTTGTGTTTGGCTTGTTGCGTCGGGCTGTAAAATGGAGGGGAGGACAGAGAAAGATTGACCATGAAGAGGTTTCAGACTAGAAGGCATAGATGTATTAGTTGAATAATGTAGTGATGGGGCATTAGAGAATTAGACTTGTAACTAGTCACATACCTTCTGAACTTACTTAATAGGTGTGCCTCCAAGTATGCTATATCAGTAGTTTACCAAGATGACACTAATCGTATGCTCTGTTCATGAGTGCTCTTATCATAAATACTTACCCACGGAAACATAGACACAGTTTGAGCTTTAGGACAGACATTTGAAGATGTAAGGAACTTGTATAACAATTTGGGTAGACAATAGAAGACAGCGTTATCTGACTGAAATGGCTATATTGTTGAACCAGATGCTCTCAGATCCTGCATGTTAATGGCTTCCACGTAGGGACTTATGCAGCAGTCACTCAGCACTTTGGGCAAACATGCTTCAGGCTTTTTGTCCTATCAAAAGATCCTTCTGTGAGGAGCACATCAGAAGCCACTCAGTGAGTGGGAATTACGGGGGCTTAAAATCACTGTCATCTTCCATCATGCCATCTCCTCTTCCCAGTTCACTAGTGTTGCTTTCATACAACACCTGCAGAGCAGGGGCAACACTGTGGTACAGTTGTGGTATTGATAAGTATTGTAATCCAGCTGGTAGATCACTCTGTCTTTGCAGGTAGGCATTTTCTTGGCTACTTCTGCCCCCGTAGCACCTGTGAGGGCAGACTGGTCACTTCTCCTTGGGGATTAAGAAGAGGGTACTGAGAAGTTGTGCTCAAAGAATGTCTTGTCCTGAACTATGTTCAGGGTAGCACAGCACTGCTTCAGGGCATGCCTTAACAGGGAGGGTGAGTAGAGGCTTCATAAAATCAGGATGCTTTTCAGAAACATGCACACAGCTGTGATAGTAGTGCCTTTGTATGGGACCTGCCCTCATCAGTTTGAAGTAGATAGATGAACCATTAAACTCTGTGTGAAGTGTTGCTCCTGTTAAGAATGTGCAAGGCTGACTGGTGTTCCTGGTGCTGCTGGTGGCTTTTCACATGCTGTCCCAAGGAGGTGAAGGAACGAGGTGCTATACCCCCATTCCTACTCTTTCTCCGGCAGACTTAGTCAAAGCCTGGATAGTGACTTGTGGCTTAATCATAAGGATAAAGAGTGGGCAGGTTCCTTATAGTAGGATCAATCTAACTTCCCTTTCTTAGGAAAGGGGGAGCAGCAGATCCTTTCTGAAGAACAACAAGGGATAAAACTAGCACTAGCATTTCCCTCGCTTTCTTGGAAAGTCAGTTTAAGTTTATTTGGTTTCTCAGTGGCTGCATTCTGTTAGTGAGACACGGGGATTGTGGGATGAATCAAGTCTGAACAGCTGGTGGAGCATGCCTTCAGGATACTGTAATACTTACCTTGCATATATGCAAAAGAATCTTATCACAGGCCAAAAGAGCAAGCTTTGGAAGCTTTGCACTACTGTGAATCATAAGCCATCATCCTCAGAGTACAGTTCCAGGGAAATAAGAATTGGAGATGGCTTGTATTCCTGCTTTGAAGGCTTGAGTATTATGTGTAAGAGATGAGTTTTAATGCTATGGAATCTTTGTCTATGGGATCTTACAGCATGTAATTCTTGATGAGAATTGTGTAATATGAGTAATGGACTGTGCTCTGAAATTCTTTTTATGGGATTCTTAGTAAAATGTAATCCCGCAGTAACAGTGCTTTTCACTGCAAAATGTGAATACAACAGCTGAAGCAAATCAATCTTTAATACAAGCCTATGAATAGTATGGTACAGACTGCATAAATTCGTACCCAAGATGTGCATAGACAAATTGTAAATGCCAGGCAAGATGAACTGTTTTTCTGCTGTGTATGTGTGTTCAACTCCTTGTGCAGCTAAAATGTAAGTCTGGTTCCAGGCATATGACAGCCAAGAAATACTGCAAGAGAATAGAACAAATGCATCTTTGACCAAGACCGGTTAGTATAGGAGCAGTTAGTGGTAAGATTTTTCTACTGGCCAACAAGTTTACATTTCTATCACTTGAGGTTCTTCTGTTGATCTAGAATTTATAGTAGTGCTCAGCTAAAGTTTGAAATTAATTGTAAAACAATTCAGGAAAGCTTAATGGGTTACCTGATTGATTTAGGAATACTGTAGTCAGTTTCCATTCCTTGCTTTTTCTATTCCAAGCTGAGAATTACTATTGCAAGTTGAACATCTGCATTACTTGCCATATCTTGTAGTAAAGAAGCATAAATACTTGACATCTTTTAAATGAAGGGCACACCAATATTAATTACTGATCAAGTAGGAAGAAAATTTAAAACTCCCGAAACGAACACTCTGGCTTTGTTGATTTAGCCTTAAGACTTGAAGTCACTGGAAGATGCAGCAGTTCTCTAGTCAGCTCCGTAACACTTAATTATTCTTCATACAGTGTAGTAGATTTATGTAATGATGCTAAAAAAGACTATTCATTCTTTTAAAGTGTCTGTGTCAACTTGAAATCATATTACCAAAACTCATTTTGATGTTTTCCTGATTGCAAGGAAGATTAATGTTTCTTAAAATATTTTATGGCTGCTTTGTGAAACAAACTGACAGAATGAAGTGATTGACATACCAAAAAAAAAAATATTTCACTACACATGAAACTTCAGCATGGGTTTCATGACTATCTCAGTTTTGTTTCTGATTAATTTATATCCAGGAGTTCTGTGAGTCTGGTTCTTTAACATAATAGTTATGGAAGACCTGAATGGGCAATAGGGAAGGAAGACGGTTGTAAAAGCAAGATTTCTTAACTAGGAAAAAAACTTCAGGACTTGTCCTCAAACACACTGAAAAACAAAACACCCCTCCCATCCATGAAGTCAAAATGTGACTGCTTTGCTTAGAAACCACAGCAAAACAGGCGGTTAGAAAATAGCTTACGTAGCTTCTGAAACTTGGTACCAGCTGGCAGACAGTTGTGTAAAAGCATGAGATCATCTTCCAAGCCACCCAGCAGCAATTCATAAGATAATTCTAACATGAAATAACATTGGACTGTGTTTCCAGAGCATTATTTCTCTCACTGTAAAGAAGTCATGGATAATTACTGTGCAATGTCTTCTTGTTCCAGTTTGGTAATAGCTGTATGGCTCAGAATTCCTTTTACCTGATTTCTGGTGTTGATATGCTAAAAGAGCAGTAACTGTGCAAAAGCTACAGTAATATTCTGTTAAATCTGCTCTGTAGGCAAGTCAAAGTCATTATTTATAGTATTTAAGGCCCCTAATAAAGGCTGGCAACTGTTAAATGTGTGTGTATCCTGGAGTTAATGTTGCTCCCCTCCCTGCCTGCTGCTGTGGAGGGAGTATTGAATTTCCTTACCATAGCTGATAACCTTCCACTGCTCTGGTATTCAGTGTACTTCAGCTGAAGCAGGGCATTTTTGGCTCAGAGTATGCCTGGTCTTTCCAAGACTAGTGGTCAGACTACTTCTTTTATTTAAATTTTAAAATTTATTATATTTTTTTATTTTTTAAAAAAGGAAGCCTTGCCTTTCTGGTTGCCTTTACAAAGTACAGCTATTAAGACGTCCATTTCTCTGTTCTTCCCGTTTCTCATTGCTCAGGTTTCTCTTTCCCCAATTTACACTTCTGTTACATTATTTAATTAGTACATTCCTTCTAGCTTAAGGCTATTTGTCTTGATACCACTTTAATATTGCTGTACTTCATTTTGTGAAGCGTCAATTGTACATCACTGGCCTCAGTGGTATCATCTGATTTTTGTTGTTTGTGACAATATCAAGTTTCTCCTCTATATATATATATATAACTTGCCAATTAGCTGTCTTCCTTCTAACATCTTACTTAGCTGGGGGTGGATGGAGGGTCCACTCCCCTTCATATAGACTAGTTTAGAAAAGTACTATAGCCAGCCATAGGATTACCTGCATGATGCGAGTTTGGCACCAGATAGCAAATTCTTGATAGTTAAAAAATGGTATCTACTGTCCGTAGCAGACAACTGAGAATTATTAGGGAAAGATGCACTTTGAACTATCATGACTGTAAAGAGAAAAATTTACAGCTGCTAGCATACCATAAGCTGTGTTTTTATTTCTGCTTGAGTTTAGTATGATAGGCAGTGGATTTCACATTTCATCCATGATGCAGTTCATTTCTCTGCATTCAGATTTAACAGCCAGACCAGGTCTCAAGGGGGCACGTAACCAGACCAATCAAACACAACCGGCATACCCTTAGATGGGGTTTTTAACTTTCCTTTACTGATAAGACAAAAACCTGTGGAGTAGAAACACAGTACAGAATAGCAGCAGTTCTGCGCACCCAATACCAAAGCACCTGTGCAACTTTGTGGGGTTTGTTACAGTCATGTACCAAGACTAGTGGGGGGCTCTATGCTATGGCAACTCTGATTTTCCATATGATTTAAATTATATGGTATCTACACAAGGTTAATTGTTTTGCCACAGAGGGCCCTTGCTTTCTTCAACTTGATACCTTGCATTTACCAAGGCTCATGCTTTGAGACATGCAAATACCTGAAAAGCATTAGCTGTCTGAATGGTACAGCTTATTTTCTTAAGATGCAGGTAAGAGATACCATCTCTTGAAGGAGTATTACTGACACTTTATCTGGTGTGGTTCGAGGTAGCCCTAATCTGGTCCTTTGTCATGTACACAATCTTTCTTTAGAACTCCTCTAGTTCCCAGAGCCCCTGCAAGCTTGTGTTACATACTGGTGAGATACACCAAAATAGCAGTACCTTTCCATTTACTATTAGCTACAGTGACACTTGATGGTAGTATCAAACCTGTTTACTTAAATCTGTCAGATTTTTTTTTCCCAGCTTACATTTCTTCCACCTCACTTCCTTCACTTTTTCAAAATCAGTTCTATCTTCTGCCTTTTTGCTGAACACTACAAGTACTATGTAGTTGTAGCCTTGCCAGGAGGAATGAGGTAAAATAATGCAAAGTGTTTTGGTGAGAGAGAAGTGTTCTGGAAAGATAGTAAGTTTATTCATACATCCACCATCTGCTCTTCTGCATTTCTGGAACTGAGTATAATTATGCACTGAAAAAGGATCCTTAAAACTGGCTGCTTTAAATAGGTTCACTCTCATTTTCAGATGGCTTTTGTCTTTCTTTTTTCTACTAAGTTCTTCAAGAAGAATTCACCTAATTGAAAGGTAAAAAAGCACCAAAATGATTTGTAGGTATTTCAATGAAACAAAGCAAAATAATACACATTCTTACTTAATGCAAGTATTCTATTCTACAATATAACTGTGCTTACCGTTAAGTATTTTATAGTAATTCAATCCTATACAACAGCACTTTCAACACATACAGCATGGATGTAAAAAAACCCCCAAATCCAAACCCATAACCCAACAAACAACCCCTCCAACCCCCCCAAATCCTGATTTTTCTCATACCCAATTTTATGAAATAGCTCTGTTTCTTTGTCCTTTCCAACAGGCAAAGGTGAAATGATCTAATTGAAAATTACTTCCTATTTCATAAAGTATCAGCAACTTATAGTGAAACCTGCTATAAATCTCATTTGAACTGGCATAAAACAGTCTGAGAAGCAAGGTGCCCTAGCTGAGTCTTTCCTGTTCTCTCCTTCAGAAAAAGCAGGATGTTGGATCTACACAACAGTTCCATTAATAGCAGCTGCTACTTAGTGCTTTGTCAGAAAAAGCACTGCTACAGGTGTGTCTAATTATTTCTAAGGCACTGTAAATAAATTCTGCATAAAGCAACAAAATTACATCACAAACAACAAAGGGTCCCATTAAACCCTGAAGCACCCAAGAGTTAGAATGTGAAGGAAAACTTGCAAATTGGGTACCCTTTATCCTGCTTCACACATTAACTACAGTAGAAACTAGGTTTGGCGAAAAATTAGCTTAAGCAGCACAGCAATTGTACAAATACCAATTACTGTCATACTGATGCATTTAGATGACCTACAGAAGACAGTAAGTGTAAATAATTATTAAAAAAAAAAGAGGATGACTATTTGAGGTGTCCTTGAGCTAAGGTGAGCTTTGTTGCATATTACTTCACCATTTTAGCTTTATATAATAAAATGTTACATGCTAGAGAATCTAATGCTTTTCAGTAATTTACCTGCTTTATAGGAGGAGCGCACTAAAGGCCCACTGGCAGTGTAATGGAATCCAAGATCATTTCCTACTTTTTCCCAGTACTTAAATTTTTCGGGAGTTATGTACTCCTCAACCTGAGTGAAAAAAATTCACTTTGGTTAGGTATTAATGCAAAGGAAATGGTTATAGCTAGTATGTAGTGAAATGGAAGTTATATCATGAGTTCAAAATTTTACACTCCGAAACTTTTAGCAGTCAAGTCACAAACCAAATTTTCTCTCTGCTTCCTACCAAAAGAATGCATTTTATTTGCTTTTCATATTTAGCTGAGAAGTTTAGAATTTAATTTCTAGTTGTTGGCTCGTAATTTTATTCACTCTATTTTTGAATGGTCTTTTTTTTGGTCCAAGTTAGTGAAAAAAACCAAAAAACCAACAAAATAGTCCTACAGCTCTCTTCACTAACAGTTATTTCAATGAAACACAGTAACAGAACAGAGACTCATGCTCTGGACAGATTACAAAAGGAGAAAAATGGTAATTTCCCCAGCTGAAGTGGCACCATTAAGGGAGAGCCTATGAGATAGTGAAGGGGAGCTGGCTTGAGCCATTATGCTTGAGACATACACTGAAACCCTTGTTTTCCAGAATCATGCCTCAGCTCCAGCCGTTTCTGCAGCTAATAGCAGAAAGTAGCAATGGGAAGTCTGCAGATGATGGAAGGGATTAGATGGCTGAGGGATTTTTTAGTGAAGAGTCCATACGAGATGAAGATCAGGCTAAACAAGGAAGGAAATTTTCCCCCAAAATTCGCAATTAAGGTAAGGATACATATCAAGCCTCAATTTAGAAAGAGGAAACTTGACTGTGCAAGGTACAGACCATAAATCTGCCTGTAAATTAAAGGCATTTTTACCTTTAGGTGACGTTTTGTTGGTTGCATGTACTGTCCTAGCGTCAAACAATCTACATCTGCTTCCCGCAATACTGTAAAAACAAAATTCCCTGTTAGGGGCAGAAATTAGAAAACACCCCCCTTCCCAGTCTGAACAAACTCCACAGCACCCTGCGGGGCTGCCATTCTGCTCTGCAGCAAAGGGAACCTCCAACCTCCAGGTGCAGTAGGCACACACCTCATTCTGAGCTCCATGCTGCTGCAAGGCCTGAGCTATCTAGTTTAAAGCTAGAGAGAATACCATTGCGCTGCACTCACTGCAGTCACGTGTCTCACTGCAGAGATGACATGCTCTTGTCTTTTTTATCTTACTGCCTTTCATTGTTATCTTCAGGTCAGAGCCTTCATTAGAAAAAAAAAAATACGGATGCATGCACACACACCGGGCACTTCTCCACTGTTTCAAGAGATTTCATGCCTATAAGATGTGGACAGTTCTAAAGAGCTATAAATGAGGGGAAATTGCCAACATCTTTTGCCAGTGTTACACACTTAGGATGTATGTTAGTTTTGATGCCTGCAGAATCTCATAAACTTTGTCTGCTAAAATTTGAGTATATACTAGGATCAATATACAGCAAATGAGGTCAGGTAGTCTACTTAAAGAGGGAAACCCAGACACTTGATAGTCAGCTAGCCTGAAGAATTATGTTCACTACAGATAGTGGGGTATTCTGAACAAAGGGACGGCTGAGGAATCAGATTTAGCATGAACATCTCCATATATTTTCTGGCTACTTGGGCTGGTTGCCCCACATCAAATAGGAAGAAAAGATGGTATTTTGCCTACAGCATTGCACTCCCTGTTACCCTGGGATCTCTGTTTAGATCGATGTGGTTCTGTGAAGAAACTGTTTCAGTATCAGCACATTTAGGTGTTCTTTAACTGGTACCCAGAGGATGGAAGGAGACCAAAATTACAGTAACAGAATGAATGCAGTGGGTAACAGTTTGACTCTGAATACATCCATGAAAGCGGCCTGAAAACAAAGAGCAGCAAATCTGAAATTTCATGTTCTTGTGGCTAGGAAGTGTTAGGCAGCAATGATAGAAAAATCAGGAACCATTATTTTATGGTCCAGATTGTGGGAGAGCTGCAGAAAAGATAGACTGTATCACTGCATTCTAAATATGGGTTGTTGTACACAAAATAATGTACCGGGTAGACATTCTTTCAGGGTAGGGGACAAACGCTGTAGGATTTATGAACTACTTCTTACAAGTGCACTGCATTCACTTACCACTGTGAAATCTTCTCCTCTTAAAAATACATTTACATGGAAACATGAGAACATGCTGCAGTTCCGTGGATAATAACTTTTTTTTGCATCTAAGCAAGCTGATTTTAAAAATCAGGTGTGCTATTTCTAAGAAGGAATGCACAGTAAGGCAACTATGTCGCAAGCCCATTATTTAAGTATTGCAAAGAAAAAGATGTTAATACAGTCACACAAAAAATAATTGTATTTTCCATTGGAACTAACAAGCTGGATCTACCTGTTAAATTGTACCTGAAAGCCATGTGAAGGCAAAATATTTCGGAAGTTCAATCATTTTTAACCAAACTTTTTTTTTTTCCCCCCTAATAAAGCTTAGAAAACATTTCCTGTACCAGCAAACTGATTAGCATGTGGAGGCAAGGATGCCGACAACTGTTTTCCAACACAATCAAACTCACACCTGTGAATATTGGCATCTATTTCAACGCCAACTTACACTTCATTGTGGAATACACTTGTTCGTCTGTCTCGCCTAGCCCCAGCATAATGGAGGTTTTAGAGATGACGCCGGGCTGGACCTCTTTAGCGTGCTTCAGCACACGCACGGACTGCTCAAAGTTGGCTCGGGGGTCGCGGACCTTCCTGTTCGTGCGTTCAGCGCCAGGGGAGAAAACGGAGGAAAGGGCGTACAGGGGGTTAGCGGCGCCAAGCACGGTGCGCTCTGCTAGCTTCCACAAAGCGAAAATGGCGACGTAGAGGCCTGAGCCGCGCAGCCTGACGCCAGCTCAAACCCTCCCCGAGGTGTCACAAGCGATGGGACGCGCCCCGGTTTAAGTACC
>JAVJGI010000001.1:26931145-26962007 GCA_035590275.1 Ibycter americanus
AGCGGGCCGCCGCCCGGTGGTTGCGCGTTGCGGGGGAGGAGCGGGAAGGGCGCAGGGAAGGGGCCTCGCCTGGGCGTCTGCAGCGGCTCTCCCTTGTCCTTTGTAGGATGAAGACCATTCTCAGCAACCAGACCGTTGACATCCCCGAGCAAGGTACGTCTGCGTGTGCGGTTGAAAGGCGTTTGGTGGTGCCGACCCCGCAGCCGGTTGACGTGTGTCTGCCTTTACTTTCCAGTCAGCGTGTCACTGAAGGGCCGGACGGTCATTGTGAAGGGCCCCAGAGGAACCTTGCGACGGGATTTTAACCACATCAATGTGGAGTTGTCCCTCCTGGGAAAGAAACACAAGAAGGTATGTGCTGCAGAGGTCGTTTCGCTGCCGAGAGGGAGGGTGTCTTTACAATTAGCTTGAAAACTTCTTGGTAGTGTAGGAGATTGAGCCAAAACGTTTAGCTGCAGATATGTTGTTCAATTTTTTTTGCTTATTTCTATGTTTTCTGAAAGGGGCTGGTCTCGTGGAACTGTGGGACCTACTCGGGCACTGTGGAAGTCTTGCAGTTCTGTGATGTTGGAATGAACTTGTTGATTGATTTCATTTGTAGTTAACAGCCAGTTACTGGGAAAGGGATTGATCGTTTTATGCTGTGTTGTATAAGCTGACTAGTTTTAGCTAGGTAAAACTGAAGCTGTACATTTGACTTTCGGAATTCGCGAGTTACATAAGTAGAGCAGATATGTTTTCCAGATAAGCGCATAATAATTTTGTACAGTCTTAAAAACGACAAAAAAAGGGGAAGAGTGGCTGATTTCAGCTACTTCTTCACAAGTATCTAGGGTGTCATTAAAACACTGAACCCACACATTGTGTTTCATTTAACAGCTGATGAATTTTACATAGGAGACCAACTTTGATACAATGTGTTTTTAGCATTTGATAATTTGTCCTTCAGCTTGAGATGCCAGACTATCTATCCCAGCTTCTTGGAGGAGTTGTTAGTAATGAGACATGGAAGAAATGTTTCTCATACACCTGGGGGTTAGGACTTACAAGACTTGAGCTAGGTAGGCCTTCAGTAGTCTTGTCAGAGAAACAGTACTTCTGTGCTTTTGTTAGGTGGCCTTTTAACTAGTTTATCTGAACTTTTTGCTTTTAGTTTGTCACAAAAACGTTTCATTTTTAGTTTTGAAGTGTAGCTGAAAGCTTTGTTAATTATTCTGTTTTTTTAACACAGCTACGTGTCGACAAGTGGTGGGGTAACAGAAAGGAGCTGGCAACAGTTCGCACAATTTGTAGCCACGTACAGAACATGATAAAGGGTGTCACACTGGTAAGTTTATTCTCAAACATAGTAACTCCTGTCATTTTTGTTACTCACAATAGCCTTTTACTTCAGGGAGGGCTTTTCTAAGCATCCAAGATGCAGCTTTCTCTCTCTTTACTGGTTTTTTTTCTTGGACTTTCTGTCAGACAAGTTCTGCGGGTAGAAGAAAGCATGAATGTCTCTTGAGCTCAATGTCTTGCCCTTCTTAAGAAATTATTTTCAGTATATCTTGCATTTAGATTTGTCCAGTGAGCTTAATGTATCTGTTTACCTTTTGGACATATTCTGCTTTCAGTATCTGATGATGTCTTTTGTCATAGGGCTTTCGTTACAAGATGAGGTCAGTGTACGCTCACTTCCCAATCAATGTAGTTATACAGGATAATGGCTCACTTGTGGAAATCCGAAACTTCTTGGGAGAGAAATACATTCGCAGAGTGCGTATGAGGCCAGGTGAGCACATCTGGATATGTACTTCACTGTTTCTAACTAGGGTTTCTAAAGTATTTTCTTTAGGCACTGCTATTGGTAACAGGAGATAGTGAAGGATCGATTGTTGGAGCAGCATTTGCCCACCTCAATTTATGTAATATTATGATGTCTTTGGCACTGTCTAGATTTATTAATAACAATGTGTGTGTAATTTATTTTTTAGTAATGAGAGCTAGCTAATGGGTAATAACTAGTTTAGAGCTAGTTATTGTAATACAAGTTATAAGGAACTCATTGTGGGATCTCAGCAGCATTTATAGTTGGTAAACTGCAGGTGCTTAATTTTAGATTTGTCTTTCAGTTTTAAACATTGTACGTGAATCGTTTCACACCACATCATGGTTTTGGTCTGTGAAGTGTGGTTGTATTTTGAATTTCCTGATTGTCTAGGAGCACGTATGATAAAACTTAAAAGTTACCATCTTACCTGTTGGTTTTACGTCTTGCATACTTGGGAGTTTTAGCAAAATGTCTTAACAGACTAGGCATTTGATGGACCTTCTTAAGCTTCCAAAAGGAGGAGACAAAACATGTCATAAACACAGTTTCCTTAAGACTGTGGGGAAAAGTTTCCATATCCATTTTTTTTGATAGTTCCATTTCTGGTGGAGGTATGGGTAAGGGTATTTAATGTGACCTATGGTGTTTTGGGGTGGCTTTAGATGAAAGCATTAGATTTGTCCAGAAACACTGGTAGATATAGTGTGAAGTTACTTATAGTGGCTTTGACTTTGATTTACTGTGGGATATTAAGGTGGGTTTGATTATTGTATTTGATTTTTTTTAAGTCGGCATTTACTTCAAAGATGGTGAAGTGCTGGCTTAAAAGATAATAGCTACTGACTAAATAGTTCAAACTATGAAGACTTACTTGTGTTACTCTCCTTGCAAATGAAAATTTCCTGTTACTCTTGAATGTGCTAGTGTTCCTAGCGTTTACTCCTTGTGAGTATTCGCAATTTTGCTAGTGTAAACATAGTGCTTGACTTGTCAGGGGGCAGGGTTTTGTTTTTTAATGACTTTTGATTGTAATGACTCCAGTTTTGTTTTCATGAATGTACGAATGTGGAAAATGGCACCACCTAGCTGATGAAGCCATGCTGGCAAAATCTCTGGCTGGTATGCAGTGTTGGTGATGAATGTTGTAGTGTAGTAGCATTTAAGTAGGAATATCACTTAGTTGCTTTCAATCCAGAGCATGACTTGCACTAATCTTTGAGTTCTGAAAGTGTGAGGGAGGACAATCCTAGAAGGGATTTGTGGGAATTTGTAAACAAAGTCATGGAAGCTAAGTACTGCTTAGAATACTGATTTCTAGATCTGTAGACTGGGACAGGACATGAATATTGTTTCTTTAGTATGCTTAACGTCTTCACAATGTAGAGTGTGCATTTTCCTTTTTGTAGGTGTTTCCTGTGCAGTATCTCAAGCCCAGAAGGATGAGCTGATCCTTGAAGGGAATGACATTGAATTGGTCTCCAATTCAGGTTTGTGAAAATACATGTGTGGGAAGATTCAATTATATGGCCACTTTTATCTGAAGATGTCAGCTTAGCAAGCTGTCTTGTTTTCTCAAACCCTGAGGTAAATGGCAGCTCAGAATTTTTTTTCCTTCTAGTCAGCTTAATTGCCTTTCATTGTTGTTCATGCTTTTTCTAAACTTAGATGTTTTTACAAATTTACTGAACCTTTTTTTTTGAGTCGATATCAATGGCCTTTTTGGCACCAAACTTTTCAGCTTTTCAGTTCTATGAGCATGGAGTAATAACCTGTCACTGCCCTAAGTTGCCGAGATGGGCTCAGTGAAATGCATTCTGTTTTCATTAGATCTGACAGGATTTCAGATTGGTAATTCTTTTCTCCAAATGAAAGTTTTATATTAGTTGAAATATTGGAGAGTAAACAAAGGCTATGAGTTGGCTTGGACCTCTTGCTTTGCTAATGGTGTTGCTTTGACTGCAGCTGCCTTGATCCAGCAAGCCACTACGGTCAAGAACAAGGATATCAGGAAATTCTTGGATGGTATCTATGTCTCCGAGAAAGGAACAGTACAGCAGGCAGATGAGTAGAACTCTTTAATAGGTTGGTATCATCTTAATGCAGATTGTACATCTTCCGTGTAGAGGTGGTTACTTGATGTGGGGACTTGACAAGGTTTATTTACTTAACAAGGCTGTGGTTAAGCAGGTTCCCAGCAGGGATGCTGTTGCGCTTGTAAATGGCATCATAAAACTTAAATTTTGCTAGGTCGTTTGACAGCAACTTTCCATCTCTCATCAGCTTGGTATTACGCTACTGTATGGAGAAATAACCTCAGCTGGAAGTGTTATATTCTACTCTGTGAATGCTAGTTATGATAGTGGCTCAGAATGTTAAACCAGCAGATCTGGCATGACAGACCAGTTTACAGCTGTTTATAGAGAAGATTTTCTTAAAGTTCGTCTGGGTTGGACACTTGACTTCACTAAAAAAAGTGGTCAGCGCATAATTTTTATATATAAATGTCTTCTGCGTAGTTTGTGTGTAAATGCTTGTAAACAAAGTTCACTTTAACAAGGACAACTCTTCACATTGTGTGTGCACACTCATTACTGAAGTTGAGTACAAGGATTTGGGGATAATTTAAGAATTTTAACTGCTAAAGGAGTTTGATGCATTTCAGCCATGTATGGTTCCATACATGGTACAGAACACTTCCGCAGGATGAGATGGGCTGACTTGCAAGTAAAATAAGCGTTGTGTGCCTTCTGAACCTGAGCTTGAGACAGAGAATGCAGATGAACTGAGTTTCATAAACTACTTTTTTTTTTTTTTTATCACCAGCCAGGTACCAGACACTTGCAAGCTACTGAAAAAATTATTTTTAGTGCTGTTCCGAGTTCCTTGAGAGATGAAACAGTTTGTTACCTGCTTGTTAAACAATCCTGAGCTGTTTGAAGGCATCTTTAATCTTATCTGAATAAAATTAAACAAATTTCTTTGAGCTATTAATGTCTATTTTAATTTATCCGATAGTTTTAATTCAACTCGTCACATGTCTGTAATTCAATTTCACATTTGCAATGCTAAAACCTTTCTAAAAGCTCTTAACTTTTTATTTACAGTTGTCTGGATCCTGAAACAAACCACCATGAGACATTATACCAGCAGGTGCCACCTTGAAGAATCTGATACAAAACACAAACAACTTGAGAGGTTAATAAAATAAAACATATTTCATATCTTGGCCTTCTGGGGTTTTTTAAGAACTAAATGGTGATTGTGTGGACCTGTTGAAGATCTTTGGCTTTTGGAGAAGCAGATCGCCACAGGGTAATGCAAGATAATGTTAGCACTGTGTACATGTTGCTTTACCAGTCTCCTGAGAACATTCAGACTGAATGGTCTGTGATTTGGAAACCTCATGCTGGTAGAATGTGGGCCCATTGTGTAAAGCCACGAAGTGGTCGTTTTAAATTGTAGCCTTAAGTAGTAGCAAAAGCATTCTTGGGGAAAGGACACTAATGTTCTTTCACATCATTTCAGAACCTCAGACTGCAAAACCTGATTTCTGTAATCAGTTTCAGGAGGGGAATTCGAACTTGTGAAGACAGAATCTGAAATAGATAAATAACAAAACTGGAATCAGTAGAACCAGATTGATATGACCATTTAAAGTAAATACAGGGATAGAATAAGTAGTCTGACAATATGATGCTTTAGCTATATTGCTCAACTAAGAAGTTTGAAGACTTGACCTCAGAGTTCAGATGGAGCTTATTGCTGAGTTCCACCAACAGTGGTTTGTGTCCTCTGGGGATATAGCTCTGTGGGTTTTTTTCTTGGTTGCCATGCTAATCTTGCCATGTAGCAACATCTAATTGGGCTGTTGTGCTATTTCTGTGCTACGGTAGAATCCACATTGGCACTTGTTACATTCAGTTTTGAAAAAAGATTCACAGAAAATACTGGGATACTGCATAAACAGATTTAGCAACAAGTGGGTAAGCTTAATATCGAGGAAAGCATCTATGTGTGATGAAGAAATGCAAAACGTTGCTCAAAGCACCCAGTTCATAATTCTATAGAGTTCAATGGGGTTCTATAGAGTTTCTGAGCCTCGGAAAGTAGTAGTACTATGCGGATATGGAAGTTGTATGTGGCCAGCATAACATTTTTAAGATGGGTTCTTGCGCTGTTCAAATTATGTAGCTAAAGGAGTCTTTCAGAATTCTCTGTGCTCCTCCAACACGTGTGGGATTCAAGAGGAGTTTCCCTGTAGTGCGCTTCAGTTTGATTCCGTGGGTGCAGCGAGTGATTACGAGTCAGCGTCTTTGGGTGGTGGAAGGATGTATGCACCACCCAATACCTGTGCTGTCAGCTATGCTGGCAGAACATTTTGTAGTGTAAAATGGGCCAGTCCCTCATCGTTTTACTAGTAGTTACCTTTTAAATTAATGAACCTTCTGTGATGTTGACCAATACTCAAAATATAATGGAGAAATAGTCTGATGCATTTATGAACTGAGACTCGAGGTTGGGTCAAGTACTGGGAGTTTGGAGTTCAGTCAGTTGTGCATATCCTCTTAAGCAGCACTTCCACAAAGTTTCTAGTAGTCTGTAAGTGGCCATAACACTTCTATCATTTACATTATCGTTGACTTTATTGTAATGTATTATCATTGACCTTGTGTTTGATGCTATCTTGTGTTCAGATGCAGTTGGAAAAGCCAGTGTGTTTATATGCCTCATCTCTTCAGAGGTGCTGGGGTACAGACAAAGTGCGTCTGTCTGGTTTGGGGACCTTAAGACTGAGGTAACTAGCTTCTAGTGGAAACAGGTTGGGGGTTTCACTGTGTCTTGAAAATGGTACTAGCCACTGGAAAAGAAGGTTGCGAAGTGGAGGAAGGCAGTAGGTGTTTAACTGGTGGCTCTTTTTGCCCTTCTTTCCATTTCTAGAGCAGCTTCTTTACCCTTCCAGAGGTGTGTGGTACCTGCCTGAGCAGTGATGATCTGATGCAATGACTGAAAAGGCTAGCTAATGTAAATTCGAAATGGTGGTGCAGTTCATGGGAGAAACCTGTTGGGGTCATTTTGAGATGACCAGACCAAGGGAAACCTCTGGGTTTGGTCCCTGAGAAGTTTAAATGAGACAGTGGGTTCATCTATCCTTTAAGAGCATTATACCTGGGTTTGGTAGCTTTTGTTTAATGCAGCAGTAGCAATACACTCATGGTTTTATCCCACCCATGGCTTGCACTGGCACTTGACCAGCGCTAAGATGATAATACAGATTTATTTCTATGAAAAAGTGCAATTTAGAGTTACATTCATCACTCTCTTGAGTGGGTTAATAGTTACTCTTTATTTTGATGTTCTCTGCTAGTAAAAATTTTTATGGTTACCCCGTTTTGGAGATGAAAAATAGTTATGGTATGTTAAGTTGACTTGTCTCCCATGGGTCCAGTTACATTTGCTTAAAATATTAACATCTGATCTCTACTTTACCCGATACGTAAGAGATACAGGTATGTTGGTCAATAACAGAGTTAACTTGGATTTGTTCTTTTAGAGGTATTTTCAGTAGCTGGCCCAGGACATTTCATTCTTGGTGGTGTACTTCATTGAAAGTTTGTGGGGTTTAATAGTACTTTTATTTGTAAACTCTGAACAACTGCAGTTTCATGCTCAACAACATTGTTAACATGAATATTCATCACAAGACTCTTTGGTCCAGAGGTTCATAGAAAAGTGCATATCAGTTCTCTCAGCTTAGTATCTTTTCAAGTCAAACTGTTTGAAAAGTTATTCCAAGGCACAGGATAGTCATAAAATGTTCTTCTTTCCTTTTTTTTTCTAAATAGTTGCATTTTATCTTCTGTGTACAGTAGGTGGATAAAAGTAATTTCAACAGAAACAAATGTCATCATAGCTCTTCTTCCTGTGCATACGATTACTTTCCGTTTTCAAATTAAATGCTTGGGTGTGTGACTGGAGTGACTCGTGTAGTGCTTTTCTACAGTTGTCTGATCTGCATCGTCCTCTGTAGAATGCAAACAGTGATGGATCTCACTGAAAGTGAGCTTGTGCCCCCTTTTTAAAATGAAACACAGATGCACTGGATGCTTTTTGCCTTAAAACGTTTTCTTCTTTTTCTTTTGTGAAAAAAAATAATGGTTAAAAGCAAGATAAGGGTAGAGAAAAGGCAGCAGGCAAAGAATATTAACGGCTTCTTCTGAGAAATAAACAAGCAGAAGCTACACTGCTTTTCCTGGCTGGAGGGATCACAGACTGAATAGTCAGCAGGAAAGCCATTGTTGCTGATGAGGTTATTGTAAAATTTTATTGAAGGCTTTCCTTTTGAATCTGAAGTGAAGAATCCAAATCTGGGTTTAGATTTTTCTTCAGTCAGTTTAAATGCATAGTAGCCTTTAATCTTGACTTTATCGATGTAGTAGGCTGAGAAGGGAAAAAGAAAACCAAGCCAAATGTTAATAAAACCTTGTATAACCTGCAGACTTTCTGGTAATGAGTTCAGCTTTCAAATGATTAATCTATCAATTCAAAAAGTGTAATTGCATCATAAAATATATAAGTAACACTTAGCCGCTTCTAATAATACTCGGCTGTCTTAAGTAGAAACAGTGCATCATTGTTTTTTAAAAAAATTAGAATTTGGCAATTTTCTGGACCTACTTTGTGAAAGCTGGATTTGAACAGGGTTAGTGCTGGGAGCTTGCTTTCCTGGGAAAAGCCAGATGCTGCTCTTTACTGAACCCAGCTGTGATGACTCCAGGGGAGCAGCTCCTCATCTGTGCCATGAGAGGAGCTTTCCAAAAATTTGTGCCCTGCTCCAAACGCAGCTGCTCAGCCCCGCGGGATGCGTGACTATATGTTATACTGCTGCACCCAAGTGTTTGGTGAAAATTATGAAATCGTAAATAGCAGCCTTGGTGAGTAAAGTAAACATCTCCAATTCTCTGTAAGCAGAGAGCATAGTCAGAGATGTGACCCAGATTATGAACATTGTAAATTGTGGGAATCTTTGAGTACTATAAAGTGTCATGCTATCTGAAAATCAAAATGGGAATGCTATGATGAAGTCCCCCTTAAACAACCTTCTCCTTTAATAACTTACTGTTCTCTTGTTTGCAATATGAAATTCGCATGGAAGATAAATCAGCAAATGATCATTAGTTCTGTAGTAATTGAGAAAGAGCTAAACACTGGCGGGGGAATGCTTTGTTTCTTGTTGGTGTCTAGAAGCAATCTGAAGCCATGCTTAGCCGTGAGGAAGACCCATCTTATTTTTTACGTAGCTAGCTCCTAGAGAGGAGAAACCATGATACGTAGACTAGGTTTGGGCACAGGTGCCTCAGAAGGGCTTTTAGATGCACCACGTCCTGATCAGGGAACTTGCTAGTGCTCACCATTAGGGAATAGTAAGCGCAGGGATGTATTGTACATCTCATTTTGGCTGTATGGTTCAGGTACTGAGGCCTTTCTGGTATCCTGTGGCTCACTGCTTTCCTTTTACCATTTGGCTGGAGGAAGAGGGATGGGAGGGGCGAGGTCCCTGCAGCATTTCTTATACAATAAGCTATTGCTGAAGATCATTGCCTTGAACATTTTTGTCCTCTACCTCCATAATTGTTCCTAACTTCTTCTCTAAAATGAAGAACTAGGTTTCTGTAGGTGCCCAGGACAAAGCAAGTAGTGGAACAGGAACTAAGAGTTTGACTCTCCCTTAAACAGCAGCTCCTTAAAAATGTGGTGACGTGCTGTATTTCTTCTCTATGTCCCTCCATGGGCTTGCTTGTACTTTCCTGTCCAATGAGTCTAGTTCAGCAAGCAAGCAAGGAGGCTCTTCACCTTTATTTGTAGACTAGAAAATAGAGTTCTCTCTTGGGAGTTGTTGGTCTGAAGTGCCACCTCCTACTAACGTCTGAATAACTACTCTGCTGTATATGCATGCCCAGATGGCTTCTCACGTGGTTTAAACTGGAAGCAGCCATGGCTGTGTTTCACGTGAGGGGCTCGATGGCATTGGTTTGTGTTGTATCTGCCCTGAGCGTGACTGCAGAATCAGGCCCCTCGGGGTGAATGCTGATGGTGAGTTCCTGCATCTCAGCTGTCTCTGTTTAGGGCAAGTCTTAGGTATTTGCTTAGGGCATGCCTGGGTCTGTGCCAGGGAAATGGCTCTGGAGAGTTTGAATCTGTCATATACTCACCTTTTAAAATCTCTTGTACATATTTTCCCAGGTAATAATTTCGAAGTTCATCATTGTCTAAGGACTGGTCATCTATTCCGTTTGCTGTGATGTAAATATCGATGTCACCATAGGTTTTTTTAATCCACCCGAGAACTTTGCGCACTCCCCAAGGCACCACGGCCAAACGAGAAGGGGAGCTCAGGCAGGTGATGTCCTGCAGAAACTGAATGTCACGATCAAATTCATACTGGCTCCCATTCTGAGGTTCATGAATCACAAATCTGGTGGTGAAATGATTCAGCGCATAAAAGTCAGCTGCACCTTTGACAAGCTGCTTTTCCTCTCTTGTGAAAGATGGCAACAAAGAGTACGAGAGGCCTTTTCTGTTTTTAAAGTTGATGTATTCCCTCATTGTAGCTGGATAGTCCCCAGTCTTAAATATAGGATTGGCAAACCAGCCTATTTCAAACTGAAGAAACCTGTTGGCAGCTTTTGAATGAGATTCAAAGTAGGGGTTGCCAGGCTCAGCCCAGTCTGAATGCAGGGACAGGGACACTTTGCCATACTGAAAGGACCGGTACTGCTCATCATATATTCTCCAGGCCATGGCATGTGCTATTAATAAATTGTGTGCTGCCCGATACGTATCATTGCTGCTCCTATTGTAGACGTTGCTTAGCCGGTTAGGCTCATTTATTGTAATCCAAAGTTTAACCAAATCGCCAAGTTCCTGAAAACATAAAGCTGCGTAGTCTTGAAAAGCATAGGCAGTAGACTGGTTCAGCCATCCCCCTGTCTGCAGCAAAGGGCCTGGCAGGCCCAGGTAGGCATGAGTTGGATAATACAAGGTGACCATGGACTGAACATTGAGTTTCAGCACTTCACTAATCACGCATCTGTAATACCTGAGAACTTGCCTGTTGACCACGGACAAATCTCCATTGGGTAAAATTAGTGACCAGTCAAGTGCAAATCTGTAATGGGTGACTTTCATTTTTTCCAGGAGGTCAAGTTGCTTTTTAATACTGACAAAATCCGTGCACTGTGCTGGTCGGGTTCTTAGCTTCACCCCTTTAACTTTGTGCAGGAGCCCGTCTCCTGTGACATTCCAGAGGTAGAGGCTGGAATCACAGAACTGCGGTGAGGAAGCCACAGATTCTGCCTGTGAAAACAAAACAACGTGTTACAATGGGGTTTAATTAAACAAATGCCTGCCTGTAGGCTGTTTTTCTGCCTGTTTGGCTGTAGGATTAGTGCTGGATGTCAGAAGGCCCCACTTAGATGCTCCATGGGGAAGAGGATAACCAACTCACCTACACGGGCTTTGCCTGTGCTAGTGGTAGTATTACCCGTTCTGTTCCTTCATCTACAGAAAACATCAAAATTGCATTCTCCTTTCTGTTCAGCTACATGCTGGCATTTGCCCTGCCATTAGCCTACACAAACTGTACTTTCACAGAGATGCATCTCCCTGATTGAGTTCACTCTGTGATCATGCAAACAGCAGTTCCCAGGCAGCTGGCACGAGAGCAGGGTGGTAAGAACAAGCAACAGGGCATATACGAGGCAGGCACGGATTATTTTGGCACTGCTGCCGAGATCGACCTTGTGAAACTGTGGCATAGTATTTCCTGGCCTTGCTGGTAGTCCTTCTGCCTGTGCGAATATCTGACACAAACAGCTTGCAGCATTTAATTATATCTCCTACTACTAGTTAACAAGGTTCTGTGTAGTACATGATTTTTTTTTTTCTATTCCAATTTTTAAAAATACTTTGGATTTGGCATACAATACAGTGAAGTTTAAAATACTTAGATTAAATCTGATTTTTTTTTTTAAGAAAATGGACTTTTCCATGCTGTGTATTAACAAAATATATAGAAGTGTTACATTTTTTCCATTGGTCATCAATGAATAGGTTAAATTGTGGAGTTTTGTTGTTATTTTTTGAGGCTGATGTTGGTCATTGGACTATCTGTGTGCAATGACGAAAAGAGTATCCCAACACTGGCCATACATACAGTTAGCTTATCTCCCAGATTTAAAGTAGAAATAGATACTGTGGGAACCAGTTTGGAGAAAAGGGGGTATGATCTGTTTTCAAACATGAGCTCAGATGGTAAAAGCTATATGTGCTGATGTTGGTTATCTTCGCCTGTGGTGTAAATCTTTTTAAAGAATAGCTTGTTACCCACTTATCTAAGTGGCACTTAGAGCCAAACTCAACCCAGGAATCTGTTTCTGCTTTGTTCAGTAATTTTAGATGAGCCCTCAAGCCTGCAGGTAGCTCTGCTATCCTCAGCATAACCACCTTGTCCCTGCCCTGTGCCACCCTCTTTGTCATGATGCCATAGGCATCCCTATGGCCACACTGCAAACTGGATTGGGAAACTCCCCTGGTTGAAAAATAACCCAGGAACAATCGGTTGGGATCAACTTCTTGGTCTGAAATTTCCCAAACTGCTCTGCCACATGGAGGCACGAGCAGAGGGAGGGCGAGGGGGGGCCAGCCCTGGACGGGCTCCTGCAGCGGGGTTTGCTGCTGCAGGAGCACCCAGCACGGTGTGACTAGCTCACTCAAAAACCTGTAAAGTACATAAAATTAAACCTATGCAGTTACGGCTAGGCTTAACTTCTGTTGGCAGTATGGCCTGAGATTCCTGCATGCAAGGTGCCACATGCAGGCATTTATTCACAAAGTAAAGTTGTTGATCACTCTGCCTCCAGCGGTCTTCCCGGCATTTTATGCTTACCTTGAGAACAGACTCGGTGATACCCCAGGAGAAGTCGCAGGAGAACTGAGCTTGCAAGCCTGGGGTAGACTCCCTTGGGAAGAAGCCATTTTCTCGTATGATTTGTTTATAATAAAGTGCAGATGATTTGGGAATCCTTTCCTTTTTTTCGCTTTTGAAATCTACATAAAACAATCCACGCCTGATGCTGTAAGCATGTTGCCATTCAAAGCCATCAAGGAGTGACCAGGCTGTGTAACCGAACACGTCTATGTTGTCGTGTTTAATAGCTGCGTAAGAGAAAGTAATATCCGTGAGTCTTACATTTAGTACTCTTAACATATGAAAGGGATATTTATGAGAAAGGTTTGTTCACTTTGAAAATCTTGAAGGTTTTCTCAATGCTTATAGCGTTATTGGCCCGTTGTAATTCATTGCAAAACTGTGACAGGCATTATATATCTTAGTGTTTATTCATTAAAAAATATGTACACCACTAGTTTCTTAAGAAATTAAATTACTGTAGGATACTTTATTTCTGCTCTGAGTAAACATGAAGTATTATGCCACATCCAGATTTTAAGTTGTGTTTGATGATTTGCAAGTAATATATAGCAATAATATCAGAGAACCATGACCAAAAATTAAGGGTGGAACAGTTGATCTAGTCTGTCACTTTGTATTTGTCATGAAGCTAAAACTCACTACCTTTATTTGAAAGATCTCTGTAAGCTCTAACATTTAGGAATGTCTATTCAGCTTCTAGATTGAAACATTAACTGTGTTGGTATGGGACACGTGATGACTTTAGAAGAAGCCGAGTTGATCTACCCAGAGACTGAAGCGCTTGATTTCTTCACAGCACGAGTGCAGCACATGCGTGTTTCTTCAATCTGAATGTCCCTCTGCCTTGCAAAGGAGTACACATATTATCTTTTATATATATAATATATGAGAAAGATGACAAAATGGCTGCTTTCTCAGATGTGGAACCTGATTCTCCAGGCAGGGCAGCAGAACTTCCCAAGCAGCTTCTCGCTGGACACCAGGTAACACGACGTTCGTTAGCCACTTACAGTGTGTGCCAGCTGGCAGCCTGGAAGAAAAAGTCCAGACTCCATGGTCAATGTTAGCTGCCTGTCGCCAGCTTTAAGCTGGGAAATATCTCAGGATCACTCCTCAGGTTAACCTTGTAAGGGCTGGAATATTAAGGGCAAAGCAGTGACTAAGTGGGGTTACCGAGGATTTTGACACAGACGGACAGCCACATTTTACCTGTAGTCCACCAAGGGTAAGCCAAGGAATAAAACCGAAGTATTCTCATTTAAAGCTCTATTCTTGCCCAACGTTGCTTTGCCTCATTTTCTCATCACATTTCACCTTGCATAATTTTGTATTTCCACGGAAGTTCCTTGCCTTAGTCATGCCACGCTGCAGCTTCAGCAGGGGGCAGTTTCGCACAGTGCTGGTGTCTGTGCAGCAGCGTGACAAGGCACCCAGCAGCGCTGTGACAGTCCCGCACGGTACTTTACTAGCTGCTGCATGAAGAAATCAGAAAGCCCAAGAGCTTGCAGTGTAAATATATGAGAAGCTGATAGACAAGGCCAGAATACTGGTAAGGAGATGAGGAATGTAGCGAAGCAATATAATGGCATGTATTTTCAAGAAAAGTGACATCTAAATATTAAGGAAACAATGGGACAAAGTACAGTACTGCCTGAAAATACCAGTTGCAAAACACAGAGGTGGACAATGATGTAGAGGATGAAAAGATAGGTCAGACAGGCCTTGCAGGTAAAGATGAGTACTTCATGTCTGCAGTGAGGAAGGTTGAACAAATGGAAGTAGACATACAGGGACAGCATAAGGTACAACTGAGAAAAAATATTTTTTTCTAGAAGCATACTGAATGGATGGGGGCTAAGCTGTCAGAGCAAAAAATGCTGTGGTACTTGAGATGCTGCATGCCTAGATGAGAAATTTTGGCTGTTTAAATGGATAGGGAAAAAAGCACTATTTTATGTATATTTTGCAGTAAAAAGAATTAATACGTGGGTCATAGGTAGAGATCCTGTGGATTGGCGATGTCTGCAGTATTGTCTGCAGTGACAGTGGAAGGAGAGGGCAGAAACAGAGGTCAGGATCCTCACTGAACGTTAGGGTGGGGATGAGAAATTCCTCCTAAAAACCAAGGGGGTGGCTGGGGGCAGGAACAAGGGGCTGAAGGTAGAAGAAGTTGGGAGTTAATTAAGCTCCCTGTGTCACCAGAGGTGACAGCCACGGAAGGAGATCTCAAGGCATTTCTGTGCCTGCTATAGGTGGAGCCTTGGAGTCCTGCAGAAGTAATAGTTTCAGCACTGACATGTGTATGCATGCTGCTAAGAAGCTGTAGTTTAAATTGCATGCTTGTGTCATAATTGAGGTCAGTTCATTGCAATGGTGATGTTATACACCATGTATTTTCATGACTCACAGTCCCGTGAGTTACAGATGTACAGTGCAAAGTTTACAGCACTCTCCTTGAGCACACACACGTGAGTGTAGCTCCTTATAGCCTGCTACATGCTATCTCAACAGTCACCATCCCATTACAATTTGGCCTATATAAATGATATTTTGAGCTTAACATGATCTGATTTCGCTGCAAACAGCAAATTTATACCTCACTTCTCTGTACGTAAAAATATGAAAATGTGTTCCAAGTGTTATTCCTGATCAGACAAATTAAACTTTGCTTCACAAAAAATGCATTAGTTAAGAGATAATCTTGTATTTTGCAGCAGAGATTGAAGTATCTGCATACATAAAAATGTAGATGACAGTTCTTGAGAAATAGTTATTGGCTGAACATTGACCAAGTGTTTCAGAAGTGTGAATCCATGGGTGGTTATTACAGCCAGGTCTGCTGTAGACTATTTAAAAAAAGAACACACTGTGGATTTTCTTATGTATGTGTCCCAAAAATTTACCTGTCCCACATCTCCAAACCCAGGCCTGCATCTAGACTTCCCTGCTGTGTCACTGCAGTATTTAAAATATCATAAACCAAATACTGGAATGTAACTCCTCCAAATCTGGAGAAGGCAGGACATAGCACACGGTTGTGCTATGTGCAGTTTACAATTTGAACCAACTTTAAATATATCTGGATAACCTTCGTTTGGAGGTTAATTACATTTGTTGGTGATATGGTACTTCCTGACTTGGCATCAAACAATTACTCGTATTTTCCCTTTTCTGAGGATAAGAAAGGTTTTTGTAAAGGGATCTGAGCCACCCCATCGCTGCAGTATGGCACCAGCAGTGGGGCAGCCTGCTGGGAGGATGGCTCCGGCACCAGCAGCTGACCCTGTTCCAGCGCCAAACCTACAAACTGGGCAAGGGGGAAAAGAAATACTGGTTTTGCAGAGGCTTTAGGTACTAACAGTGTTTATATTTCATACAGAATTAAATCTTTTGCCTTCAGAGAGCACTCCTGTACACTGGCTTTATGACGGGCAAATATGAAGTTTGAAAGTGTGTTATTAAAACTTATTATCTGTTTGGGATGCAATAATCCTGAAGAATTATTGCCCTTCTCCTGCTGACTCCCTTCATGCATTTTACGTTGGAGTAGGACCCCAGCATGGCAATGACTGTAGTCATGGTCTTGTCTTCCTGCTGTCAAGGTGTGTACCTGCACAGCGGTTTTACAGTCGGACTGTCAGCAGTGAAAAGGGATATCCAACAGATTTGTTTTCATTAATTTCTGACCAACACAGATGTTGGACTTTAGCTTTCTGGGACAGGGACTCTTGTCTTTTTTCTGTGTTTGTACACCTAGAACCAGTAGATCCTGATCCATGACTTGGTACTCATGCAGTATAAATAATTAATAATTAACTTAGTCACCATTATCTCTTTAAAAAAAAGATTAAATCATTACAGAGCTAAGTATCCAATGATCATAAAAAGCCCTCCAAAAATCCAACAACTAACTTGTGTACAAACCTTGTAAAACCTTATTAATGAAGTTTTTCATCATGTAGATGGCTGTGGTGTCATCTGTTTTCACATGGTTGTCAGTGAACCAGCCATTCTCTGCAATCAAGATTCGAGGACTGTTGTATTCCAGTTTAATCCAGTTCAGTACTTCCCTCAAATTGAGTGACAAATTTTGTCCCATTTTTGGTAGAGTGTTTGGAGGTTTAAAGTTATTAGGACCAAAGGAAAATGCAAAGAAGTCAGCTGTTCCCTTTATGTAGTTTTTTTCATCCTCAGTAAAGCGTGGCAAAAATGAGAATTTATTTTTCAGTTCTTCTGGATAATCACCGTCCCCATGGATGGGTTTAGCAAACCATCCGAGTACTCTCTCCATAGACTGCTGACATTTAGAAATGTCCAAAGCATCTTCTGATTTGTTAGGTTCAATCCAGTGGGATCCCAATACTATGGACATCATCCCCTTCTGATATGGTTGAAAGTGTCTCTTGTAGTTATGCCAAACTTTTGCGTGAGCCTGATGAGAGAAAAATAGCATTACACTGTAAGTCTCTAACACATCTGTGCGCGTTGGCAGCTAGACAGGCGGGTGACTGCATCTGATTCACTGCAGACTTCTATGGAAATATTAACAAACAGTTAAGGCACGCTAATTACCCTGCACAGTTCTAAAGAGTAATTGCTATTATACTGCAAGGTACCTCAAGATGATGGTAATGCTTGGTATCTCATGCGTGGTGTTCCTATAACACATTAGGGCTGTGGCTTTTTGCCTTTTATCGTAGGTCTAAATTTCACGAGCGGTCCCAACAGGGATGTGAATAGCTGTTACACGGACACTTTGGGACTAAACAGCTGTTAATGGTGGGATTTGATCTCCATGATCTAGACAGTCCCATCTATGTCTTTCTTTGTCAAGCAGTGATTGCTTATACAGTTAAAATTTTAAACCATCTTTAAAATTGTTCCATAAATTATGCATCTCAAATGATGTGTCCTTTGTCAGTGTTGGCTCTGTGCTATTAACTGCTCTGTGCTATGGGGGCTACCCGGATTTACTCTCTTCAAACTACGTCCACCCCATCCCTCTTCTTGGGATACACTTCCATTTGGTTTAGTTTGGCCTAATCATATGAGTAAGTGTTCAACTTTTGATATTTGCGTAGTCCCTAAATGTAAAAACGTAGGGAAAGGACCCAGCTGTGAAGTTTGAATCCAAACGTCAAGTTTCACAGTTCTGTATGAGAATTTTGATCCAGGATTTTAGTTCATTTCTTCTTTGAAGCTGCTATAATAATATTTTTTTCTGACAGTACATGCAACAGCACAGAATGAAACTTATTCATTTGAAGTAGAGAGCAACAACACCTTGGTTTCAAAAGGTAATTTGGCAGCAGCATCTCATAAGCTCTCTTGGGTATGGCATGTTTTAGTGCTTGTGGCTGGCCAAATATGAACTGCCCTGGGACAGACAGAAGTTTTGCTATTCATGTTAGTGACAAAGCATACCTTGTATCACATCTTAATTCCATTTTACTGATTATCATCCTGTTTTAGAAAGCTTAACATTGTCACACCCCCGAATTACCTTTAAATGTCATGTTGCTAATTACTTAAATAAGAGAATACAGCAGCTGAAATTTACACAAAAAAAGGAATACACGACAGACTGAAGAACCACTGGCATTGTCAAAGTCCCATAGGAAAAGAGGAGAGCTAGGGTGTCAGGGAAGGGTGATTCTGGATCGCAGCATGAATCACACCAGAAGATCTGACACAGGGGAAGGGAGCTGATCCCTCCCAGCTGAGGAGCTATCAGGTAACTCAGGGTTTACCTTATTGCTGAAGTGTGTCTTTATACTCCTACGCTGGAAAGAAAATAACTGTTTGCACCCATAAAAAACATCAAGAAGCATTGTGAAACAGAGTGCCGTTAGACCGCCACCATTACCAAGCCAAACAGCACTGCTTACTTTGGACTATAATTTCAGTTAATTTATCTAGAAACACCCAGCCTTGACAGTTTAAAAAAACAAAAGACCTGATGTGATAGGTATTTGGTTAAGCTAGGGAGCACCAAAGAATTACAGTTTGTAGAATTTTGTGTATCAGTTATTTATGGTTTCTAAGGTCATGCTCGTAACATTTGTTCAAGGTCTGTCTTTGAAAATACTGATAAAGTAACATTAACCTTTGAAATGCAGGTTCTGTAGCTGAAAAGGGAAGTCAGCAAAATTGTACTCATCAGGCAAATTGCAAGATACAGTTAAAATACTATAAAATGGATTTCTTACCAGTTTCATCAGAAAATTTAAGCGGCCAGTGCCATTTCCTCAGTTACCCTCACTGTCCTCTCCTGGAGGTCCCTCCAGCCCAGGGTGACTGCTGGGGCCAGGCTTGCTTTGTTCTCTGCCTCTTGTGGTTTCTCACCTGGTTAGTATTTTTTTTTTTTTCCCCCCAGACACAGGCTACTAACACCACTGTTTGGCCAAAGATCTGTGGTTGCATTGGCTTAACAAGAAAAACCCTGCTGCAGTCAGCTGCATCATGCACAGTGCCACGTGGCGTGACACAGCACCCAGGTAAATCCTAGCAATCGCACATTTCTAGGTGAAGTGGAGAAAGATGGCTTTGCCAAAACCCAGCTAATTAGAATGCAATGCTGACATGTAAAAGACAATCAGGGACAACTCATTGTATTCATACACATCTTCAGGAGGTTGATTAGAAGTAAAGTTACTGTTAAAAAAATTGTCTACAGTAGAGAATACAACCATAGGTATAATTCTACAGGAGCAGACCTCAAGTACAAATAATTAAATTTAATGAGTCAAGATAGGATCCCCATACACAAATTCACATGTCACTGATACCTCTTAATTCTGAGGGTTGACTCTACTGAAAAATAATTGTCACTGTCTGTAGTAAGGGCTGCTACAGGCATAGCATAGACAATAACATTTGCTTGTCTATAATTCTGTTTTGAATTGTTAATTATCTGTAAAGCAGCTTAACATTCTCAGATGGAAGGTGTTTGCTAAGCGCAAACTTATTGTTGATGGAACCAATTGATTAATATCATTTGTTTTGTATGACCACATATGAAACAAACATCAATTTAAAAGCTGTATCATAGATCAAATTGGCTGTTTTGAGTAAATCTCAACTAATCTTTTTTCAGTTAGAGTTTAATCCGTAATCTTTCACTTTCCTTGTTAGATCAAGGACAAATGTCAAGGCTAAGTACACAGTGAAAGCTGGATCAATATTGCGTATTTATTCTAGATACACGCGACACATTAATATAGAAATTATTCCATAGACTTGGAAGTCAGAGGGAGTGCTAAGTCAGTTAGTATGAACCCTGTAAAAAGCCTGGATAAGTCAATTTAATAAAATCAAGACAACAGTATTGTTCTCCTCTCTTCTTCAAACTCTGATCCTGTAATTTATGATGTACATACACAGAGCTTACTATTGAAAGACCAATACTTTCAAATTCTTAAGATATGTTAAAGTCAAGCAATTTTCCTTGAATGTCTCAGCAATGAGCACACCAAACAATGTCAGGGGTATACGGAGTTATTTTTAGTGTGCTGGAGAGAAAGAATATTTAGGAAAACTAGAATTTAAAAAATGCTAATAAAATGATTCTGGCTTTGTGTTTAATTATTTGTTTCTTAACCCATGAAGAGCTAGAATGCAGAGTCTGATGATGATGGTGTTAAATATCACTTTAGAAGAAAGCTAGGTGTGTGCGCGGCTTATTTGGAGAGTATATTTCAATTCAAGGCCCTTTTGGTCTGTGGTACAGATGCCATGTCGCCAGTAGAGTTAAAGCCTTTATTTTGCAAACTGACTCTGAAGCTCAATCCTTGTGAAGAAAAAAAGGGCTCTTGAGATGTAGGCAACTAAATTTCTAAGAGGATGGTTTGAAGGACTGAGGCTGTATTATGAAATTTGTTGTATGCTAACCGTCTTGCATTTGGATTGTGGTTTTCCTCAGGATTTCCAAGAAGTATAAGAAAGCTAACCTGAAAATAACAAATCATATGAAAAAAGTGTGTATCAGTGCTGAATTTAACCACATCACTGGTGGCTACTACTGGTTGAAAAATGTTGCAGTGAAGACATTTATAAGCATAGACCGCTCTGCTGTCCACCCTAGAGCTGTACCTGATGGAGACAGATTTCCCTCCTGTAAGAAATACGGGCACTGGTGTAGCTTCATCTTTCTAGATCCTGAGGAAAGGAGGCCCCTTTGGAGGAAGGGAAGAAAGTGTCTGGTTGGACACAGAGATAAGAATTGTTCCCCCTTCATTCTGTAGAAATTTGTTTTTAAGGAGAATGAATTATGGGACTTCTCTGGGACATGCCCATCCAAAGATCCTGAAGGCAGCAGTGTCCACGAAGTGGTCCTGGCAAAGGGAGAGCTACCGAAGAGCTGGGAGTAATGCAGCTGGGCACAGCGATGAACCTGATCTGTGAACGGATCTATATGGAGACACCATGTTTGAAAGCACATTTATTGCCTTTTCCCAGTATGAGATATGGAGGTGTGTCCATGAAGAAATTTTTTAGGGAGACCTTATCCTGACAGTTTTCTCCTGGGCTCTGCTGCCAGATGGAAAGGAGTGTGAATGATCTTTAACAGGAAAAAAAGAAGCAGCCCCTTTCTGCCTGTTGGGTAGTAAAGGCAGAACTGCCCAGAGGCACTGATCCAGAGGAGGAAAAGAAGACAGCTTGGTCTGCAGTTTGTGATCTTTACAAACCTCAATCTAAGTATAAAAGAACATAACTAGATCCAGAGAAAATGGTAATAATACATCAGGTATATATCTCATTTAGCTCCAGCCACAATTCATCTGCTTTATATTTTCTTGCTTCTTGTCAGATTTATTTACTGTTAAATCAAAGAAAACCATTTCAATTTTCTGTGTGCAGTTTTTTTCTTCTCTGCCTCGGTATGACAGCTGCCTCAGGAGCAAGCTTGTAGTTCTTCTGTCTTCTTTGATGTGTCCTTCAAATGTCACATGGCAAGTTCCATGTTATCATTAACTGTTTTCCAATGTTGCTTTTGTGAAGTACAGTCTCCTTTAATGAACAAAGGAGATACACTTCTGACGGCCATTCTCCATCTGGTATAAGATTCCACATGCTCTTTGTGTTAGTGGTAACGATCATAAAATTGAATCTAAGTGAACCCCTCAGGTATTTATAAGTGTCAAACTTCAAATTTCCTATTCATTTCCATGGAAGTAGTATCAGGTCCTTTACAGTGATCAGTAATAATTATTACCCTCCATGTATGAATGAATTGAAACATATAATACCACCTATGAATTCTGTAGAATGGCTGGCTTTAATTACATTTTGTTGAAAAAAAAAAATCATATGTACATATAGGAAGAGTTGACTCATGTCTACTGCTACCTCAAGAGCTTCCATTCCACCTCCAACCCTGAACATCAAACTCCAGTTCCTCAAATACATAACTACAAATTTGAGATTCTTCATGAAGACCTAAAATCTTTGGAAAGAGAGTAAGCTGCTAATACTTTAGGTAATGTTCATGGAGCTGTAAGAAAGAGACAGCATGAAAATAACTTCTGCCCAAGAATAATAAAATACTAGTTAATGGATTGTGTATTGCTGAAAGTCTCATTAACTCTTTCATATAAGTGATTTATTTTATATTCAGATTCACAGACTTTAAAACTAGAACAACTATCAGATCAAGTCTGAGAGTTAAATAATATTGACCAAGGAACTTAGGTCAGTAATTTGTATATCAGACCCAGCTGTGCTTGGCTTCCTGGAACACCCAACTGATCCTTCAGCAGAGGTACTGCTCCCTGTGTGCTGCTTACACGGATTTTACAGAGCGGGAAAATGCAGACACTGCCTAGCTGGTACCTCAGATTTGATCGTGCCACTGAGAAATGAAGGCAAGAAATGCTGCAAACTTATGTTGTATCTCTTACATGTATTATATTGAATATATTTTATATAGCGCTTGAAAAATGAAACAAATGATTGATCGTCAGTTCTCTTTGAGATGCTTCACAAATCTCTATAGTTAAATCATTCTTGTACCAAGTCTGAAATTAGCTGGTGACTCAGGATGCTCAATGACTTTTCTATGTGTAAAACTTCTGTTGATTGCAGTGCAAATTTTCTGAAAAATTCTGCAGGTTCAAGCCCAGAAGCAAACACAAGAAATAGAAATGGTCACTTGCAGAATTATTTTCAACTACTCTGGCAACTATTTTTTCCCACATGCATACTTCTTTCTGTAGGACAAATACATTCAGATTTATTAATTAATTACATTTATAATGTATGGTAGGTAGTAGGAAAATTCTCTTTGTGACAGATAGGAGTAGTTTAAGCAGGGGGAATGATACTAGCTGCTCTATCAGAGACAGGATAGTAACCTGCTCTGCAAAGTACTTTGAGCACTACAGATGAAAAACATGCTGTATTGATATTGTTAATTCTTATCTTAAACTGCTGTTATTGGAGATTGTTTTAAATTATAGCAAGAGAAAATAAGAATATAAACTCCTATGCATAGGAACTTGCTACTCTGTAGGATGAAATTATTAATCTATCAGAGGAGATGCTATAAAATCTGTAATGTTATTGAGAATACCAGGAACAACATCTGCACGTTTTCCTTAAAAAATATGACCCACTTCAGACCTCTTGTTGTCCTTTCCAAAGAAAGAATGTCATGAACTTAGGACCCAGTACTGCAGCTGTCGAAGCTGTTGATCATGGGATCAAGCTTTTTGGATGTGTAATTCTGCAGAAGACAGCTGATAAATAAGACTGACATAAAAATTAAAACGCTGAAAACATCATGGAAATGATAGGATTTTGAAACTCAAATACTGAAGAGGACATTTGTTTTCTTACAAACCCAAGAACTGCTGACCTTGCTAGTTTAGCAATAAACGTTTTGAGATATGATCTTACTAAGCTAGAACTAATCGTATTTATATATACACACCCTATTGCTAGTAGAACCGATCCAATATGCAAATGCAAATAAATTTAATTTTAAACTACTAGAAGAGTTATTTTGGTGTAGCCAAATGAATGGTCATGTCAGTGTGTTTAACTAAGTGGAGAGAATAAATAAAGAAAATCATGTTCTTTAATAGCCAGATTTTGTAGGCAAAACCTAATTTAAATAAAGTAGTAAACAAGAACTTTAAAACAAGTAATTACTGAGTCAGCTGTTTTGACAACAACAATAAAACCAACATAAGGATTAAAAAAAAGACTGCCTTAGCTAAGGGTTATTTCTTGGTGTTTTCACATTCCTTCATATTTTTTTTAAAACATTGATTACATGATTGATTCCTCCCAGAATTTCCCATGGCAGTGCAAGATCAGTTTGTAAAATCTTACTATACTGTACCTTGATCAAATTGTGTCCTACAGAGTAGACGGTTGTTATTTTCCCTTTCTCTCCAGGAGCATGAATACCTGTGCCATACCCATGCCAAGCAATTAAATATGGATTGTGGATTGTAATCCAATACTTAACACGATCCCCAAAGGTCTGGAAGCAAAAGGTGGCATAGTCATTGAAGATATCAATTACTGATTCATTTTTCCATCCCCCGTATTTTTCTTGCAGCATCAAGGGCAGGTCCCAGTGGTACAGCGTAACCATGGGGTCAATATTTCTGTAGAGTAAAGAGTCAATAAGGGTGTTATAATACTGGAGTCCTTTTTCATTGGGAGCTGCTACCACTCCAGTGGGAAAAAGCCTTGACCATGAAATTGAAAACTGGTAAAAAGTAACTCCCAAAAAATCCAGAGCAGACAAATCTTTGTCCAACAAAGTGTAACTGTCACTGGAGGCGTCTGTGCTGTCAGGATCCCCGAGCTCCGAGTGGATGAAGCGGTCCCAGATGGAGAAGCCTTTCCCGTCCTTCCTCCAGCTGCCTTCCACCTGGAAAGCCCCTGTCCCTACACCCCAGAGAAACTCTTTGGGGAAAGTGTCATACAAAAACATCTGTGTTTCACTCACGGGGCTGAAGTGTGGGTCCTTTTTCCACACCGGTCTTCCCTCTCCAGCAAGCCCTGTAACTATCCTTGTGAAAACTAAAGTCCAAAAAGCAATGAACCTCTCCAGTCGTCGGCCACACATTACTCTGGTTTACAGTGCCAGTGTAAAAGTCAGATTTCTTGCTCTGATGCTGAAAAAAATCCATTCATTTGCCAGAGTCCCCACCATGCAGACTGTCTTCATCTGCCACGAACTGCTGGAGTGTCTTATCAAAGCTTCACTAAAAGCTTGTGATCGTAAAAGCCCTGTCAATGATTAGCCTGAACTGTGAGACCTAGAACAGGTCAGAGAACAGCGTAATTTTTAGGGAGGTGGCCTCCCTATGACAACTGAGACACCTAGCTGGCTTCTTACTGCAGGAAAATAGGCTGCCCGAACAATATAAACACTAGTAACTAATTTATCATTATTTAAAGCTTGGTCATTCGGGTGGGAGCATACAGGTGACAGAGGGTGCGAAGAAGCTATCACATCCTTTATTCCCTGTGCAGCTGTATTTTGAGGAAATACGGCAGAAATATAATTCAGACTACACAGTCTCCAATTAAAAGGTGATTTATCCCATCTGTGTAATTGGATGGCTGGAAGGACAGTGTGTCATTCCTCAGTCCTGCCCTGCTCAAACGTCTGTACTTCTGCTGAAAATTCTCCCCGGACTCATGGGAAATTTTTTTTTGTGGACAAGAAATATATGCACATCCCACTATTCAAAAAGGCAAAGCAAGTCAGTATTCCTTTCAAACACGTGCAACTGTTTTTTCTCCTCTATGTAAAAGTCTGTTGTACTGCTCTACATGCAGCAGCAGTACAAAATTAACAGGTATATGTTCCAGATCTGAAGCAATTTCCCTGGTTTTCTTCAAATAACCACAATCAGCAAAGATATGTAGTCCCACAAGACGCTATTTCAGCATTGATTAATTTAACAATATTGGTATACACAGTTGGGGCATCTGTGCAGCGAACATCATAGCAGTTATGCAATATAATTTAATCTGTTAACATATTTCAAATTATGGCAAAACTACATGTGTTGAGATACAGTCAATTTATTCAATACAGTAAGACTGACACCTGCCATTTTTGCTTTTCTGGAGGTACAGTAAGCTAAAGTGTATCCACATGTAGGCCGCAGCTGCTGAAGAGATTTGTGGAACAAGATAGCAGTGTGAAGTAACTCTACATGCAAGAAAGATACACATTGAAACCTGAACATGGGAACAACTTACCACCTAAGCACAGGGCTCTGCTTGGATGAATCAGCCCTGCTGGCATGTAGGACATGAAAGTCCAGATGGACTGCTGGGCTACTGCCGCTTTACTGCTCCTGCGACCTCTGAGAGCATGCTTTCAGCATTGCACAATGCCATTGAGACACACCTTTAGTTTAACAATAAAGCTGATTAATCAATAGAATATAGCAGACATTTTTTTAATTTGTTTTTATGATAAACAACAAAACCTCAGTGCATGTTTGTGTTTCTCTGCAGTGACTTTACAAGAAAGTTTCGCCATAGATGAAGAAGAAAGCTCCCACTGGTACCTTCTGCACAGCAGATCCCTGCTGGTGGGGTAGCCACACATCTAACGTGAGTTTCTCCCACCTAACAAACCCAGCGTTCCCTCAACTACCTCAAGTAACTCCACACTTCTCAGCCAAGATGCTACCAAAGGCAGCTTGGGAAGGAGATGAATAGATAGGGACTATACCAAGTTGGTCTACAGTATATACTGACACGTTCCTTTTTTATTCTATGGAATAGCATTTTAAAATGCTAATCCGGAGAGTTATTGCATGAGCATAACCCTTCAATTTCAACATTTAAAAGCTTTGATTTTATGCGTCATACTTTATGAAAGAAACCCCAAATACAAATCATTATGGATGCCACTATACTTCTAAAGCAGTTAGTTACCACGATTACCAGATGCTGGAGTTCAAAACACCCACTCTGTAACACCATGGCAGTGTATTGGCAAGGTGAAGACAATGGGCTTCTCACCACTAGCTACAGCAGAGTTAGTGCCACTGGCACCCTGTTGCAGACAACGTGTTGCATCTGCATGAGATGTGAAAGGTGCAGCAGGGACTTGTGCTCCCAGACGCTTGATCTGGACAAAGTTGTGAACTGTATGTCTTTCCTTATTATTGATCTGACTGGGGGCATGCTCGAATCAAGATTTGAAAATATTTCAAGCCTCTGAATCCAGTTTCTTACTGCTTTGTCACATTTAACTGTTTGGGCTATAACGTTACTTGATAAAGAGCAATTTAACCAATGAGAGCCATATAGTGACTTGAATTTGGAAGGAAGTTTCGGTTAGCTGAGCCAAGAGTTGGGGAAACACTGTGACTGTCAATTTGGAAAACAATTAGCACAGACTAGTAAGATGTGATCGGGAGCTGCTGAGAAGTGAGGGTGCAAAGGGGAGGGAAGAGGAAGGAATGAACTGTTCCACTAGCTCAAGTGGCAGAGTCAGTAGAAGCTCCAGCCCTGACGCTGTACGTGGATGTCTGTGTGATGCTGCACAGTGGCGTCTCCTGCCTCCTGCCATGCACTTAATGAACCTGGTTTCAGAATGAATCGAGGCTGGAAGAGTTTGAAACCTCCAGGCACCTGCCATTAATGCTACAGTAGTTGGGAAGCTTAATGATTATTCAGTTCAATTCTTAGCTATCAAATTTCCTTTTCTATCTTTGCCTCTGCCAAGGCAAGCGATGCAAATTATGAAAACAACTTTTCACTTGACCACTGAATATGTATTCTCCTTGTTGTAGGCCTTGGCTTGAAAACCAGGGCTTTGGTCTGCAGAAATGCGGAACACCAAAAGGAGTACAGTTTTGAATCTACGCAATTTTAGGCTGAGTATCCGAGTTAAGACACATTCATTCTGCCTAGATATGCAAACGAAGAGAGAGAAAAGACCTAAAGCCAAAGTTCACTTAGAAGAAGTGTAATGTTTACATTAACATCAGCTGCTCAGATCTGCTAGTGCCAGGTGCTTGAAAAAACACAACTTATGTAATTGCCCGCAGCAGTGTGGTGCAAATCACTTATCTTTACCATATACCTTTACCTTATACAGCAAAAACTGTTTGAGATGGGATCAAGTCTTTTCTAAAGACACATAATTGTGATGGATACAATAGAAAGCCTAATGTAAATAGAAACTAGACCACAGATTTACAAAGAATTTTTGGAATTTTTGGTCTGCAACAAAATGCTAATTCCTGCTTCTACAATGTGAGAGAAATTTTATTTTCTTTACTAGAGACTCTAGTAAGAAAATATTCCCTACAGGATTCCTCCAAAATAGACCCTACCGTCTAGTAAATGAGTATTTTAATGCCTATTAATGCTATGAGAAAATACAGAATTTAACATTTCAATTTCAGGAAACATATTTTTGTTGTGTTTTCCTAATAATCTCAGCATTACCATACTGTATTTCTTTAGGGCAATTCCTAACCTTTGGGTCTTTTGGACACATATGAAGCTCAGAACATCTCTGTTCTATTATTTCTTAAATGATTGAACTGTATTGTCCTTAAACACGTGAGAAACACTGCCTTATGGACTTCAAAAGTATCTCAGTGTTAAGTTACAAGTATCTGCCTTATACTTCAATGAGGTTCCAAACAATTCAAAACACAAATTTTGTAGAGCAGGAAATAAAACACTACTTCAAAAGTTGCAATAAAAGTTGATTTAAATTCCAAAATTGTATCAACATATTGATATACAAAAATTTGAAAATACACACGAAAATATTAACAAAAAAAAATACTGTTTTATTTCTTAGTATAAGAAAATGTATTTTTCTTATTAACAACCTCCTCTCTCAATAAGCAAGACAAAGCCTACATTAAGAACAACAATAATAGGACTAGTTCTGTTCATTAGGGGAAAAAAACCTCAAGCCCAAGAGTTACTATCTGTTTTTTTAATTTATTTTGGAAAAAAAACAACATAAAAAGCTGAATAGTCTGTGATTTTTCAGAAAGGTAGAAAACAACTCTAATGTTAAAAATATTTTTCTCAGTTGTACATAGAGTGGTGATACTGAGTTGTACTTTTAGTTGGGCAATATGCCTTTAAAACATGACCCCTGATCAATTATAGACTCAAAAGGGATATTGCCTTCATTTTATCTTACAAAGACCATCATAATACAGTCAGCATTCTCAGTTTTGTTTCCTGTGGCAGAGCAAGGTTTTTCCCACTTCCAGTGGTTTTGTAGCTGTGCACGTTGAAACAGAGGTATCCTGCCTCCCCACCGTACCCAGGAGTGAATTGCAGTCATTCCAGGTATTCAGTCTGATCTCTTCATAAAGGGTTAAACTCTTGCCTTCCAAGAAACATGAACATGTCACAAGCCCACAAGCAGATACTGCTCTGCTGGATGTTATTCTAGGCAGCTTTATCAATTACAAATAGAGATAACCACATGCAATAATTCCTTCAGCATTATTTAAACAGTTTGGCTGGCTCTTACAAATGTCAGCCATTTTAACTACTCTTTAGTTTTGGTATCAGGAATATGCACAGCTTCAAAAATTACATAATGAGAAATAGGTAAAGACAAACACACAGCTGGAGAAGTTTTTCTAAAGTGATACCAGTTTTGTTTGCATAGCCGTTATAGTTGAGTGCACATGGAGTAACTTGCAAAACAGGCCGAAACGCACAGCCTGTGCTGTGGGTCTGCGTTCACTCACTTGCTCATCAGGTGTTTCCTATGCAGAAATACAAATTCACAAGCTATGCTAAGGCTGAAAATACGAGAGTCCACCTGACCATGTGCATTCATAAATGAACTGTAGCAATTTCTATTTAAACAGGGTCTTGCAATTACTTAAGGTCCAACTTGAAGAATTAAACAGGAATGGTAATAGGTATCATAAACATTCATGTTTTCTCAGATTGGACAAAAGGACCTGACTTTTATCTCTATGTAATTGTCTTTGCTGGAGTTTGACCATGCCACTAAGTAGACTCATGTTCTTTAAAACAGAAAAAAGAAAGAAAATTAAGTGAATACAGAAGGTATACAAACGATAGCAGTGGAAATTGCAAAATTGCACTATGAGACAGTACAAATTGAGCTTGTACTCTTTGCTTTTTTTTTTTTTATACAAGTGGTTTTCTAAATCAGCGGCAGTATTTTTAACATCGCAACTTCTGTTTAGCCTCCCGATTCCTCTCCAAGACCAGCAATAACACGTGACTCAGCAGGCTGGCAGAATCTAAACATCAGACAAGTCACTATCGGGAAAGGGACTGTTTTTTTTGGTTTGCCCAAGTCTATTCCCTCCCAGCGTTCAGCAAGAAGAGGAAAAAACATTGAAGAAAACATATCATTAGCAACTGATTATAAGTTATCAGTTAGTGGGTGAAAACAGAGCGTAACTTCGCGGTTTCTCTAGGGGCCCGCAAACGTGGCTCCGAGCTCTCCTGAGCCGTAATACACGTGAGGCAGTACCATGCAGGAATTAAAGCCTGATGCTTCCTGCACAGCAAAGGAAGAAGAAGGGACCAGCACCAGTTTGTTACTGGGAGATGTTTCGATGTGCAGCGCCGACGCAGCCCCGACTCGCGGTGGCTGCGCTGCGGTGCCGCCAGCTGCCCGCGCATTTAGGGCGCCGCATGCGCCTCCGTGCACTGACACCGGCACACCTCACACAGGCCTGGCGCGCTTCGCTCGCCTGTTACCACAGTCCAGCCTGTCAGCTCACCCCGCTGCCAGAGGGGACCGAGGGCACAACGGCTCCTTGCAGAGCTGCAGCAGCCAGGGGCCCACCATCTTGCCGCGCGCTGCCATGCCCGTTCCTGTTACTGACAGGCCAGGGCTCGCCGCTGCCCAGGCCTCCAGCCCTGGCCTCCTGCCCAGGCCTCCAGCCCAGGCTCAGCGAGGCGGTTAAACCCGCGCGGCCCGGCCGTTGAAACCGGCGCAGGAGGCAGAAGGGAAAACCCGGGCAAAGCCGGGCGGGCGGCGCTCCCCGCGCCACCGCCTCGACCGGGCCCAGGCTGCCCACCACCCCGCCCCCGCCCGTCCG
>JAVJGI010000001.1:26962524-26995586 GCA_035590275.1 Ibycter americanus
CCCCGAATCCGGGTGCTGAATTAGAGGCAGATCGTGGGCTTGTGTGGGGGGGGGGTGGGGGTGGGCGGGCGGACGAGCTAACCTCCCTTTCTAGAGGCAGACTGCTGAAGTGTTAACTCTTCCCTTAACTGCAGTAACAGCACGCACGAGGACGTTTCTGCTGCCGAATTGCGCGGTGTGCAATGTTTGCAGAAAAACAACTCAAGTGGGGAAAAAAGAACTTAAAAAGTTTAGAAGTAGGCACTTGTTTATAAATAAAGAAGGATGTAACCCTCATTAGGATGTAAAGAGTTCATAAATGTAAAGATGTACACGTTTGTGTGTGCGCTTTCCAAAGTGCTGCTCACTTACGCAGCCATTATGAGATGGTAACCCCTCTGCCATCTCTGGCTCAGGTCAGTTTGCTCCTACTCAGGTGGAGTTTCTGTGCAGATGTTCTACTGGCTTAACTACAAACACCATTCAAAGCCAGTTAGGTTCAACTTTGGTTTTGGACTCGCCTTGGAGTTTGACCTTGTTAATGTTTTACACCTCATGGTCAGCAATGATGGGCAGTACAACCCGAGTCTTTCACAGCACTGACAGAGGTCTGCCAGCACTAAGAATCCTGAAGCTATTAAACTGTGATATTTTCATAATTTGTTAGGGGTGGCTGATGATGTTAAATTTCTGTACAAGGACAAGTCTGCCTCTTCTATTCCCCTGCCATCACCTTTTTAGAAAACTGATCTTACTGGAAGACTTGCTTCCTCATTTCCCACCTTCCTGGGACAAAGACTTTCTCCCTCTCTGTAGTCTTCTGAATGTTGTGCATCTCACAGTGTCTGGCACTTGCCTAGAAGGAAGACAACCATCTTTCTGAGGAGAGGAGGAGTTGCCTCAGCCCATTCCCTTTTCAGTGCTGAAGGGAAGAGGCTGTACAATCATCACTGCTGCAGCTGCCCAGACAGAGGCAAAAATAGTGATGCTAGTAACAGTGTATGCAGTGACAGCACAAGCGTGTTGGGATTTAATATCACACCCTTTCAGACTTTTTTTTCATGTAGTGTCAGACATAAGTAGCTCCTGTTGGGTTGGTTCTGCAGCAGCATCTCAGCTGAAGATATGTATAGAGTTACACAATGAACTCATTTGTCCTAGAAGGGGTTTATTTTTTTACCCAGATTAGTGGCCTGACCTAGTTCCCAAGCAGAGAGCTATACTGGTACAACTGAGGACTGAATGACTGGGAGTAGGGGCTCCTTGAGTTGCCTCTAGCTGAGAGAGACACTCAAACGGCTGGAGCTGTAGCCGCAGTTGGTGTGTACTTTGACTGTGATACTGCTTGAAAAATACTGTCTGATGCCTGTACTGTGGTTACCGCTGTTTACTAACATTAATTAAGTATAGTTATCCAAGCAACTATTACTGGTTTCACTGAAGTGATACTCTAAATTTGAGTTTGGTTAGTGCAGTTTTTCTGGACACACCAGATGTCAGAGCTGATGTTTGCACAAAACTTGCACTGAAATAGGCAGACTGAA
Organism: Ibycter americanus; assembly: GCA_035590275.1. Taxonomy (NCBI): domain Eukaryota; kingdom Metazoa; phylum Chordata; class Aves; order Falconiformes; family Falconidae; genus Ibycter; species Ibycter americanus. The sequence goes on from JAVJGI010000001.1 coordinate 26,964,048, forward strand.
TAAATAACGATTCTTTTGATGCAAGGCCCTCGTGGACACACTTGAGAATACCTGAAATAAGGTGCATTACTTTCTAGTGCAGTCATTGAGCTAGGTTGGTGAAATTCAGTTTTCTATCTTGTATTCTATTTTGAGGTGCAAACTGAATGATATGATGTTATTTTGGAAAATATTCTGCCTTACCGGACATTAGTCTTCTAAAACCACTGTGCCTGTTATGGTTAGGTTGAGATGATTCTTCAGCAGAGTGTTGGAGTAGTTAGTCTTTGGTTCAGGATGTTTTTGAAATGGAGGAAAAAACTAGTATGGAGTGTTTTTGACTTACAACTGACTTTTTTGAGCTGTGTGTTTACTAAAGTCTTCAAAGTCACAGTGACAAACTCTTTGAGAAACCCCTTTGTACTACCTAACAAATAGGTTTCAGTTTGTATTACTCTCCTCAGTAAAACAGACAGAAATCTTTCAAAAGAAGACTTGCAACCTGACGTGATTAATTGCTATGGTCTTCTATTACTGCTTAATGTGGAAGATTTGAAGCAGTAGTTAAAACTGGCAAGAACTATATGGCACAGCCATTACTGAGATCACACAATTCCTAAAGCAGCTCAGCAGAAACCAGTGCACTGCACCTGGACACAGCTTTTTAGGCTGTTCAGATGCTGTGCATCATTTACCCCCCTAATTTAGTGAGAGTCATCAGAAATTCTTACTTCCACCTCTTACTTGGGTGGAACTGCTCAAAGTTGCATGTCTTCTTGCTGCTGCTCAAGCACCCATGCGGAGCTACACTAATAGAGCTGTACCTCTTTAGTTTGAGCCTTCTGGGTAAGGGGACCGACCACCTGGGACAGCCACACCTGGTGAGTGTATCTCCAGGATACACAAGGCTGGTGACTCCTGTGGTTTTGGGGGGAATGTGCTTCCTGGAAGGAAGCTTGCCAGTTAACGCCTGTCCTCATTTGAATGAGCACAGATATAAGCTAAACGTGCACGGTTTTTCCACCTGGTGAACTCATATATATGGAAGGCATTATATAGCAATAAGATGGTCAGTCAGAGTATGTTAAATAGGTAAACCCAGAATGGAGGCAAGTCATCCTAACTGGGATCTAAGCTTATGTAATACTTTATAAATAGTCTTCAGACTTGTTGGATGGGAATCAGTCTGACAGGTACTTACATTGCTTCATTTCTGCAATTAGTTATGCAATGAATTAAGGATTTATCTGGCATCTCTTAATAAATGGCACAAAAAAATCTGTCTTGTGATTCTTGGATAAAAGCTTCCCTGAAAGATAATTTTATTGTTGCATTGTGGCATACTTTTTTCCCAAGCAATTCTGAATTCACCATCTGTTATAGTCCAGCAGTGGCTAACAAGGTTACCTTTTCTTTTGAATAGCAGGATAGCTGAAGAAGACTGGAGAATTTATAACTCTGAAGATTGAAGAAGATTGTACATAGTTGTCAATTTTCCTTTGTAGCTTAGGGCTGTGTCGTTTAGTCACTTAGAAGTAGATGGTTGCAATGGGAAATTAAAATTTACTACCCTAATTCAGAAACCTCTAGGTGGCTTGTATGCTTCGACATTCACAATATTTTCTGAAAAATTCCTTAACACAAGCATGTAACAAGAGAAGAAAAGGAAAAAGCTGCCATTTTTTGAGGACTGAAATGCAGTTTGCATCAAGAGGATAGAATTGAGTTGTGTTAACATAGGGAGGCAATGTTGGACTATCTAGCTGCTGTATCACCACAGTATTTTCAAAGAAAAAATATTTTTATGGGTAGTGCATAAATGGGTAGAAGATGCTGCCTTGAATAAAAACCAACCAAACAAAACGTTTATTCTCATATGACCTGTTAATCTAATGAAATGCTACCTGCATTATGAAAGATAGTAGCAGTTGACTGTCACCCATTTATTTTGAGTATTTATGAAGTAATTTGGGGGAAGACAGCTTGTAAAGTTGACCCTGATTAGATGCTATTTTTTAAAAGTTTGAAGCGGCAGTGTAGGTCCTCTTTATATCATGTTAATCATAGCAGGGTTTATAGCTATGGCATTCATTTTATGCATTAAAGGTATTTATGAAGAGCTGACTTGGTATCATGAGAGCTGATAAGGCAGAAAGTAATACTTTACATGTTATAATTTGGGCCTTAGCAGTTCAGGAACTGTGATATTAAAATAGTGGAAGAAGCTGGGGGAGACAGGTCAATTTCGTATGTTTTCTTTACTAAGCCTGCATTTCATAAACCAGGATACGATGGTATTGCCTTGTGTAAGTCCATTAAAAAAAATAAATTATTGCGTATGGTGTTTGCAGAGACCTCACTTACTAGTTAACAGTTTTTAGCTAAATGCTAGAATGAATAGAACATTAACTATTGATCTAAAATTAATTATTCTCCAAATTTTTTAAGCCTAAAAGTAACAACTATAAAAATGAAAACAAAACGTCAAAGCTACTTAATTTCGCAGCGTTGTAGTAAGCATTTAGATTACTATATAAAAGATCTAATGAGACTTGTAATCAATTTTTCTGTTGCCTGCATTACCTTAAGCCTAAAAGGAAGTGCGTAATAATGATTGAGTGATCAAGTCCACGAATCTGCTTTGACACTTTTTAAATAGATGCTTTCTTCAAACCTGTTAGCTATAGGTATTGACAGTCAAATTTTCAGAGCTTTTATAGTACTGCATTTATATTGTAGGAGTACATGTAAAATAGCAAAGTGTTGAAAAATTATGCCTCAAGGCGTAAATTCCAGGGATGGAAATGGGTGAAGTCTCATTGAGGAAGAATGCTTGCCACTCTCCCATTGTCTGTCTGCTGAATCCATATTATATATGCAGGTAAAACAGCGTCTAAATTTTTACAGGAAGCAACAGTTCTGATTCTTGAAAATTATTTTAAGCTAAATATACTAAATTAATCTATACATGTCACGTTTGCTTTCAAATTACATATTCCATTGATTTTAGGTCTTACAGGCTCTGATAATCCAAATCGAAACCTCCAGGGAACTGATGGGTGAGAGAAAAGGAGCCTGAACCACCCCTTCTTGACCGTCAGAGTTTTATGGAGATTTCTTAAAAATTTACTGCTTTGCTTGTAGTTCCCTGTAGTAATCAAAAACTACACAGATGAACTCTATGATGGGGAATAGCCATCAGCTGGGTAGAATGTAGCCCAGGGCTACACCCTTTACCTCATATATATTTAGGCCACATGAGATAACTTTCTCTAAAATGGCTGCTACCCCTGGGGGTAGTGATGCCAAGCAGGTACATGTTTTTTGAATGTCTTTTTAATAAAACTGTAATACTAGTTTTTTTCAATAGAAGTTAGTGTTTAGTTTTCTATGTACAGTAGTGCTTTTTTTTTTTTTTAATTGAAGTTTCAGCTGCTGATTTTATGTATTTAGAAAGCTTTTTATGGTTATATTGTGGTTTGATAATAAAATAAGGTTGCAGAATAGACCTTTTGGAGCTCTTTGTATTATATTCTTTCTCTTTGTTTAAATTTTAATGTGTTTTTTGCTGGCTAACTTTTTTTAGTGAGATGGGAGTTACTGTCCTAAACTTATGAGAAGGTGGAGGATACAATATGTCCTGCTACACAACTGTGTCTAGTTCCTGGTGCTCTTCTATCTTTTTACATTGGACCCTACCTCGTAGCCGAGTTGATAGTTTTAATGCAAAAATATTTTGGGTTAGGTTTGTGATGATTAATTGGTAAAAAAAGAATTCTAATTATGTATCTGTGTTAAGTCATATTTCATAGCCAGTGGAAGTTTGTTTTCAAGTGCATGTTGGTGAAGATGTCCAGCTGAGGGAGAAACAAACCTTTTTTTCATGAGTCAAAGACAAGAGAAAGATGGTGTGGTGTGTGAGCAGCTATGTTTAGCTAGCTGGGCTTTTTTTTCTTAATTGTAAACAATATGTCAATATCGACAAATAGTATAATGGAGCTGTTAAGAAAGTAACTTAAGTGCATTGCTGTTTTGTAGTGTGAAACTTCTAAGAGCTATCTGTCTAAAAATTTATAAATCTGCTTTCCCTTTTACCAGGATATCCGGAAATTCTTTGGTGTTGTACCTCCTGGAAAGCGACAAGAACATGAGACTCTGAAAAAGAGTGAAAAAATTAAAAATGGTGAAGGACCTTCAAGTGGGAAGAAAAGGGAAAAAGAGACTAAGGTTGGTTTTGCTTTTCTTATCTCTGAAATGCTTGGCTTCTCTGGTATAGGATTGTTTGTGTATGTAAGATTCTTTAAAGTCGTAGTCTTGTTTTTGGAGTATATGAGAAGCACTATATGACAATTGTTTCTATAGGCATGGAAGGAAACTACCACTTAATATTAACTTCTAGCAGCAAAACTTTATAGATGGTGAAGAAAATTACTGTTCTTAAAAATACTTGGTTGTAGTGCAAAGGAGAGGTAGGTAGAAGTTGTTATGGTTAGGTGCTAATGCAAGAACAGTCTGATGTATTTCAAGTTATTTTAGCTGTAGCCCACAATGCTCTTAAGTAGCTCTGCTTATCTAACTTCATTTAATTAAGATTGAGGGCTATATACAGTAGATGCAGGCATATCATAAAGATGTCATGCTTTCAAGTAAGGTAAAGTCTGTGGTGTAGGTGCCCTCTGACCAGTTTTTTAACCAGGCGTTCTAACACTTGTGGGGGAAACATTGTCTTTCTTGGACAGGATCACTTATGTAGACCTGTTGCAAAGACCAAATTTTTAAAAATGACAGGTTAAAATTAGATTGGGTTCTAGTCTCGGAGTACTTTACATGTTAATCGTCTGAACCGCATAAAAAAGAAAGGAGTGGCTAAAGACCTTTAAAATCACTTGCAGAATGGAAGGATTTCTAATAGAGTGGAATGTGTAATGTGAAGCATCACAATCAAGAAGAAAGATGTTACTTAAATATTTTGGCTGTATAATTTTGTTGTTTCAATGTGAAAATAAAGTACCATTCAGTGGAACTGAAAGGCATAACAATTATCTTGTGTGACCTATTATTTCTACTTTGCAATTCTCAAATTATATGAAGGATTTAACAGGTTTCAGATTAGAATTGAATGTAGATTATAAAGTCTGTAGTTATGTTTAACTAGAATGGTATTTTTAGCAGCATTTACAGCTGCCCATGACTACAAAATAAGCATAGCTGGTAGTTTGGTAGCTGTGCAGCTTGTGATTTTTCTAAATATTTCAAACTTACCCATTTTTAAAAAAAATATTTGTGTGTATATATATGTATTTCCTTGAGACAGTTTAATACTAGCTGCTGCTAGGTGGAGCATGTTTATCAACTGTGACCAGCGGTGCAGGCTCTTATGGTAGTTGCACTGCTTAACAGATGAGAGAAGCTGCAAGCAACCAGGACGCTGAATAGGAAATCAGTCTAGCTTCAACTGTTGTGCGTGGGTTTTTTCCTTTTTCAGTTGGCTATATTTTACTCTGAAGTTGTGTCAAATTCCGGTGGTTACAGCCAAGCCATATCCAGAACAAAACCGAAAGTGAAACCTGGATTCCATACAAGTGATTTATTGGCCTGTATGCCCACTATTTCTGGTGGGGCCATGCAGTTTCTTTTTTGGATTAAAAGTTGGAAATGCTTGAAAATCTGTTTGATTTACTTTTAATTGGCATTAAATTTGAACATTCTCGACATAATCATCTATGGCTTGCTTGGAGCATGTTTAACTTTACTGCTGCAGTTTCTTCCTATTTCTTCTGCCCTGCGCCTTTCCCACTCCCACCCATGAGTTAGCACAGGACTTTGTAAATGTAATATTGGGAAATAAATAATTTCTGTTACAATTTGTTTGAAGCTTATAAATTTCAATGTGTAACTGAGTAAAAGCTGGGAGGACCTGTTTACTGGTTGAATTAATGGACTGTTACTCTTAGGTAAATAATTCACCCAGTGAAGATGATACCAAACAAAAGCGGACAAACAAGAAAAAAAGAATAATCTACGATTCAGGTAGTGTTCATGGTTGTTTCTGAATGCTTCTTTGTATCAGGATTCAAGATGGATTAAGTAAATGGTGCATCTGAAAGAAAGCTGTGGTTGGTTTGTGGTGTGTGGTTGTTTTTGTTTTTTTTTTTTGTAAATGCAGTTAAAAACATTTTGTTACAGTAGTTATTGCTGGATAGCTAAGTATGTTTGATAATAATAAGAGTGCAATGTGTGCCATGTGTGTAATATACAGTAGAAAGTAACTTTCAACAAAATAACTGTTAAAAAAACAAAAAAAAAGTTCGCATAGTAAATTCTATCAAAACTCCAGAAATTGGTGGTTTGTGTGTGTTTGTTTTGGTTTTTTTTTTCTCATTTTGTTACGAAAACCTATATAAATTGTGGGGAGTTTTGGGTTTCCAGTTCTATTAGGGATAAATAACATCCAATACTGGGTACAGGAGGCTGATCGTACACTAATACAACATTTCTGTGCATTGTGTGAACATAACCAAGAAATTTGTTTTAAAAAGCAAACTTGTGTTTCCATATGTGTCTTTCTCTATTAAAAAATCTAGTAAATATTCATCCCATAGTTTTAAATTTACAGTATGGAACACCCAAAATATAACTTAAAGTACTGCTGTTGCATTCTAAAAATATTCTTTGGAGTATTATAATAAGGGGAAATCCCTTTTATAGCACTTATATCTTTAAAAACCCAAAACAAACAACAAAAAGCACCCCACCCCCAAACAAAAAAAACCACCCAAATCATTGCCTGTTAAGTTGGTTTAATTTAAAAGCTTGGAATAGGTGAATCTTTCTGAGCTGTTATGTCACTTAAACCTTCTTTGATTGGATTCTGAATCTTGAATAGTTGTTATGGAACTGTAGAAAAGATTGGAGGAGTTTCTACAAGTTTTGAGTCCTGCTGAAGACTTCAGCTTAAATTTTTAGAAGCAGTCTTAACAATAGAAGATTGCTTCTCATATAGAACAAAAATGATCACACAAACATCTGTCAGACTAATGCTATTGTATAAAGATAAATGTGTTCAGATCTTAAACTGTTCTTTAAAGAGTTCCTATGTGGCAGTGAGGAATAGCAGTAGAAATTTTGCTGCACTAAAAGTTGGAAGTGCAAAAGTAATACGTAACTTGACTGCTACCTTTTAACTGTTCATACTGTCTGGAGATTTTGCAAATTCTAGCCCTTTAGTAGGAGGAGAAGAAAAGAGGAAGTAGTGCTCAAAGTTCTTGAAGATGAAAAAGTGTGTCTGTCTTGTCTTTTGGCAGGGAGGGTGGAGACGCGGACAGACAAGGGGGGGATAGGATGAAACTTGAGTCAATTGACCATAGCTGCTGTCTTTTTTTTTTTTTTTAATATATATATATATATATTAGTGTTTATCATGGAAAACTGTAGGCTCTCAGGGGTAGCCCTCTCTTCCACTTGTTAGTTGTCTCAGCTTCCTCAGTTTGCCATGCTTACTCATTTGGATGTTGGGATACGTAATCCACAGTGGTGTAAGTACACCAGTATAATATAATACCATATAAATTTAATCGGGCTAATGATTTTTGGATTTTTTGTTGTTGTTTGTGTGTGGTTTTGTTTTTGTTTTTCTTAGTAATCTGTGCTACTCTTGACAGTTGCATTCCTTTTTGGAAAGGTTTTTATACAGGCATAGCAGTTCTTGGAATAAATAACAAAGTATTTCTTGTTATGTAAACAAAAACTGCTGTCTGGACTGGAGTCTGACCAAATTTTCATTTACTCATTTATATGCTGGAATAAATGATGGCTAGGCTATTAGCTGATGGTTAAAAACAAAGCTGTGCTCTTTTTCTCACTTAGTTGAATATATGTGAACATGTTAACTCATGTTATGTGATGTGTTACTTAAAGCCTATATGTATGTGGAGAAAATCTACATTTATGTTGTGGTCAAAATGCAGATTCAGAAGAGGAGATACAGCCAGTAAAAAAATCCAAGCCGCCATCTGAGAAAAAAGCAGCTACTTCAAAACTTGGTAAAGTTCTAAAGCGGGATCCGGTTGCTTACATTTCAGAGACAGGTAATGGAAGAAATACATCATTACATGTTCAGCTATAGTGGGGTGGATTATGTTACAGATGGGATGGATTGTTTGACTGGTACACTCTTAAATGTGACCATAAAACCTAATACAGAGGAAGACAAATGATGTTCTCCAGAAACAAGCTAACCAAAGGCGCTTCAGAAGTTTAGCCTCAGGTACTGTAAAGTCAGGAGCAGGGTAAAACTGTGGTGATGTTGGGTAGTGGCTTAGGTTGATTTAAACAGGCATATAATTTTATCACCTAACACTTCCCTGCTTAAGAATGTTCCATAGATTCAGGGGAAGGAGTTAAATAAAGGAATTATTTTTAATATAGTTAAACTGCTCACTATCATACTTCATGATATGGCTGTTGGTTACCATAAATAGGTTTGAAAATCTAGATTTTTATTTCACTTGGTATATGATTTTCCATGTCTTTAATCTCTGCCTAGTAACATTGGTGAATTATACCTTGTATATACTATACTATACCCTACTTCTCAGTCTTGGATTTCAGCTTTCTAAATTCTGGAGTTATTTTTGTTCTTGGGGAAAGGAGTGAGTGTAATTAATCATCCTTGATCATTTTCAAGTCCTCTGTAGCCTTCTGAAAAAGTTGTGACAATGGTTAACTGCTAAGTTGTTGGTAGTTTTGTTTAGTCTCTTCTTTATAGAAGCTGTGTAGTTAAACTAAACCCACAATTTCAAGTCGTAAGTGCTATTCAACTGAACAGATAAAGGCAAATTTTACGTTTGATTGAAGAGTCTTACGTGTTAATTTGTATTCATTGTTTGCATGGTTGTTGTTCCTTAGTACTGCTTTCAGTGTTGCTTTTTGTGTGATTATTGACCTTGATGCTCTCAGGAGGAGTTTGACTGCAAATTGACAGGAGATGTTTGTCTGCTGTTATGAAAGTTTTATTGTGCAGAATTTTCATTACACATATTTCCTTCCCAGCTCCAAAACAGAAAACTGGTAGTGATTTTCCTGCTGTTCCTCTTTCCCCCCTGTTCTTACTTTTATCGTGAAGCAGTTTTGTTTTCAATTACTTCATATTACGCTATTGTGCATTTTCCTCTACTAAATTTGAGATGTTATGGAAAAGCTTCAGTGGCTACTGTTGTTTCATAAGTGACCATCAGTTTATGTAGACTCAGTCTTACTTATGAATCAAGCATCTGTAAAGGTATGCCACCAGCATAGGGGAAAATACTCAGGTTTTATGAATTCTGTAAAAAAGCAGAAACAACAAAAAAAAACCTGTGAGAAAACTGAACAAAGCTAATATTTAGCTTAGTATTTTAGTATGTCTTGACGATGGACTTTAACATTTCTGCCATCTGAGAACAGTTGGCTGAATGTGTATGCACGTTTCTTTGTTATGTAGAGTTGTGTGGGTCTTAAATACACTTGAAATACATGTGAGTGCTTGCAGCTTCAGGCCTGCTTTTACTACAGGTTGTTCTCTTATTGCATCTTAACTAAGACATTTGTTAGTGGCATATAAGCAAAGATTAAGACTACATGTGGGCAGGAAGACTTCACTTTTTCTGAGGATAGGATGAATTTGATTCCCGACTTACTGAATGGCATAGATTGGAAGCATCTTAAATTTGACTCAATTTGATAAATTAGAAGTTTTTGAATTGGTCTACTGTTCAGAGCTGATAGCTTCCCAACCTAAATCTTTTGGCATGCTAGGTCCACTCTTTTCCAGTTTGCTTTTAGAACAGAAAGGTCTCTTTCTCCACTAGATCTATTGTAATTTCACATTGATGTGTCATAATGCAGATAAACTTCAAGTATTTTGATATTGGGTATAGGTTACCATACTGTGATTATCTGTGCAACACAAGCTGTAGAATTTCCTGAGAGTTGTAATACTAAGTGGACACATTTTGATTGCAAAGGTACTTCTAGTTTGTGATGCATCTCTCTTTGCTTACTGTTATTTAGGCTTGCAGTGGGAGAGACTTCTGCTTTTTTTGTCAGTTGTTGCTGTGGTTAGATAGACTACTACATCTCGTCCGAGCTGAGCTGAAGCTGTCTTCTGTGTTTGTCTTCTGAGTTCAGTTCTTCTGTATTTATCTCCTAGACTATAGTCTAGTAAGTATGGTATAGTAAGACTCCTTCTTACTAGCAGCAATACTTCCCCTGTATGGATTCTTAGAAATTGTGCTAAAATTAAGACTTGAATCCAAATCTGTTTTGATAAAACATGTTTTTAAGTGTTAGAATTCCAAGAGTTCTTCCATGACCTTTTACTTCTAGGATATGTGTTTTGGAAAAATGAACACTGTCCCTGGGCATAGTGTTTTTTTGTAAGATCATTGTTGAACATAAACATTCCCTCCCTATAATCATACCATGCATTTTTAAAACAAAAAAAGGATTGTTTGCTGCATTATCCCATTAGCCAGCTGAGCCACGCTTCTTTTTTCTATACCTTATGCCTTCTCAGGCTTTTCTCAGCATTGCTGTTTCTAAGGCGGATTGTGCTTATTTTACTTGTCCTAGGTATTTGACCTGGTACTGAGCTGTATTATGTCATATATTGAAATGAGCTCAATTTTCCAGAGTACCCTGAACACTTTATCTTATGTGTCCTTCTACTCAAAACTTTGTTTCCTTTGACAGTTTTGTCAACAATTCTTCCAAATTAAAAGGATCTTTAATAGCATTGATCCCAGAGCAGATAAACTGTCAGATGCCTGGAGAAAAAACAGTACGTATTTAGGTTTATTATGCAATTCAGGGTGGTGTAATCAAGTTTTTCTGCATAGGATACCATGGGAACACTAGTCAAGGTTATTGGTGAAATCCCTGAAAACCACAGCTCAAGGTTACTCTTATCTAAAGAGTGTTAAGTACACATGAGGTTGACTAAATAGTTTATGACTAAAACAATGCCTTTATAACCTTGAAGCTTAATGCTTGAAATTTGGTTATGTTTTATCTGTATAAATAGTTTCTTCAGCTTCATGGAGCTGTCAAGCTGAGTGTGTTTTAGGGGTATTGATACAGCTGTTGGCTTGAGATAAACATGTTTTGCAAGAATAGGAATATAGAAATAGTAGATAGAAAGGATCCTAATGAAATTTGTAGGCATTTGTACTTTTCTTGTTTTCACTGTTAAAACGGCTGAAAACTTAAATCGAGAATAGGCTTGCTGGACTAGCCTGAAAGTCAGAATCTGATTCTCAAGGGCTCTGTCCATGGGAGTGTGTTTGAAATGCAAAAAAATAAAGCAAGAATAGTTGCTACTTGTAATTCTGTAAGAAATAATTTGTGACTATTGAAATAAATTTAATGTAAATAATTAGTTTAGTGACTGCCAAAGATAAAGTGAAGTTATTCTAGCATTGTAACAAGGGAAAAAAGCCTTTTTTGTTGATGGAACAGTCTTAGTGGATTGGGGAAAAACCTCAAATGTTTATTGTACTTGTTAAAATAACACTTTATTTGACTGTTTAATGAAGTATGGAACCTTGAGCTTTGTTTGTAGAAGATGACCTGTTATTATGATGTGTTGAACCTCATCTGGTTTCATCACAGGTGGTTATTTGGCAGGAGTTGCGACCTCACTTTTAGTGAATACTTAATCTTTCATATACATTGTACAGAGGTAATTATGCATATGTAGCAATCACCTTGATTGCTTGAATATTGCAAAATACAACTTCTCTTTATAAAAAAAAAAGGCTGCCTTCTAGTGATAGGCTAAATTTTATTTATAAAGCTAGAAAAACTAAAGTGATAGAAACTGAGTAGGTTTGTGGGAAAACTGTTCCTTGAGAGTTTAGGAGACAGGACAAGAATAATAATTTGTCAATGTACTTGCTGAATATAGATTCTTTTAATACAGAGAATGCTGGGGGGGATGAGGGTGGACACAAAAAAACCCCCAAACCCCACAGGAAAAAAAAAAATCAGTTAAGTGCAGAAAGTCCCCACATCCAGACATTGGTTCAATTGAACAGCGGAGCATCGGTCAATAAGCATGTCTTACACTGAAACTTTTCATAGAGGAATAAAAAATAGTGATTGTTACTTCCTGGGCAGTACTAGCATTGTATATATCTATGAAAATTGCTATACTTATGCAACAATGCATGAAGGTGATAAATAGTGCTCTTTGTACCAGCTTTCCTCTAAAATGTTTTGTGAAAGGTCAATTGGGAATACGTATTGAACCTTATGGGAGTTTGGCTTGAAATGCACTTGAGTAATAAGTATAGGTTCTGGCAGAAACCCTGTGAAGAAGCAGGGACTAGTGTTGCAGAGGGATATGTAAAAGGTATTTAGGAGTGAGCCCCATTGAAAGTAACTTGGTTAAGTTTGTGAATACAAACATAACGGTCCTGTAATAGTAAATGTCTTAAGTGGCGTGAGGAGTGTTATGTAAACATAGTAAATGGGCAATAGTGTCTGGACTTGCCTCCCTGAATAGGGGAGTAAGTGGAAACCAGAGGTGTGAATAAAGTAAAATTTAGTTTTATTCTTAGAGGTGATCTTTTTTCTTTTCTCTGCATAATCTAGGATAACAATATTGAGAAAGAAGTGTGGTAATAAAAATAATCAAATAAAAAATTAATAGGATTCAATTATCAGAAGGCAGTAATTACTTGTCAGCCTGTATTTCAAACATGGCAGGACATGAAATACTTGTTACAGTTTAAACTCTGTAACAGTTGGTGTTAAGGTTGAAGTTTTTAATAATGGGCAGGTTGTTGCACTTGTTTTTACAAGTACGTGATCATCTTTTTTTAGAGGTATGTTAAAAGATGTTCTGGTCAAGCAACTGGCTAGCTGTAGTACTGGGCTGTTCTCTTGATATATTTGGATTGCCAAATGATTGTTCTAATTGTCAATTTCTTCTGAGGAAACTTTGGAAAAACTTTCATATACACTTTATGTTTGTTTCTTCTTTAAAGAATGGCTTCTGTGTGAAAGCTGTCAGTTCTGTGGGCTACTTTCAATATTTTAAAGGCCAAACTATTTTTTAATCTGTTCAGAAAAGGTATTGGGTTTCTTTTCAAATGGATTTTTTTTTTAAATAGAACTGTCAGTGTTTGGGTTATTAATGTGTATTGATTTTAGTGGGAAGTATAATGGCATCAAATACCATTCTATAAAAAAAACTTCATGTGTGTAGCAGACTAGACATGTGAGCCTCTTAAAAAGAGGCATTGGCAGCTCCATGTGCTGTTACTCTACAAATTTAAGATGAAATGAATAGTTTTGCCTTTTAATTTGGATGCTGGAGTTAATGCATTTTAATCCCTTTCTTCCCCTGCAAAGCAGTATGTAGTGAATTCTCCTTTTTCTGGTAATTCTGGTAGCTGAACGCAGAGGTTACCTTGGCTAAGTGTAGGAGATTTATTTTAAATTAGGGAACTGAGATGGTATACTTCAGTTTTAATTTGATTACGTGATAGTTCTGGGGAGATACCTATCTTGTAAGCCTTATACTCTTCTATGACTCCAACAAGCACTTTTTTTGGGCTTTCTTTCCCTTTAACATTTCAGTTGAATTTTTGCATGCTCCTAATAGTACAATGAAAAAAATCAATGTCCTTCTTGCTGTGAGCTAGCAGTGAATTGCACAAATGCAAACTGTTTTTCTTTTATTACAGAAATAAACAGGGAAATATGCAGACATTGTAAATATATTTAAGTACTTTGAGTCTTTACATTTTGCATTTTGTGGAACTTAATTGTATGTTTTCAGTGTTGTGTGCCTAATCTTTGATGTTGTGCATCTGTGGTATTTTCCAGCTGAGCCCTGACTTTATTTTTCTCATGCTGATGCTTTGTTTGGCTCCTTATGCCATCAGTGTAGTGAAACACAAGAGGACTGTTTTGCTGCATGTTTACGTGCATATCTGAGTAAAGTGTTCTTAATGGTTGTAGCAGTGTAGATAGTACAGGGAAGTAGAAACAGATCTTAACAGGAGAACATTTAGAATAGTACCATGGAAATCATAGTGTAAGGAACAGCCTTTTTCTTTTCAATCAATTAATGTCTGTTTTTCTTTCCATCTCCAGCATGACTTGTGAACCCAATTGAGGATTAGGTTGATTTATTTTTTAATACTTAACCAAATTTTAATGTTTAGTCCTGTAAGTGCACGTGAATCTTGTTTCTTCTGTGCTGCATGTCCTACATAAGACAGCACGTTTTTAAGGTAGGACCTAAGATCGTAACACAGAGGTAGTACTTAATGTTTGGAGTAAAACTTTATAAAAATACCGACTCATGCTGATTATTTGTTGACAAAGTTGTTATGCAGTTGAAAAAAGCAATGCATTGTTCTTTACTAAATCAGTAATTCATATACTGTTGTTGTAGCCATTTAAGTGGTATGGATACAATTAACTTATTTCCAGGTAGCTTTGGTGGTTTTATTGGTGTGGAATTTTTTTCCATATACCAGTTACGGTTCAGAGTTCACATTAACGTATTGTTTTTTTTTTTTTTAATGGTACAGGTGTTATGTGGTGCACCTATAATGTTATAACTTGTTTTTTAATTTTTCAATAGTTAAAAATTTATGATGTAGGAGACTTTTTTTTTTTTTTCATAGGTTCCTTGCAGGTTTTTAATTACTTGCACAAAGCATGTGAAAATGGGTGGCAAATTTTTGCACTTAAATATATACAGTGTTTTCAGAAGACAAAAAGTAGAATTTCAAAAGTTCTTGCAGTTCATGTTGTTTGCTGTAGAGCCTGTCCGCTTAATTTTTTTTTTAATACTTGCACAAAAGACCTTTGCTTAGAAATACCATAAGCTTATTTTAACCATTCAGTATATTGCATTTAAATGATAAAATCGGGCAGGTGATGTTCGCTAGTTCCCACTTTTCTGTATGAACTTTCTGTGACTGTAATACTTAATTTTCATTTATTTATTTTAAATTTTTATGTGGGACTGGGGAATGAAGGAAGTATAGCACTCATTGAAAATACTCTCTTCTTTGGACCTTCTGATACAGCATTTCACTACTGACTTTTTTCAGTTCCTTTGTAGTGCGGATACATTCATTGTTCCTTTTGTAGTGATTATTACTGTGTTGAGTGTGAATTAAATTTTCTGGAATTACACTGCTAGGCATTAGAGTTGCAATATTTCCGTATGTAGAGCTGTTTTTAAGGCCATTGTTTAAAACAAATCTTGCTAGTTCGTTGTATTTTTGACTTCCCAGTATCTCTTCGAATGAGTGTACAGTTCTCTGCTTTACCTAGTCCCATTAACTTGGAATAAAACTGTTTAACATGAAAGCAGTGTGTTAAGGAAACAACAGAACCTGTTTTATTTAGACCATAGTACTAAAAGTGATCTTTCTTGACCTCAGGTGTAGATCCTTTAAACAATCTACCCAGTTTTTAAAATGTAGTTATTGTTAAAACATTGTGGAGTGATAATGTAGAATAGAAAACTGTTTCCGAGTGCTTATGCAATGATGACTTACATCTCTTAAGTTGTGGTCTTATACATACGATTTGACGTAAAATTTTAGTAAGTGTCAAGTTTTGGAAGAAGCTTTCTATTGAAGACTTAGTTTTGCGTTTTATCAGTAATACTACAGTTCAGTGTTTTGCATAGTTTTAAAAACCTCAGTATGAAAGTCTCTGATCACATGTTTATTTTTTTTAACTAAAGGCTTTCAGATTTTTTGAAAAATCTTAAAAAACCCTCCAAACATACTGTATGTCTTGGTTGCTTTTTTGATAAGTCTTAAGTGCAAGTTTTAAAGGTCTGCTTAACAGATAGTGTTGTGACTTAAACGTCTTGAAATAGTGCATCATTAACCTCATACTTCTGTAAGTTGCTTTTCTAAAAGCAAAATAGAATTACCTCCCCTCAGGTAACCCCAAACCAAAATAAAAAGGTTCCATGCTGTTATGAAAATGTAATGTTTACCAGAACCATTCCAGTTTTACTCTTTTGAAATAATTTACATCTATTTGCCTTTTTCAGTTATCACAGAGTTTATATTTTGTTGAATCTGATAGTGGACTGGCTTGTTTTGATTATAATTTGTAAGTTCTCTGAAGCTTTTATCATAGCTGATACAGATTGTCATGTTATCAATAAATCAAACATGAATGTAATGTTTTGATGTCACTTGACAAGTTCATTCTTTGGAATAGTGGTTCTTAAAACTGTAGTTGTATTAGCTCAAGAAGTTGCTGTTTTCCTCTGCCTATTCCTTTCTGTTTGCTGGATGTCTTCCCCCCACTTCCTCCTTTCAGTTCTCCATACTGAGCTGCTTCAGTAACTGGTCTTGATTCAGTTAATCTGCTGGATTAGTTTAAAATTTAAAAGAGGATATTCCCACCTCCCAGCTAGTTCATTTTGTTTGAAACAGAACATTGTGTTCTGGGTGGCTCAGTAAGTCTCAGCTGGAAAAAATGAATGCATTTATACTTGCCTGGATATTTTTCAAGTTACTTTCCCCTATTCTAGTTGTTCGTTTCACTTTACTGAATATTCCTGCCATGCAGGTGCACTAAACCCCAGAACATGAAATTTCATTACATGATGGGGGTTCAGATTTGCTTCTGTGAAATTATAAAGCTGCTGTTATGGTAAAAGTAATCGGTTCAAGTGAATAAAACTCTCTAGAATAAACTGGAAAGAGTTAATGAGCTGATAATTGCTAATTGCATGCCAAGGTAGTACACACAAGTACTATGTGTGTACTATGGCAAGTGTGAGTATTTCATTCAGAAGGAGTTGCTACAGTTGATGGTTTTGAAGATAAAGATCACTTGGTTCAGTTTAAATATATTCAGCTTTCTCATATTTTAATGCTTCCTAAACTTTTTAAAAATATATTAAATAAAAGATAAAATTCTTAGTCAAATGCGTATACTTATTTGGTATATACTGTGGACAAAAGGGTATCAAAGGGTATGTAGTTTTGCACTAAAGTGTATAATTACCATTAGACATGGCAGTTATTGCATAGAGGTCTTGGATCCCAGAACCCTTTTCCCTTGAAGTGAGAAATACGACAGAGGCAACTTCTTGAAATAATTCTTGATAACTGGAAAATCCAAATGGAAATTGACTTCAGGGAAGTAAAGCTGGAATGGTTCAGGTAAGCTTTATAACAGCTTGGAACTTTGACATGTCGTTATAGGCGAAGTGCTAACAATTGTAGTTTAAAGTGCATGTTTGTAGTACATCTAAAATCAATTAGTTTGTTGAGAAATGACATATAAAACCTTAAATGACAGATCAGGTTTTTTTAAATGTAGGTTGCAACTGCTGTGTTTTTAAATGAGTAGGAGGATAGAAAAAAATGCACTTTGCTAGTCACACATAGCATCTGTTCTTTTTGGAAAGAGTTATGGGAGTTGAGTTTGAATAGAATTGCTGGCTTTTTTGAGAAGTGGTGGTTATCTTAAAGATGTACTTTAAGCAAAAGATGAAAATACAACTCAGTCCTACTAAGCGCTGGGACTGTTGAGTACTGACCAATGCGTATTTAAGATAATCAAAATCTGATACAATGACTTCTTCTCACACAACCTCTTTTCTCTACCCTCAACTTTAGCCTGGACAGCAATACCTGTTACTCTAGACTGAGAACTATTTAGGACGGGAACTGTTTTAAGTACTTGTGCCGACATCCAGATTATTGCAATTTATACAAGTAATATAGATCTAATGACTTTAGGATAGGATGTAGTCCTTTAGCTCAGTATAGGAATCCTTACGTAGTAATCTACCAACACAATTTAACATACATTTATCATAGTAAGTATGAGTTATTTGTCACCGTAGATGCTCTGCCCATATTTGGAGTTGGTTTTATAACATCATAGTAAGAGGTTGTCTCTGCCTTAAAAATTTTGTATTCCGAACAGAATAGGAACCAGGGAATTATATTGTGTACTGATGAGGAACTCAACACTACAGAAATAATAAATTAAGATTAATAAAATACATTGTTCTGAAGGCCATTTGAGGATCTGTCCTACACTGCTTGTTGTTGTTGGCCCTTCCTGCAACAGGTGGCTTCCTTTTTAGATTGGCTGAGGTTATTCCTGAACCTGAGCCTTCTAAGATTATTTGAATTTAAACAAATGTTGAAAACTGCCTAGGTGGTTTTGATAGAGCTCAGTTAGGGAACAACTGCAGATGTTGCTCTGTAATCGGCCGGTGAAACCCTGTTGAGAAAGGGTGAGGATAGGAAAGAGGAATACCAGATAGTTACAGGTGGGCTGCAGGCAGTAGTTTATTAACCTAATTGTGCTACTGCTAGACAGTATATCAAATAAAAGCCAGATGCGCTTTAATGTTGTGGAATAGTTCTTGAAACACTCAGGATTATAACAGTTGTTGTTTGTTGCTAGGGAAGTTTGTCCTTGTACATCGCTTGGCATAGTAGGTCCCTGCTTCATGTGTAGTGTTTGCATCCAAAATAATTGACATCAGCCTCCTGGTTGTCATGCCCGTCTGTTCCTGATGATCTTTCTCTTTGTCACATCTACTTAATTTCCAGAAAAGTCGACTAGAATATGCGGTCTTGGCTTGTGTTTGTAATTCAGCACTAATTCTGGAAAAAAACAAATGTGTATGCTCAGGGTATTTTTTCGTGGTATAGCACAAAAAAAAAAAAGTGGGTATAAGCAGGAAATACTGTTCTCAGAATAGTCTTGTTCTGCTTACAGAGATTTTGCAATGTGGAAGTAATCTAGTAAATGATAAAATTGATTCCTGTTTTTTTCCTTATGAAGTCTATGCCCCCATTGGGTAAAGCTATCTCAACTGTTCACCTAGCAATTAAGAAAGCAATTAATCTACAATTTTTAGGAGCTGAATTTTTCACTTATATTTTTGCACAAATTATTGGCTTGCCTGTGTGGGTGAGAATACCTCTGCTTTTACAGGTCATGTGTTGAGAAATGTTGATCGAAATAGTCCAGCAGTAATACTAGGACTCTCTTGATATTTTCAGAGTTGTCAATGAAGTCACCTTCATGCTTGTAAGGAAACTGAAAGCATACAACTGATTAACTTTGCTGTTCACTTCTGTGGCAGTAGACATGTGAAGTTTGTTTCAAGGTTTTACTGAAAAAATTGGATGTTCTAATGTACTTGAAATAAGGGGAGTGCCTGGAGATCTGGCAAATTTGTGACATGCTTATGAATTTCCTGAATCTGGGATGAAACTGTAGCCTGAGTATCTGTCCCTTAAAGCATCTTTTTGAAACCCACATATTAGAACCAGGGTAGTTTTGTTTCCTGATGACCACTTTCAAGTTCTCATTCTGCCTTTATTTACATTCATAGACTGTTCATAAGTCCTGAGTCTCTTGTCCTTCTTCAGCCACTGCTTGCAGTCAATAAATGTTTCTAATCCTGTCGTTTCTAGGAAGTACATAATTAAAGCAAAGCTGTAATTGTTGGTAATACTTAATACTGGTATCATAAATGACTCAAATCCACATCCTTTTTAATTACAACGAAATTATATTTATTCTGCTTCTTTCTGCTTGAGAGAAAGCAATATCCTGTTGTTTTTTGTTGTTATTTAAATAGTCATGAGTGAATAATGAAAAAAAATCAATATTGCATGCAGATCTTCGGATAACAATAGTGATGGGTAAAGATTCTTTTCCAGCATGGAGCAGCCTTTAGCTTAAGAAAAGCTGGAGGGTGGGGAGCAGAATGGGATTTGTATCTTCTTTTCAAGACAAATAAATGTAACTACATCTACGTTAACTGTTGATTTCTAGTAATAGGTACATTTTACTTGTGCAAATGTATCTTCTTGTTAAACTGAAGAATTTAAAAGTAGTAAAAATATTCCTGCAATTAAGTTTGAGATAAGCAGTCTTCTATTCAGACCTCAAACTATTGTAAGTTAGGAGCCTAAAGCATCTAGTGTCCAAATGTCCCAGATATCTTACTGCTAAATGGCAGTAAGATACTTGCTGCTGCCTAGGGAAAGTAAATTGTGTTGAGAATAATTAAAGTTTTAGCTTTGTGGTAAAACTTGCTGCTGTCTGCTGGGGGTGTGGGCTTGAATTGTCTCTTCCATATTTTGCTGTGTGAATTGAATTGGCTAAAATGCCACTTTTTGGTAGACAAATTCTTATCTTCAGGCATTCTTGATTTGACTGCTGAACTAATTTCCTGCCTTACAAGTGTATCTTTGTTTTACTTTTCTTTCTCTCCCAGGAATAGTCGGGATCCTCCATTGTACTTGTTATATTCTGCTTACTAACTGTTCAGTAACAGAAAGTTCCAGCTGATGCCTATAACAATCTTGTTACTACCATCTATTGAGAAAACATGAAACAAAAAATAATTGTTTCCCTCCATTTCTGTCTGGCATATAATAAAATTTATGAAAGACACATGATGTCATCTAAATTTAAATTTAGGGAAGTGATTATGAAAAGGAATATAGGGGCTGAAATCAGATGACTGGAAAATGAACATATTTTTGTGATAATACTGTCAATTTAAGTTCAGTTATAAAACAGACGCTTAGAACATTCTGTATCTTGAGGGAAGTGTCTGACATGCCTCTATTTTGAGAAAAGTAAAACCAGACTTCGGTTAGAGGCATGCAAATGAGACTGCCTCCATGTCTGTTCCTCTGTAGTCTGTGTTTTATTCTTTCTGTGTCTAATAGTCATTTTGGACATTTTTCTTGCAATTTGCTGCTTAGCCCTTACACACTTAGAGTTTTTAGAAGAGTTCACAAAGAAGGTATTTCTGTCACTAACCAAGAAGTTTGCCCACTGATGTTTGTATTCTGTGCTGTCGTATTAGTCTAATAATTTGGCAGTGATATGTGTAAGTTTTTGTATGCTTCAGTGATAGGGTTTCTTTTGTATAACTGTCAGTAAGACTTCACAACATGACACAAAACTCTTGGAAGCCCATGGTAACCTTTTTTGTTGATTGATTAACTGTGTGAATAGTTTGAGTCCAGAATGAATAAATGGCCATCAAGCTCTCTTTCTCATTTTTTGTTGTTGGAAAGACCATGTCCTGGCTATTTTAGAAGAGTCCTAAAAGGAAAGATCGAGGTTTTGTTCTGTGGTCTGTAGGCTACATTACACTTAATGAGACTGTGTACGTCACTTTTCCTCCTCCTTTTAAGTTGAAAAATCTATTTTGTATGCTGACTTCTTGTCTGATTTCTGTGTCTTGTGAAATGGCTGCATTTCTTTGAGGTGGTGTTGATTGTACTGGAAGAAGAGTGTGTTTAAGTGCAGAAGTGTAGAAGATGTAGAATAGCACATAGAATCGCTGACTAAAAGGGAAGAGGTAAAAAATGGTGTTAAAAGTGTTTTTGCTAAAACTTTTGTAAGCTATGGGCAGGACTTTAAAAAGAACAAGTAGACTTACTCAAGAAGCTTTTATAAACACAGTGTTCTAATATTTTTTCCTGGTTTGTATTAATATTGAGAGATTCTTTAGAACATACAAGTCTACAAAGCCTATAAATAAATATATAGCCTATAAATAAAATAAAATAAATGTAGCTTTGTACATCACATTTAATACGAAGGAGGAGTTGTGCTGTTCAATTTGATGTGCATTAATTAAAAGATAGAGGGTTCAAATTTCAGTGACCAAGATTTTCTGTTTATAATCTTCCCTATGTAAGAAGGGAAGGCATTCTTTGCGAACCCCTCTAAATGAGAGGTAATGTATGAATACAAGTAACGCTTTGTGTCTTTATTTCAGTACTCGATCTGTTCAGACTTGGGCTATGCTATTGAAGATGCTAAATACTATGTGTTATGCAACTTGGCCTTTTTTCAAATAACTTCTAAAAACCTGTAATATTTTTGTAGGATCTGAATTGATATAGTCTGCCAAACTAGTTCTCTTGACAGTTCTGTTTTAAGAACTTAAGTTCCACGTCCCAGAAGTAATAGAATACTCTTCATGTTTAGATGAAGATGACGACTTTGTCAATAAAAGAATTTCAGTGAAACCAAAGGAGAATGGGATGTCAGCAATCGGTTGTCAAGGAACAACTACAGTGAAAAAGGAAGATGTAAAACCACAAGCTAAAAGCAAGCCATTATCTTCAGTGAAACAGACTCCCACCTCAGCACTTGATTACTTTGGGACAAGTAGTGTCCAACGATCAGAAAAGAAACTGGTAGCAAGTAAAAGGAAAGAAGTGAGTACCGATGATATTCCTTTATGCTGCTTGTGTGTCTGATAGCAGATCAAAATGGCTGGTTTAATGACTGCAAGGAGGTACTTAGCTGCTTGTCCTACTTGGTGTTACTTTTCAGTAACTACTCAAGTATGAGTTCAACTCTGATGATATGTGCAGGCATATCAAGTCCTCAAATGCAAGTTTAGGTTAGCGTTTCCATATTTGAGAAGATAGCACAGAGTTGAAAGTAGTATTTTCTCTATTTCCTCTTCTCAAGTGACTTTTCTTAAAATGAAGCAGTTTTTTAAGATTAGTGAGTGGATGGGATGGCTTATAGTTGGGGGCGGAGGGCATGAAGGGGAGGAAGGAGGTTGTTTTCCCAAGCTTTATGGCACAGATATTTGTGGAACAACAAAGCACCAAATAAAGTATGGAGGATATTAAAAATTCATAATGTAGTTGTTTTTTCTTTCAAGAAGGCTGATTGTGATAGCTTCAGAGATGTTCAGCATTGTTTGAAGAAATTAGATATTTATATTATAGTATGGTTTTGTTTTGAATAGTAAAATCTCTTTAAAACAACCATGTTTAATAGTGTTTAGGTTAGAAGGCTAGGAGTTAAATGCTGCATGTCTTATTCCCAGTCCTTTTCTAGAAGTATGCAAAATGAATCCATAGAGATTAAATTACTATAATTTACACAATATGTGGAAACTGAACAGTTGATCTTTCTTTTTTTTTTTTTTATTAATATAGCCTTCACAAAGCAGCGACAGCACGTTAGATGATGAGGCCATTGCTAGGCAACTGCAGCTTGAAGAAGATTCGGAGGTAAAAGCTCTATAAATTCGTTTCTCTATGCCAAGAGCAGTTTGTTTGACTTTAAAATTGTTTTTCCTTAAGAAATTAAGATAGACTTTCCATGTAGGCTATAAATAAGTGTAATTAAATTCATTTGTTTACTTAACTCTTGCACATACGTACAAACATAGTCACGCAGGTTTTTTATGGGTATTATTGCAGTTATGTAAATAGAGTATCTCCCTTAATCTATTTTCTGTCTATCCAGACTTTTATCTACCTGTGCAGTTGATGTGTGTCTAATAATCTTGTTTTTCACGTGGAATTCACTTTCTGCTTCCTCATGTTTTTGGTATGGGGTGGTTTTTTTTGGCTTTATTTGTTTTTTGTGGTTTTTTCATTCCCTGGAGTGGTGAATTAAAAGCCATTGCTATCTGTGAATGTTTCACATGTCATCTGAGTGTTCTTCTGGTTAAGAAAAATGCGAACAACCCTTACGTGTGTGTGTCTTAAAATGTCCTGTTTGAATCAGTGTCAAAATGAGGGAAAGGTACACTTCTTGTACGTGTTTACTTTTGGGAAAATAAATTCATTTACCATATATTGGTAATATCAAGTATCATTTGAAGTAAATAATTATACATGCAAAATTTAGTCTCATCCTTGACCTCCCCAGAGGTGTGATGAATCTAGCTTTAATCTATTAGATAAAGGTAACCTGTTGGGCAAAACAAGGTGTTTGCTTTCATTTGAACTGATCTTATCTGTAACACAGTGTATGCATCATCAAAGGAACGTGCTTTATTTCAGGTCTATCTCTGCCTTAGTTTGGTTTGCATTTGGTAGTTGCTGCCCTTCCTCTTTCTCACTATACATGTGGAAGATAGATGCATTTCATCGTCATGGGCACATAAAAGTAATGCCTATGGCATATCAGTTCTATAAAGTCATCTCTTTGAATCTTATAGCATGGCATGTTGGACTCCAAGACAACTATGAAAGGATTTTTGTTGTTGTTTTGTTAAAAAAAGCATCAATATTTATTGGTGACAATATACACCATTCAGGAATAGAAGAAGTTTTCCCCAAGGGACCATGTTGCATAGGAGAGGTAACTTAATCAGTTATTGTAGATTTCACATTTATTTTGTTAGATGAAATAAAAATGACACCAACCTGACTTTGTTTTTTTAATTACAATTAATAAACAACTTTCTCAGATTTTGTGTGCAGTATTTGTTCTTACTGGCTCTTCTGTCAAAGAAAATCAGTTGCATAAGTAGAAATATTAAAAAGTTAAAGTGTATTTGTTGCCTTAAATTAAGTGGAACTGGCAAGACCTGGGCTAAGTGCGGTAGCTAAATTCCCCAGAACTGCCAGAATTTTTTTTCATATACGTTGTTAGTGGTAGATGAGAATAAAACTTCGGTTATTTGGACATCTTATACTTAACAGGCATTGTTCCTGCTTGTCTTTTGGGAGTGGTCCCTTGGGAGTGCTTTGAAAATTTTCTAAAGCCAACAGGTTGTATCTTGGTGCAAGCTGGTTGTTGTGAGATTCAAATTTTGCATGTTTATTAAATGAAAAGGATACACGACAATAAAAAACATGGAGTGGAAAACCTCTTTGAAAACAGATTATACAGGCTTATTAATGTTTCTAGTGCAACAAATCCAAACTCTGCTTTTCTTACTAGACTTCAATCTCTCTTCTTTTTTGAGGAAACAAGTAATTCTTCAGTGCCATTTTCAGAAATTTATTTGCCTCTGATGCGCTTTTTCCAGCTATGTCCTGTCTTATTTTTGATAAACTTTGTCTTGAACAGCAAATAGCTTTAAAAAATGAAAGCAGAATTAAACCTTGTCAGACATTATTCTAAAAATAGTTTGGTTTTTTTTTTTTTTCTCTTTTAGCTGGAGAGACAGCTGCATGAAGATGAAGAATTTGCTAAAACTTTGGCCATGTTGGATGAAACACCGCAGAAGAAAAAGGTTGAACTCTATTTTTAAACTCTGGTTTTTAGAAACTGTGTTGCTGGGAGTGTTCTTATTGGGACACCTAACCTTTGTTTTGAGGCTTCCATACAAATGCATGAAAAACAGAAATTTGCATGAAAATAACATAGGTAATTTTGATACTTTCCTCCTGGATTTTCCTCACTCAGTAGATACTGTCCTTCCTAATCAAACAGCTGGCATCATTGTATCTTTGTGCTATCTGCTTCTGTTGAAATGGCATTTTAAGTTCTAACTCTAATTGAGTCAAGTGTGTTGCTGAAGACTCATGCTTTAGAACACCTATATCCAGAGGACCGGATCAAGTAGAATGAGTCAATGGCATAAGCTGGTGAAAAGTGATGGGAGAACAAGGAAGGAGGGCAATACGCTCTCCTTGCTTCAAGAGAAGGGGCAAGCGAGGATCTTGAGAGTTTTGAGACTAACCCTGGTGATGGAGAATCTTACACGTTCTCATAGCTTGTGATATAAGGCACAGTGAAATACTTGCTATGTTGTACATCAAGGCTCTTAGAATTTAGGATTGTTAATTTGAGTATACCAAATATTAGTATTTCTAGACTAATCAGTAGACCAATTAGGATCAAAATTTACTGTAACCTCAAAGTTTGTCTGGCCTTTGACTTAAGGAATTTATGTGCATGGCTGAGTGCAGAATTTGCTCATCTGCCTGCTTTGACAAGAGATTGTATTCTGACTTGTGGTAGGGATCGGCTTTGTTAGATGTCATTCAGTCTGTACTTAACAGTAGGGAAACTTGGGGATCTGGGCTTAATGGTAGCTCGGTACATGAATCTCTGACTTTGGTGTTGTGGGTTTATTTAGGCTCGGAAAGATTCAGGAGGAGAGCAAACAGTGCTGGGTGTCAAGAGCAGTCCTAACGTGACAGAAAGATATAAGCAGTCGGAAAGAGGTAGGACATGGAATACAGAAAACATTTCACCAATTTATAATGTTAATGAGATGCATTCTCATATATGTGCTCTCCTCCCTCTGCCTTCTTTCAAGTGAAAGCAACAAACTCAACAGGTGAAGCAAAGAATTACACTGCGAAGCAGCAAACTAAGGCTGAACATTCAAAAGGCTCTCATTTATCCCCCCAGTCACCTGATGGTAAAACAGCAAGAGAGTTGATGAATAAGACCTTGCCTTTGAAACCTAGTTCTAGGCTTGTGTCTCTGAAACAAAAAGAAGAGATTGCTGAAAAGGAAAGAGGTGCTCAAAGTTTGGTATCTAAAGAAAAAACTACTCCAAGGAAAGAAAAGACAACACCAAAGAAGGAGAAAATTTCTCCCAAGAAGACTGAGGTAGGAGCTATCTAAATGAATTTAGTAGTCTTGGTGGAGTTTTCAGGAAAATGTTTTAATTTATTACTGTTTATGTGTAATTATTGTAACTTAGTACTTTGAATCTTCTAGGCAATTTTTAGAACTTTAATTCTAGTAAGGCTTTAAATTCCTAGCAATTATAAAAATATAAGAAAAAATCAGTTAGAAAAGTGTAAGTTAAATGCATGGAGGAACTGAGCGTTCTTTAATGCTCATTAAGGTATGCATGTACACTGCAGAATCAGTTCGGTGCTTTTCATGTTTCAAGTTTCCCCCCAAAAATGCAGACTGCAGGAAAATGCAGGAATTCTGACCCTCACCTAGTGAGGGAAAGCTTACTGTATATGTGAGGGTGATGACCTTGTAGATCTGTACAGTTGTTAGAATGATAAATAGCACTGTTTGATTTTTTGTGGTGTCCTGTCATCTCCTGTTTCGGAAGTATATTTCTTCTGATTGATACATTATGTAGGAATATAATTTTAAGAGATTCAGTAACTGTAACTATTGAACACACAGCTTAAATGTTTCTTAAAAGTAGGAATACTATGAATTAGACTTCTAAGTGTAGATCTTGTCTATATCTGATCATCATTCTGAAATAAAATAGGGTGTGAATTTAACAATTTATGAATTAAGTGAGCATGTAGATGTGGAATACAGATGAATCTACAAAAACCTGACCATAAACAGTAGGTCCATGTTTTTAAAACTCAGAGGAGTTTTTGAAATCTTTAACAGCAAAAAAACCCCTCAAAGCATAAGCACCAAAACCAGAGCAAGCTTTAGTACTGCATCTTAATCTATTAAAAACAAGTGTTAGAACTTAATTTTCCTTTGGTGCTTAAAAATGTCTTAAACTGTGATGCTTGAGGGTTGGTTTTTTTTTAATACATGTGATATGTGTATTAATTTTTTTCCTTCCTGCCCAAGTCTGTAAGTCCTGAGGACTCTGAAAAGAAGCGAATCAATTATCAAGCCTACCGAAGCTTCCTTAATCGTGAGGGTCCAAAAGCACTGGGGTCCAAAGAAATACCTCAGGTAAGTTTGGCTACAGCAGAATTCTATATGTAGAAGTAGAGTGTATCATGGACTCGTTGTTATAAGTGATCTAACAAGGATCAACTAAACTGTTTAACAACTGGTATTTTTTTCGAGTAGGAAGTATGTATTGGAAAAGGCTAAATTATGATGCAAAGCAGTGGCTAAATATCAGGAAATATATTAAGAAATTAAATTCAGTACTTGGTTTATGAAGCCATGATGATGAAAAATAGTTACTGGTCTTCAACTTTAAGATTGCTGTCATTCCTTTGACTGATGTGCTGTGCTTGAAGCACAGAGTGTTACGAGTATGATGGGTCAG
Source organism: Ibycter americanus (assembly GCA_035590275.1). Classification (NCBI taxonomy): domain Eukaryota; kingdom Metazoa; phylum Chordata; class Aves; order Falconiformes; family Falconidae; genus Ibycter; species Ibycter americanus. The sequence goes on from JAVJGI010000001.1 coordinate 26,991,781, forward strand.
GTAAACCATGTGTGAAGTTTTGTTGGTAGCAGCTCTTCCTTTTAATGACTTCTGAACATTTAGAACTATTGCCTAGCTAGGTATGATAGGCTTATTTTTAAAGTTTCATAGGGTACGTGGCATTGTAGGGGGTTAAAAAAAGCTTATGGTGAAGAAGTATTTGATATCAGTGCATCACATAATGGCATTTTCTGCAACCTTCTCGTTCTCAGGGTGCTGAAAACTGCTTGGAAGGCCTGACATTCGTAATTACAGGTGTTCTGGAGTGTATTGAAAGAGATGAGGCCAAGTCTCTGATCGAACGTTATGGAGGAAAAGTAACTGGTAATGTCAGCAAGAAGACAAACTATCTGGTTATGGGGCGAGACTGTGGCCAGTCTAAATGTGAGAAGGTGAGTGTTCGTGTACCTGAGCAAAGTCGAAGCGAAACTGTGAACTGTTCGTATCTGTTGATTTTCAGTCTCTCTGCCAAAACGAGGCAGTACTACCAATAAAGTACATGTTAAAAAGGAAAAGTTGCCTAATGTTTTAGGGCTTTACTTTGTTTTTATTTATATGTGTATACACACCCACATAGATACATTAAAAAACCTTTCTGTTTTTGTTGTGTTCCTAAATGCAGTCATTACTGGAAAGCACTTTGAAGTGAATTATGTAACTCCTAACTTTTTCATTCTTACTTTTGCTCCAGGCATCAACTTTAGGGACAAAGGTTATTGATGAAGATGGCCTGTTTGATCTTATTCGAACTATGCCAGGCAAAAAGTCCAAATATGAGCTGGCAGCTGAAACAGAGGTTTGTTCATTATAAACTTAGGGGTGGTTGTCGTGTGTGTGTTTTGTTTTGTTTGGGGTTTTTTTTGGGGGGGTGTGTGTGTATATGTGTTGTTTGTTTGTTTTTTTTACTTTGGTCTGTTTTTAACAGAAAGGAGTTTTGTCTTCTGTTCCAGTAATAGTAACCCTGCAATTGTCAATTTGACCTTCTAGGCTAAAAGTATTGAAAGTGAAAATTTTGTATTTGTGTTTTAAGACTTCTACTTGGGAGCTATAGGGTTTTTTCCCACCTTACATTTTTATACTCTGACATTATTCTGTATTTTAGGTATCTGACTGAGGGGGGGTAATTGTATCTCCTTAGATGGTTTCAGTTGTAAACTTTGAGTATTTATTCATTCTTTGAAATAAGTAATTGTGACTGATACTGTGTCTGATACCCAGACAGGCCCAATGTAGAATTGTACTGTAAACATGGGACAACTTATGTAAACTGTATATACGTAACAGATTTTGTCTTTGTGGTACTTGAACTAATATTAAAAGTAATTTTTGCAGGGAACACTGTAAAAACAGTAACAAGTTTTTTATGCACATAGTCTGTAGCGGCTGATAAAAATATTAAAATCTCTGTTAGGTCTAGCATGTTGTGCATTTGATATAGGTCTTGCTTTGGCACTTCTGAAGTGGCTAGACATGAATTGTTGTGTGTAAAGATACTATTGGTGTCTTAAGGAAAAGCAACTCTAAGCTTACTAGCTAATTACTTTCACTCCTGTGGTGGTTTCACCCCAGCCAGCAGCTAAGCACCACATAGCCACTCACTCAATCCCCACCCCGGTGGGATGGGGGAGAGAATTGAAGAAGTGAGAAAACTCAGCTGAGATAGAGACAGTTTAAGTAAAGCAAAAGCTGCAAACACAACCAAAGCAAGAAAAACAGCTTCCCATCAGCAGGCAGGTGTTCAGCTATTTCCAGGAGAGCAGGGCTCCATCATGCATAATGGTTACTCGGGAAGACAAATGCCACCACACCGCACATTTCCGTGTCATCCAGTCCCACCACCCCACCCCACCCTCCTTCTTCTTCCCCCTTTATATGCTGAGCATGACATCATATGGTATGGAATATCTCTTCGGTCAGCTGGGGTTGGCTGTGCTGGCTGTGTCACCTCCCAACTTCTTGTGCGCCCCCAGCCTGCTTGCTGGTGCAGCACACAGAAAGCCTTGGCTGCGTGTAGGCACTGCTCAGCAATAACTAAAACATCCTTGTGTTATCAATGCTGTTTCCAGCACAGATCCAAAACATAGCCCCATACCAGCTCTATGAATAAAATTAACTTTACCCCAGCCAAAGCTAGCACAACTCCCTTTGAATTGTTTTGGGTTGAATGCTTTCTGAAAGTGTTGTTTTGCAAGAGCTTCATGGGTGTCTGGCCCATTTGTTCCAATCTGGCTGTCATTAGTGTTGCTCTTTTTAAATAATGCATCAGGCTTTGTGAGTAAGGCGACTGCTTTTGGAATGACCAGAACATTTCCTGCCTCTCTGTTGTGGGTTGTGCTGTGGAACCAAGTGGCATCATGTTTAACAGTGGTTTATTTTTCAGTGGAGTACTTCTTTATCTGCTCTTGAAGTTCTCTTTATCAATATATAAGCTTTGTTACTTTCTTAAACACTCCTGTATGTGTGTTCAAAGACAGTGTGTTTATTTACTGTATAGGTTTTTCAAAATTTCCCTTTAATTTTTTTACCTTTATTTCCCTAAGGCAAAAAAAGCAGAGTTGAGACCTAAAAAGACACCACAGAAAGCTGAAGCTGGAAAAAGGAATTTTAGCCCTCTCAAGAGAGAAGCTGATAATAAAAAATGCAGGTCTACTCCTCAAAAAGGAGATACTGTCAAATCTGCCAAGAAAGAAACTACTGCTGTTCGAAAGCTTATGGACTTTAAACGGCAGACAGTAGAGGAGAAAGAAGCTTCAAAACCTAAGGGGAACTTGGTTTCTGAGATTAATGAAGACGGAACAGAGAAATTGCTATGGGTAGATAAATACAAGCCTGTATCTCTTAAGGCAGTAATTGGGCAGCAGGGTGAGCAAAGCTGTGCCAATAAACTTCTCCGATGGCTCAGAAATTGGCACAAGAATACCTCAGAAGATGGACAAGGTGAGGAGCACGGTTAACTTTTCTGTGTTTTTCCATGCCAATCACACTGCTTGGTTCCCTGAACTGATAAGGGCCTTTGAGATAGCAGAGCAACTCTAGAAGTCAGGAACGAGGCTGCAGTTGAATGTGTTTTTAGCAGCAGTTGAGCCTGAGTTTTTCTTGTTGAAGCAGTTGTTCACTTGCACACCTCCACCCAAGGCCCCCCCCCCCTGGCCACACCCCACAGCCCATGCCCCATAGCCCCGCCCCACACCTACGCCCGATGGCCCCGCCCCACGTCACACCCCATGGCCACACCCCATGGCCCCGCCCCCATGGCCACACCCCACAGCCCCGCCCTATGGCCCTGCCCCCACGGACACGCCCCATGGCCACGCCCCACAGCCCCACCCCACAGCGCCCCTAGCGCCCCACAGCCCCCACAGCGCCCCATTGCCCTGCCCCACAGCGCCTCGTAGTGCGCCACAGCGCCCCCTAGCGCCGCACAGCCCCGCCCCACAGCCCCGCTCCTATTGGCTGAGGTGTTGGCCAATAGCGGCGGAGGGTTGGTTGTGGGGGGGGTGGTTGGGGAGAAGGGGGCAGAACGCGGGTTCTGATTGGCTGCGAGGAGCGCCCCGATGGGGGGGTGGGGGAGCTTGCTGACGGCATGGCTGTTGCTGGGCGACGGCCAATGGTTAGCCGGCTCCTCCTCCCGAGCCCTTCTATTGGCTGGCCCGGCAGCCAATCAGAGGGGCTGACCCAGTAGCTTCGGCAAAGCGCAGCCGCTGATTGGCTGCCAGGCGCCCCTCCTTCCCTTCGACCTTGTCGGCCAATAAACGATCGAGTTTCAGCTCTGGCTCTATGACGTCATGGACGAAGGCAGCCGGGGG
>JAVJGI010000001.1:26995686-27051967 GCA_035590275.1 Ibycter americanus
TTGTTTTTTTTTGTTTAAGACTTTGTTCAATTGCAACCCGCCACCCAGTGCCCCCCCCCCCCCCCAAAAAAAAACCTAACAAACAAACCAACCAAAAAACCACCAAACAAACAAACACCCAAGAAAAAAATGGCAAAACACAAACAAACCCAACAACCAACCAGAACAGAAAATTGTGTCTGAAAATATTTTTTTTAAGTCTTGTGGTAGTCTCTTAAATGTGTGTGTGGTTTGGTTTTTTTTCTACAAGAAACCAAAATAACCTAGTAGTAATGTATATAATAGTGGCCTCAGGTTCAGCCTGCTGAATTCTTTTTGCCGAGAGAAATGTTGACCAGTGCTAACATGTCTGTACACACGGTGAAAATACAGGATAGCAGTATGTCTAAGGGGCTGCTATCCTGCATGGGGAAGAGGTGAATTGTTAAGGTCCTGGTTCTGCCTGACAAGTAGTCCATGTGATTCATAGTTTGTCGTGGTACAGGTTTTTTTCTGTGTTTAAAACAGCATTTAAGTTTCACTTCGACCATAGTGGGTAGTGGGGTTTTTCTGTGTTGTGTGTTTGGGGTTTGGTTTAGTTTGTTTGGGGTGGTGGTGGTGTTTGTTGGTTTTGGTTTTGGTTTGTTGGGGTGGTTTTTTTTGATGAGGTTGTGAGGAAATTGCTGAAGTGGTTGTATTATATTAATAGCACTTTTGTTGTTTTTCAGTTTAGAGTCTCTGCAAGTCTTAAACCAAGATGGTGTAAGCTGCTTTTTGCCAAATGTTAGGATGCAGATGTGTGTGCATTTTTTTTAATACCCATATCAGGCCTCAAGTGAGGAAGAACTGTAGTGATGTTTGAATCTTTGGAAGTATGCAGTTTGTTTTGTAATACATACCTAGGTAAAACCTGCAATCTTCTTTTATAGCAAAGACCAATAAAACTGGAGGCAAAGATGATGCTACTGGTTTTAAAGCAGCATTGCTTTCTGGTCCACCTGGAGTTGGTAAAACTACTACAGCTTCTTTGGTTTGTAAGGTGAGTTCACGTTAAGGGTTGTTCCCAGCACTTCTTGTTATATATTGATTCTTTATCTGGATACAGATACATTGTGCAGGTCTGTGTCCCCTAAATAACCAGGGTCTGCTCCTAGCCTAGTTCTGCCTGAATTAGTTTAACCTAATTCATAGGTTAAAATATGTGCATGTTTAGATACCTTTATCAGGTCTAAAGGCAGTGAGAGTGAGAACATAGCAGTGGGTATCTGTGTTTCTTTCTGTTGTATTGAGAGGAAGCACATGACTGTATGTTGAACAATTGGAAGTGGCTTTCAAAAATTGTGAGTGTTCAGCCTAGTTCTACAAGTCAGGGAATATTTGTGCTAAATTTAGTGGGAGTTTAATTCTAGCAAGCTTTTTGAAAGACTTGGTTCTGGTTTTTATATATCGAACAAAGATATCTTTCCCAGACTCATTCTAAATTCAAATACTACTTTAGGATGAGAGAAGTTGACAGGGCTATGTGTCCGTCTCTAAATCCAAATTTAGAAATTGGTGTTACAGTAAGTTAAGAAAAACCATGTTGCACTGCATCATGAGAATCAGCTGAGAACTTCATATTGTAGAAATTAAAGCTAACTTACTAACAGTGTTGCTGTAACAAGTTACAGGGTTTTCTTTGTTCTCTCAGAACATGATACTACCAGCTTGGAAGGGTTCAGAACTATTGTCAGCTGTCTGATCTTTGTGGTGGAAAGGAGTGATTCCTTACCTCAATGTCTGAGTTGTATAGAGTAACTCCCAATCTTCCCCACCTCCTCCTCCCACCCTTATAGTATGGTCTTTTCTGCTTCTGGTTTCCAACCTAGCGCTTGCTCACAGCTGGTTCAGGTCTCTGTAGAGCATTTCATCATGCTCCATGGGAACAGCCAACAAAATGGGGGAGGGGGGATTCAAGCTGCAAGACCAAGGCTGTTTGCAGCTTGCTGCTGTGCTGTGGCATGCCCCTGGCAGGGGGGTTTGCTGATAAAGGAGCAGGTGAGTTAAGTTCTTTCAGGGACTGACACGCAGCCCAGCCCTGTTCTGAAGTGTTAGAACTGCTGGGGGAGCCATGTGGTTCCAAGCTGTTAAATAGTTAAAAGCTGTTCTGTCCTTCAGCTTTTTAGAGGTATGTGGCATGTTTCTTTCTGCAGAAGACTTTGATATGCAGCTGGAAATACGATGGAGCTTAGCCAGTCTTGGCTCATAGTTCTGTTTTTATCATTGGTGGTACTTCTGTTAATCTTTCAGGACTAAATCTGTGCCACTACTCTGCACACCTACCCCCCATTTCTCTGTTAGGCATATCTGTCCTGTATGTGGTTATAAGTATTTTTGAGGTGTAAGAGAAAAGGAGTATAAGGGGAGAAAGGAACAAAAGCCACAAATTATATGTGAAAACAGTGCTGTAAGAGCTTTCTTCTGGAACTCTGAAATAGTGTTTCTGAGTATGCATATGCTCTTTCACTGATGTGTGTTCTCATTTTTTGTGTGGTTTATGTGTTTGGACTAGGAACTGGGCTACAGCTATGTGGAGCTGAACGCTAGTGACACTCGCAGTAAGAACAGCCTGAAGGAAGTAGTTGCCGAATCGCTTAACAACACCAGCATCAAAGACTTCTGTTCTGGTATGTCTGTTGTTTGAAGGAGGATTTTCATTGTATTAAGAGTCTGGTTCAGGAGGGACAGAGCTTCCTTATTACGCAACAGTGTTAGGAATTTAACTTGCTCATCATGTGGAGGGATTTTGCTGATAGAGATGGCTTCATTTAGTAAGCTGTTTTATCTCATCTTCAGTTGTAGAACTAAATCCTGGTATTAGTAGAATCAGTTGTCAATCTGCACACAAACTACTCAAGAACTCTGCAGTTGCTCTTCTGTTGTATGGGACTTGTCTCTTGGAAGATGACGTGAGGTTGTAGTCAGTTCTGTTCTGTGAACGTAGTAGATTCATGTGATCGAGAGTCAGAGCAAGAGATTTGCCACTACCTCAGTTGTCTAAGGATGGGGTTACCTAACCTATAAAGCATTGGGTAAAACTGATTCCCATCTCATTTTCTTGTTCATATTCATTTTCAGGCACATCCTCATCAGTTAGCGGGAAACATGTATTGATCATGGATGAAGTGGATGGTATGGCAGGCAATGAAGACAGAGGAGGGATTCAGGTGAAACTGCTATAGTTATTAGCTAATGCCATTGCTAAGAGTACCTACCATATATAGCACAAAATATTTCAAGCCAGTCTACTGTCCTCAACCCATGGTCCATAAACTACTCTACAGAGGCTTTCTATCTGACCTATTTTAGAAGTCTGTGTTTGTGTAGGAAGAGTTATGCATTGGTAGATGGTGGGGGAAAAAAGGTACTTCTGTAGAAGAAACCTGGAGTGATGAACTTGGGTGTGTGCACTAGATGTTTTTTCCTGGACAGGTGAATTTATTCTAAGGTCTCTGTAGCTGACATCTACCTGCAGCAGGAAGTTTGTAATCTGGCTGGGACAGTTGCTCTCTTCAGTAGGTAGTAACACTGAGTAAATAATGTGGCATAGGCAGTATTATCCTTTGTTTTCCTTAGCAGCTCCGGTTTTACCTTCTGAAGATTTCCTATGGTCATGTACAATACTTTGACAATAAAGGGCATACAGATCTTTAGCTCAGATGCATAGACACTTACATTGCAGGAATATGAAACTGAATTTCACCTTCATTAGAGTAGGCAAAGTTTGTTCTGGTAAGCCTAATAATGTTGAAGCCTCTTTATAGGGAAGAGCTGATCTTTTTACTTCCTGCTGCTTCATTGTTTGTGTCAGGGTGCAGTCAGGAAGGTATGTGCTCCCTCTGAGCATAGGCTTGGTCAAACTAGCCTTTGGACAAGTGAATCTAGTTCTGCAGGTGGACAGCTGTACTCTGGGCTATTGATCTTCATTGCTTCATGAAGACTGGTCCAAACATGATTGCTTGAATTAGGTAGTGGAAGTGGGGAGACAGCAGATTTATTGCAGCTGAATCGAATAGCAAGCAAGCAAAGTAGGAGAGGGGCTAGGTATTCACTGTGTATAAACATGATTATGGTAGGAGTTTATTATAGACTTGCACTTGTCAAGGATCTGATTTAAGGCAGGGAATAAACGAGGAGAATGCTTGGTATGACATTTTTAATAATTATTTGAGTTACCTGATGTAATTGTTGTAATGTGTTTAAATCACAGGAGTTGATCGGTTTGATTAGACACACAAAGATACCAATCATCTGTATGTGTAATGATCGCAACCATCCTAAAATTCGTTCCTTGGTCCACTACTGTTTCGATCTTCGTTTTCAGAGACCTCGTCTAGAACAGATTAAGGTAAGAAGGCTGTGGCTGTATGGGCTGCACTGAATTACCATCAGAAACTTCTGTCTTCATGTGGCAGAATTTACACGTAATTGGAAACATCACATAAAACTTAATGGATCACCTCAGTGGGTAACTCTGCCTTTCAAAATGGGTTGTCTGAATTTTTCTTCCCAAAGCCTTTCAGATTTTAGAAGTCAATCTTAAATATATCCAAAGACTTCTTTTTTAAATTATCTTGCACTTTTCTTACACTAGTGACAAGGGATTACTTACATTTACGAGAGAAAATTTAAATTATACATTCCATAAAAAACTAGAAAAATATGGTAATGCTCTTTCATAGATGTGTCAGTATGTTCTGTAGGGGGAAGACTTCACAGAAATTCTCTACTGACACTTCTTCAATTGTATATTACAGGGTGCCATGATGTCTATTGCATTTAAAGAAGGTTTAAAAATTCCACCACCTGCTATGCAAGAGATAATCCTGGCAGCAAATCAGGACATCAGACAGGTCTGTGCCAATTCAGCAGCAGCGTCCATGCGGATAGCACATCACGTACAAGTCCTTGGCTTCAGCTTAGTATTTGAACAGTATTACTGTTTTTCTGTGTAGAGATCAGGCTGTCTTCTACTAGTCTCTTCAATTTAAATGCTGTAAACGCTGTTACGCTACGCTACCAAATTGTCAATTTTGTTCTTTAGGTTTTACATAATCTTAACATGTGGTGTGCAAAAGATAAATCATTGACGTATGATGAGGCTAAAACAGATGCCAGCAGAGCCAAAAAAGATATCAAACTGGTAAGTGTAAAATACTGGATTGGCTTTTACTGTCGTATTCTGATATAATCACTAGGCATTATAGGCATCTTCTGAAGTAAAGCACTGATAGTCGAGATGCAGGGAGCTGTCAGATTTGCCATAAATAGTTGAAGAGCAGTAAATACAGGACTGAGTGTATATTTTGATGTACTGGTGTCTTACGTAAGATCAGTTATGAAGCTCATACTTCTCATTGCAAGTCTTCTATTTAGGAGGTAATTCTCTTAATATTGGAAGTAAAACACCATTCTGAAAACGGGTGAAGTGCTAGGAAGGTAATACTGAATGTTTAAACTTGTACTGATGAGTCTAGTGATGGTACCCAACAGTATCTGAAGTAATTTTGTTGGTGCTCTGTGTTTATTGTTTGTGTTGACCTGTAACTCACTGACTTCTTGACATATCATTTACTTTAGGGCCCTTTTGATGTTGTCCGGAAGGTTTTTGCTGCTGGAGAGGATGTTGCTCGTATGTCTCTTACAGACAAATTGGATCTTTTCTTCCATGATTACTCCCTAGCGCCTCTCTTTGTCCAAGAGAACTATGTACATGTGAAACCAGCTGCTGCTGGGTGAGTTATTCTGTACCCTAAACTGATGTAAGCTTTTGTGTCAGGGAGTAAAATTAGACTAAAACCTACCTGGATATTTCTGCTTTGTAACAGTCAACTTTGTTTTCCAGAGGAAATATGAAAAAGTACTTGGTGCTCTTGAGTAGAGCAGCTGATAGTATATGTGATGGTGATATAGTGGACAAACAGATTCGTAGCAAGCAAAACTGGAATCTTCTTCCAACACAGGTGAGCACTTCACACTCAGAATTTTATGTGCTTTATGGGTGTCCAGTTTAAAAGACCAGTCACTTGAAACTGAGGTTTAGATACAATTTTATGACCTGTGTAGTTCATACTTCACACAGTATTCTCTGTTCTGCTGGTGGGTAGAGCAGTTTCGTGTATTCATATTGTTGAACCCACGCTGTATCATGAAATGAAGTCTTCTGAAACTTTAAAAAGCTTGACCCTTCTTTATGAAGCACAGGAGCACATGTCATGTCTGACGTGCAGTTGCAAGCCTACTCTGTTTTATTTATGTGCTTCCTACCCCAGCTTGTCACCAGGCCAGTGTTTCTCCCAAAGCACAGAAGACTGAAGCCTTGTCACTGTACTTCCGTTAATGATCACTGGAACATTGACAAGACTTCTGCCTAAAGAATTATGACTGGCATCAGAGAATGTGTCGTAGATTAAATTGGCAGGGACCTCTGGTGGTCATCGAGTTCACCCCCCTGCTTGGTGCGGGTCCAAGCAGAGAAGTTGCTTAGGAACTTTGTTAGCTGATTTTGTGTAGGCTCGTGGTGTTCGTTGGAAATGTCTCCTTCACCATGTCTGTCTGTCTGCAGGTTACAGCATTTGCTTGTGTAAAGTCAGCCATTTGACTGCACTCTAAACTGGACATGAGAAATGAACAGGCTTTTTTTTTTTTCTTTAATGGCTTTTAAAACCTAGGTAATTTCACAGACATCTTAGAACATGGTAAAAAATAGGGGTGGTACAAGAGATGAAGCTGTAACCTAAGAGGGGTTGAACAGAAACAAGGAACCAAAAAAGAGTTTTCTAAAAATGAAGTTTCCACTGTGGAACTGTATTGATTACCCCCTTTCATGCAGACAAGTAGGGTAGTATGTCATGGGGTCGGTGAGGCTAGTTCATTGTGATTTGTTTGGCATGTGTGCTACTTTTTCAGGGTATTTATGCAAGTGTTCTCCCAGGGGAGCTGATGAGAGGTCACATGACCCAGTTTCCTGTCTTTCCCAGCTGGCTGGGGAAATTTTCATCCACAGGCAAACACGATCGTATCGTTCAAGAACTGGCAATGCACATGAGTCTCAGGTAGTACTAATGTTTCTCTTCTGGTTTATATCAATACGGGTATTTAGTTCTCATGTAGTTCACTACCTACCGTTAATTCCTTGCTGTGCTTGGTACAAAGTTAAGTGTATATTTTGTGAATATGCTTGTATGTTGTTGGTGACACTTTCTTAGCACTTAATCTGGACAAGAACCGGACTGCAAACGCTTCTAGTATAGTCAGCAGTTCTGTGACTCCCCCCTGCCCCTGAAGCTGTTGTTTCTCAGTCAGGGATGTGTTTCCCCAGACTGGCTGGTGTTATCAGTTATCCCTAATGCAGATATGGCAGAAGGAACAGCACAGTACAACTAGTTAACTCTTAAGGCAGCTGATTATCCATTTGCCAAGGGCCTTACCTACAGGTTGCTTGTGTTCAAAAGTGAGTGGTGGTGGTTGTGCACGTTTACTTACTGCTTTCAATTTGACAAAGAACCCAGACAGGCAAGAGGACAGTAAATATGGAGTATTTGTCGTACTTGCGAGATGCACTTGTCCAGCCCTTGAAAGACTTTGGAGCAGATGGCGTACAAGAAACTGTAACATTTATGCACTCCTACTGCTTGGTGAAAGAAGATGTTGAAAATATCATGGAAATAAGCATGTGGGGAGGCAGACCCAGTCCTTTTTCGAAGCTGGATCCCAAGGTAAAATTCACCAGTGAATTTTTTCCTTTTCTTCCGTGTCTTTAAAAAGCAATTCTAGAGTCACAGCTGTGGTATTGATGTGCTGCTGAAAGGCTGAAGTTGGTGCAGCTGCTTACTAAGTGTAATTTAATGGTAGTCTTTGTAAATCAGCTGTCAAACATACTACTAAAAGTTCAGGGGTATGTCCTAGAGATGGTTAGGCTGCGCCTCATTTCAGGAGTCTTATACCTGTTGTTCCTGGCTTAAGGGATCACTGGGCATTGGCTGTGCCTGGGCACAGAACTGGAACACAGAAGGGACAGGGAAAGCTGGCACCTTTCTGCAAGCAAGCTCCTGGCTACAAGCTGTATCACCTTCGTGTGTAGCACTGCCTTTGTTACCATCCTGTAAAGGAGGAGACACACACAACTGTACTTGTTACAGCGTGGGCACTGAATTAAGAGGCTGGCCTGCAGCTTGCATCTTTCACAGTTCAGTTAGTCTGCACTGCTGGACCTGGGGGGACTTTGTGTGGTGCTCCTCCAGTATCCAGCTAGTCCACTTCAGTGGTTAGGACCCTCATCTGGTACCAGGTGAGCTTAAGCTCAAGTCCCTGTTACAAACTAGGCAGGTGTGAGATCTGAACCACGATCTCCCCCATCCCAGGTTAAGTGCTCAGGGAGAGAAGAATCTTCTCTGCTGATAAGTAAACCTATGCTACTATTGGGTGTTTACCCCTAGTCTGAATACATTGCTCCAGTGTGGCAGGTGTTCAGTGCTGCAATTGTTGGAGGCCAAAGCAAGAAGCATCTGAAGATGCATGCACTCTAGCTGAGGATTATGTGGGACTCACTTAAAATGAGCCTTACCATACAGGTTGTAGATGCTTTCTATGTCCTTTTGAGATTGTGTCGTCTTCTACATATCTTTGGTCACATCTTTGCAAAGGAAAGATGATGTCGAACCTCCAGCCAAGAGCTGGTTAGCTAACAACCAACCTTCTTACCTACAGTTCCAAAGCCAATGCTCATCGTGTTTCCTTCCAACCTAACAGGTCAAAGCAGCTTTTACACGTGCCTACAACAAAGAGGCACATCTGACTCCATATTCACTTAATTCTGTCAAGATATCTAAAAGGCAGTCGGGGTCTGCAGCAGCCTTAGGACTGAATGAAGACTTGAATGTGGAAGAAATCCAGTCTGATGAGGATGAGAAAGATACTGTTGAAAGTGATGCAATGATTAAGGTGACTTAGTTTCCTCAGTGTTAAACTACCACAGTAAACTGCTTTCTAGTTTTTTAGTTACCTTTTCGGGACTTGTAACGTCATCTGAAGGGGGGGGCAGGGGGGGGAAGTGGACTAGTAGACACTGAATACATAATCTCTCAACTTCTAAATTAACTAGTACTAGTGTAAAAAAAGTCTTAAGTTACTTCCATCCATTGCCTTCTGCTTGAACATTACACCAGAGACATCACTCTAAACTCATGAATACTGCATCCAGTTCCAAAATTTAGTAATAGTTTAGGTGTTGGTGGGGACAGTGCCATTGGTAAGGAGCAACCACAGGCCTTTGCACGGGGTTATCACACATGACCATTTCAGTCACACCCTTTGTACATGTCACCAGATCAGGCCATAAGACTGAATATTGCAGAGTCTGTACTCTCCATGGCATTTTAAAACGTCATACCTGAAATGGGAGGGGAAGAGAAGAGATGTTTTAATACTGATTGCATTTTGACTTATGCTTTTTGTCAGGTTGCAGTTGGATTTTAAACTGTGTATTCTGTTTGCAGCAAAAAATCCCTAAGTCTTCCAAGCCGCCAAAAAGAGAGAAAAATGATGAAACAACAAAAAAAGAAGGGAAAAGGAAAGAGAAAACAAGACATTAAACAGAATAAAATTTTGCTCTGGATGCATCTTTGCTTCTCTAACTTTTGGTAGGAACACAAAACGGATCCAGTGCTGGAGCTGGGAAAGTAGAACCAGTGTGTTGAAAATGCTCCTCTTATAGAGGTGATGTAGCTACTGTACTCTCACACTATGCCGTGCTGTACTTACTCTTAACGTGCTACAACGTTACAAGCTATAAATATCCTTGTGCATGAAACATGATGAAAATACGGTGTTAGTTACCTGGTGTTTATGCTAAGTCTTCCTAGGACCCCATTACTCTTTTTTTAATAAATCCCCTGACGTTATGTGGTGAACTCTTGTAAATAGTACATGATGCAAAAAAAAATCCCAAACCTAAATTGCATATTTGTACATTATAGAAATTAAGTGGTATATAAAATAACAATAAAATGTTTCACAGGAGTCTTTTTCAGAAAGTTTTGGTTACAGTCATGGAGTGTTCTGTCGCTCTCTCTTCGAAGGTTTTGGCTTTCCTTTGTGTACAGGATGTGGTGTTAACGCTTTTCCTACAACTGCCCTTTTTTTCAGTTAGAGACACAGAAAAGCAGTGAGGGATTTAGCTTCAAAACTTGAGGAGCCCATGCGTATGTGGGGTTGTATCTTTAGAGTAAGAAACGTTTAATAGAAAATAGTCATAAAAGTTCAGAACTGATCTTGAAAAAGATAATGCTAGGGGTTTTTTTTGCCACTCATAAAACACAAAATGCCCTTTGGTTTGTCTTTGGTGCAGGTAAAACACAAATTTTGCTTGGTAAGAAGAATTATCAATAATTTTTATTACTATAATAAAGTACAAAATTTATCAAAAGCTAAATAGACAAAATAGAAACAACATGTTTGTTGTTGTTACTACATTCTAGTGGGGAAAAGATGTGTAATTTAGTGATGAAGCTGTCCTTGCTGCTTGCCAGACAACACATGCAGTTCTGAAAATAAACAGAGGTGGTTAGTCATATCCCAAGGTACAAAGACTGTGATGGCAAACTACAAGGTTTTCTCAGAGTGGGGGGTGGTGGAAATTTTAACAAAAATAAGGTTAGGATCCAAGTATGTGGTATAGATGGAGCAGTGGTTTTGTTCTTTGAGATACTCTTTATTTCAAGCCAATGCTATGTTCCTGTGATATACTTTGTTAAACACAGAAAGCTAAGATCCTGTAACCTGCATTTTAGATCCGTTTCTACTTTGCATCTCTCTCTTCCTACGCTTATTGGTAGATCTGTAGAAGGATTTGATGATGTGGAGATCTTCAAACTGTTCTCTCTGCTACTGAAGCACAACTGGTATTCAGGAACATGTTCCAAACCAGAACACATTGAAGGTGACAATGTGATCACAGAGGCAGGCTGGTTTAAAGCCTCACAACTGGAATGATTTAATAACCAGGTTGGCTGCAGTAGCAAAACATACTGGTGTTTGTGTGCCTGAGGGAAAACAGAGAGCCCAGGCTCAGCTGTACCACCTGAGGTGCAGACCCAGGATGCAGGTTACACTAGACTCTTGAACACTGCATTGTTCAATAACCATGGCCAATAACTCCTTAGATGTCCTAGAATGAGCGCTGTTAAGTAAAATAATAGAGGTTCTAGCACATACCTGAGCTTATTGGTCCCCATCTTCTGGTTTGAGGTACTGTGTGCAATCATTCATTTTCTTAAGATGAACAATGTTAATCCTTTCAGAACACATTGGGCATATGTTTTCGGTCTGTAATACGCTGTTTTAAAAAGAAGGGTGATGGTCAAACAATAATTCTAACATATTTTTAAAAGGAACAGCTGGTCCTGAGGCAGAAAGCATACAGCTAAGTTCTGACCTGTGTTCTGTAACAAATGCAGGCCTGAGCAATGGCTGCTTCGGTCCAGGTGGAGCAAAGGTTGGTTTGTTCATTCTCAAATGTTGAGAATTAACGACACAATGGGAAGGCTGCTGCTCTTTGCCGTGAGGAAAATTTGGCAATTGAAACATACAGAGGAGCTTGGGCGAAACATGAAGTTTCTGTAGCTTCCCAGCTATCCAATCCCATTCTCACACAGATGATTACTGGGGACAAGAGGTGATTGCTGCCTTAGCCTGTACCCCACACTGCATGTATTCTGTTTATTTTGGTGACTGCTGCTGTGCCTGTGTTCCCCATGCCCTTGTATCAGGTGTCCTTCTTCCTGGAAGGAGCTGAGAGCTTGCACAAGCCCCCCCCATCCACCTTCACAACAGTTCCTGTTGTTGGAGCCCTGCATCTCTGGCCGAATTCTTTATTGTGGTTTTTGGTCCACTTTGAAGCGATGTTCTGTGAGTACATTAGATGAAACTACTGAGTAAGGGGTGTTCCTCTTCACCCCACCCCAGCTGTTACATGTTTTTAATACCAAATGAAACAGTTTGCTGCTAAAATATGAACAAACATTGGAATTGTGCAACAGAAAAGAAAAAAAAAATAAATCCCAACTTACTTCTTGAATTCTGAATAGAGAGCAGGAAAGTCGCAGTGTGGGCAGACCGTCCAGTCATCTCGTACCATATGCCGACCCTGCACGCAAAAGCCGCAAGTAATTAAGGGGTATGTGCTGTCCCAGTGTGCTGGGCATTTTGTTTTGTACCTGTTGCTGTGAAAAAGTCTCAGCAACTGAGTTCTAAAGACACTGAGGAATTAAAAACCCAAAACCATAATATAGTGTTACTGTAGTTTGATTACTGTGTAAATTCTGTAACTAGAAAAGGTGCTCTCAGTGAGATGCAGTGTTTTCGTTATAATTCGCATTCCTCTTTTAAAAAAATAAACCTAAGACTGTATTGAATTACAACTTTAAAAATTCTTTTAGTTTGGCAATTCTAGAATGTTATCTGTAGCTCTGTGTCTAGAGATGTATGTAAATCTACAGGGACTTTTGATGTTGCATGTGACATTCAAAGAACGCCCCCAAAGCCCCATCACCTGAGTCCAGGAGGTCACATTCAACACTGTCAAGTTTGTGAACATAGTGACTGCCTGGTACCTGCCTCTTTGAACAGAAATTACTTCCTCTCTTTTTGGTATGGTTCACTAATTCACTTTTAGAAGCAAGAATCCATATGTACTTTTTCAATGCCATAAAAACACACCAGCATGTTGAACTACATTGAGATATGAGAGATTTATGCTCTTAATACAATATGCAACGGTAGACTGTTTTGACACAGACTCAAAGTTGAAAATGCTGCATTCCTAATGATGTTACAAATACTTGTGTTGTAAATGAACTATAACCAAGATGGAGCCTAAATAAATAACGTGAAATATACACAATTATGTACATTATGTTTGGCTCTTAAAGCTGTATTCAAAAGCTTTTGTTTTTTTCTTTCAGATATTACTTCTAAAATATACTGGTCATCTTACTCTGCTAAACCAATAGAGTAAAAAAAAAAAAAAGATTAATTGCTATTAATATTTTTTGTAAGACTTAATTCTTTAGTTTAATAAAGAATGTTAACTCCAACATTTGATTCTTGCTCAAGTAAATTTTGTTTTTTCTGTAATTCCAGTGTGACATATCACTTGAACCTGGTAAAAATATAGTCTGTTAGTTATACAGTAGCTAATCTCAGTATAAAGATTTTTGTATTTATGCTGGTAACAGTAGGATGCATGGCTCTTCCACTAGGAAACATACCCTATCCATACCTTTTCAGTACACTAAAGTATCCTGAAACAAAAATGTTAGAACTTTTCCTTTCTGTGAGGATTAGTAATGTAAGAAATGCTGAGGTTACTAAACCTTGGAGGGGCCTTAAGTGGTTTGTGGGTTTGTTGTTGTTGGGTTTTTTTGTTTGTTTTTGTTATTTTTCTCCTTTGAAGTCTTGGCAGCCTGGAGTTTAGGGGAGGAGAGCTGTGCCCTCCCAAGGCTCCTGTACATGGAAGAAGAGAGGAGGACTTCCATCTCTTGCCACCATTGCTCTGAGCACTGGAGCATCTACACACAAAGGGCTGAGCTGGGAAGCACAGTCCTGTCTGTGTTCTCCTGAGGGCACCAAACATGCTGCAGTTCAAGGGAGTCCTGGTGCACCACCTGACTTCTCAGGAAGCTGAAGTCTTCCAGACCACTTTGTGATTTTACTGTCACCCTCAAGTACCTGCAACTTGTAGGTGGCAACTAAGGACATTCTGTCATAGCTAAAGACAACAAGAATGTTTTTTGGTAACAGCTCGGGGAAAACCCAACAAACAAACCCACAAAAACATCTAGCTTGAAACTCCTAGCAAACCAAAGATGTTCAGACAAACTTATTTTTAGAAGGAAAGAAAAGCTTTACATTCATTCTCGCACTGCGGAAAACTCGGCAGACACTTACAGTTGCAATACAGTATGGGAGATTGTTTTTACAGCCAGGACACAAGAGTTCGCACTCTGGGAGCTGGAATGCACAGTACGGACAGGCTGTTGTTGGCTCTTCTGTCTCTGTGGTGTCTGGACGCCTAGAAGTAAGATACAAACGTGAATAAATCCTCAAGTGCTTTGAACTTGAACAGAGATGTTTTACAATGCCTTTGATACTTAACAAGTGTTCTTGCTTTGAATTATTCACATAGTTTCCAATTTCTATTTTATATTCTACCAGATAATTACTTCTAACTATCACTCAAGCTTCATCACAATGTGTAAACTCAGGAACAGGTCATTTTCTATCTAATTTGAAACAATACAACCTTTTTAAAGCTGTAACAGATCATAATACTTTGAAAGATTTCAAAACTCACAGTCTCTATGTATAGAATATAAAGCTACGGTTTCTCTATTTCAGTGTTTTTCTGTGCAGGAGTGACCACAAAAAATTGAAGTAACAAGAAATAAAACTGGCATCCTGGGAGGACTATGCAGCTTGTACCTCTGCCTTTCACAGGCTGGTTTTCACCCAAGTGTCTGTTGGTCCTGATCCAGACATCACAGCACCTGGCTTGGGGGGGGGTGTGACCTTTTTCCAGAATTCTTATGCAACCTTAATGCTTAATCTTCTATGGAACATTTATAGATGAAGAGTTTAGATGCACTTTTAGTGTATTGTCCAATGAAGAGGATATATCCTTTCTAATGTTTAGCCTAGTAACCTTGGAGACAATTAGATGCCTTCCTTGGTTATCTTGATACTTTGTAGAAAGCTGAATTTCTCATTTTATTAGTCAAGGCATGTATGTTTGCTTTGCAGTGACCTGTTCCTTTGTCTCCACTTATGAAATCTGAGGTATGGATAACCCTGACTGATAGATTAGGAACAAGTCAACATGGCTTTTAGCATTTGATACCGTATTTTAGAATCTTACTAGAATGTTGTAAGATTCCTAACAAACAGGTAACAGGGAAGAACTTTGCAAGAATTAAAAAAATGGTTAAGATACTAAACAGAACAGGATAAAGAGTACAGTATGCATCTGTGGTAACCTACTGCTCATAAAATCCAAGGGAAAATAATGTGATGGCATATATTATTTGGACTTATATAGGCCAGAGTCAGCTTCAAAGAATTCCAGAAGAACTTTGTGATAAGAAAATAAAAGGGTGGGGGGAAGCCAAAGCAAGGCCTGTTGGAAAAAAGTTTCCATGGCTAAGATGATAGACTCTGAACTGCTGCAGCTTTGGAGCAGGATCTTGCAATTACAATACATGCTATGAAAACATCAGCTTGCTTTAAAAATGGTCAAAGCACATGAAGTAGGGTGGAACACAGTCGTTCTGCTACTACATAAATCCATGGGTTGCCCACATCTTAAAGACAATGTGTAGTTTTCGTCCTGCCTCTTCCAAAAAAGGATTTTGAGTTTTGGAGAAAAGCTATAAGGATCAACATCCATAAAAGATAAGCTGTGTAAGCTGAGACTTCGGGTCCTGAAAAGATATAACTGGTAAGAGGGAAAATGGAAAAAAAGAAGAGGTCTATAAACCTGTAAGTGACTCAGAAAAGGCTACATCTCTCTCAAAAGGAAAGCTACAAGGCATCACGTTGAACTAGCGAGCGACCAGTCTTGACACAGTGGAACTTGTCACAGGAGCTACCTGTCGCTATGAATTTACATAGCTTCAAGCAGAGAGATTGGGTAAGATTGTGGGGAGCTTAGAGACTTAATAAATACTTAAACCACCCCTATGGGCTCAGCAAGTCCCTGACCCTCAAATTACTAGAGAAAACCAGAACTTCAGACAAGGAAGAAAATGTCACGAATTCATCTGTTTTCCATCTGCCCTTCTATTCTTTCTTATCTTGGCCATTTAGTCAGTAGCCTAAATCGCAGAAGACCATACTGCTGACACTGCAGCAGCTAACACTTGCCACATACATTCCTAACTAGAGAACAACTAAAGCTGTCTGGCTGCGCTTGTACCTGTATGGACAAGATGGAAAATGTTACTGCTGGTTGGGAAGCATTTTATACACACACTGCATTTCAGGTTTACTGCATCCAAGAGAAGGGAAAAACCTTTAATTTTAAGAAAGGGTGGGGTAGTGGTGGTGGGGAAATGGTTCTCAGCCTTCCAAATTTGAGACAGTGAAATAAGATAACAGGATAAAGCCCGTAGGCTTTATGAGCAAAAATAACATTACACATAAAGCCTTGATATTGGGTACATTTGAAAGTACAGGTTAACACTGCTTACCTCACCATTGCTTCAATTTTCTTTTTGTATTTAAGATCTATTTTATTACGATACTCAGGTCTCATCAGCATAGCAGCAAAACTGAAGGCCGAGTTCTTCAATCCTGCTCTATGACACTCTATTACAGCTGAAGTCAAAATTGGCACAATGTCTGTAATAGAATGAAACAATGATGTGAAATATTTAGTCACCAATATTAACGTTAAAAAGCTTTGAGCTAACGTGGCTAAAAGGTACATGGTTTCACCTCTCACTGCCTTGCATTTCTGCACTGTTTAAAAGTCCACATTTTCCACGTCCCCAAAAAGTATTTTAAAAAAAAAATCAATTAAAATTTTTTTGAACCAATCTGTTCATTACATACAATCCTGAGACTTTGTGTGTGGTTCAGGCAGCTCAGTACTGCAGTTACGGTGGGTCACAACAGATTAAACCGCTGGTGAGGAACCTGTCCTGGAGGCCGGCTATCAAAGAGCTATCCTGGGGAGGGTGGCAGAGCGCCCCATGTATTTACATGCTGTCACATGCCCTGCAGGAGGAGAATGTACCTGCTAATACAACGATTAATGAATTGTCCTGTAGAGCACAGCACGCTCTTCTATGCTGAGAGCACTTACGTGACGGGAACTTGCTGATGTTGTTGGCTACACGTATAAGCATACGTGCTCCCTTCATGTGATCACCACGTCTCACGTGAGTCTGGAACACAACAAACATCTCCAGTTAACTGCAGCCTTTGGAAAGTAATTCCGCAGCCTACCTGCTCTTGGCGTTCATCCTTCTGGGATGCTGCACGCCCACAGCTCTTTCACACATCTGAGCAGAGGTGTATCGTGTGCTACAGAAAGGACCAGCGACTAAAGGAGCTCTTTCCCAGAACAGTCTTTCTGCCCTTCACCCCACTAGTTGCCCGCCCTTCCCTCACTGCTGGTAGAGAGGCCAGAAGCTGGCGTCCTGAGGGGCCACGGGTTAACTACAAGAAGTCATTGGAGGTCCCCTGCTTAATTTCATTTACAGAAAAGCAGTGATCTGCTTATGGATAATAATAATAAAAATAATTGTACTAGTAGCATAACATTTGTAAGTATGTATGCAAAAGAAATACAGGAAGCCATACATAGTTTTTAATTGTTCAGTATTTCAAAAAAGAATACGCTAATCAAAAAGGCAGAAACAACCACGGATTGTCCTCCTGAAGTTTGCTGTCGGCATGCACTTGGATTCTGTGATACAACCTATATGACAAAGTAATTTATGTATACAGAGCACCCATATGTACAGTTCAATAAATCAGAGACTGCAATTTATGCATAAATTCAGTTTCTCAATTCTTTACCTTCACTAAAATATAGCTGTGTAGAATCATAAGGTTTGTAGCCATCTCAGAAGGAATTTTAATCTTCTGGGTCTTTAACTCTGAACACATACTGAAAAGAACATCGTGTGCATTTCGGTAGTTTCCTTAAAAAAAAACAAACAATGAACAGTAAATTTAATTTTTCACAACAATTTCTTTACTAATGACACCTATGAAGCTGAACAGGAAGTTATATTGAGTCTTAGACCAGAAAACCTTTGCATGACAATTTCTTTGGACAGTAACAAGCAGTTCCTTGTCACAGTATCCTAAACAGTATCAGCTAGGGAGTTAAATAAGAAAAAAAATTACACTTGGAGAAGTCATCTACACAGTAGCAAAATATGTATGTGGATGACAATTTCATATTGATACTAAACGTTAAAAACGTAAGATGCTGTATCCAATACATTGTTTCCACAATAAAGGGGAGAAAAGGTATTTTTAAACCATGAAGAGACGTTACTTCTCTTTTTTCTTCAATGTCAGATATTGAAAAGCTGTTCTTTAAATATTAATTTAACATACTTTTACTTCATCATTTACTTTAGCAACTCCTTGCCTCTGCAACCAAACAAACTCAAAACATGTCAGAGAGATAATTAAAATGTGAATGTTAATTCACTAGGTTAAACTGCTTCAAGGCTACTATCAAGGATTGTCCAGAAAGCACAAGATTTCATTAAATTATCAACGTAGCTGAAAACAACCAGTACGGTTAGTTTACCCTTGGCTAGTTCTTTGTTCTTGCTTTGTTTTGGTTGGGTTTGGTTTGGTTTTCTTCCATTATTAGAGCGTAAAGAAGTCATACTCTGCAGTTGGAGGCATTTAAAGGAAATTTCAGATTCAGTTATTTCAGGAAACTTTTTTTCCTCTCTATCAGCAAACACTTTTACTCTACAGAGCAGTTTTTTACAAGCTACTACACACTACAATTGAATCAACCTGTCGAATTAGCATAAGGCAGCTAAATATCACTCCAGAATCAGTTGCTGGAAAACAACATTAATTTTTCATGCTGTATTACTGACTCTCAGTATAATACAATCAGTCTTAAAATCATGTGATTACATAAAAACAACTTAAAGGAAAATTGTGCCTAAAACTGCATACCCAAAGGAAAATACCAAACACTATGAATTAAGTATTATTTTTAAAATGGATTTTTAAGGAAAGAACAAACTATATTGGTATAAACTTCAGAATCAAACTCACTGAAATCTGAAGGAAGAAGAGTACAATCTAAAACTCTGCCTCTGCAGAGGAAACTGTTACCGCAAGACTGGTGATTTTAATGAGAAAAATACTGTGCTTATTATTAGACTGCTGCAGAACACACCTATACTATTTGGGAATATGAAATACAGTATGGGATACTGCATTTTAGATAAAGCTTTCAGATTCAGAGAAGCTAGTAAATATTTAAACCCTTGAGCCTTTACATTTCCTGCTTACATAATTAGCACAAACGTATTATTCGCTGCGGTGATGAACTGGGAGATCACGCTTGCCAAGGGTTTCAGAGATTTTCTGCTCCTTAGCCCAATGCTGAGGAACAGTCCATAAATGTTAATTTGCCTGGGCTGCTCCTGAGTCTGCTGTTTTTCCTTTATAGACATTTTTCTTAACTTACTTGAAATGACAAGCAAGCAGTGCCATGGCAGGGCTGCTGTCATGGCTACAGAAAAGAGCAAATAACGGAGGCAACAGCTGTTTTCCTTTTGGCCCTGTCTCATTCTTTCTGTTTCTGACTTCAGCTACTTATTACAGGGGAGAACAAGGCTTAAGCAAGCAGGTGTCTGATCCTTCAACAGAAATCATCTCCTGTGCACATCTCCCGCTGAAAAAAATCATGTGCAAGACTAAAGGATCAGTATCCAATGAGGAAACCGCACGTAGAAACTGAAATTCTAAGATCCGTGATATATAGAAAAGTAAAGTTGGAGACAATCACTATGTTTACTTGAATGTAATAAGGAATGCAGGTATTTTCCACAATTTTCTTTTTTCCCAATATTTAATATACAGGTATGAGTCCCAACCTTTTCACAAAGTCTACTTCCAATTCAAAATTAGACTTGAATACAATTAAAAGCATTGATGTATGTCTTTTCTAAGTATAATCCTGTATAAATAACAGTGCCCGAAGTACTGCAAGGATGTAGTGTCAGAGATGCTGTCACATCAGAGAAAAACTTACCCGAACACTGCTCCTCCCTGGCAATTATTATAGCGGTTCTGGCAGCTTCTCGGTATTGCTTCAGTGCCATGTATAAGCGGAATAGGTACTTGGCATCCTTAATTAAATCAAACAAAAGCAATTAATACTAACTGAATACATACTGCTGTATTCCTTTTCTTTACTTGCTCATCCCACCACCACCTTCTTCAACGAAAGCAGACAAGCTGGCTTGTTTTCTGAAGAGCTCTTTGTATCCACGTGCTTTCGCTACGCTACATTCACCAAGGTTTGGCGGTTCGCACAGCCAGACACACACCCACGCTGAGGGCGCTGCCTGAGCTGCGGCAGTTGCTGGCCAAGCCCTGTCAGTGCGGATGCAGAAAGCTGCAGACCATTAGGCACACAGTTGCACAGGTGGAAACCCAACAACTTCAGACATGTAGGCATTTAAGATGTCAGAAAAAACCCCAAAGGACTCGTTTTAGACATCAAAATCTTGCTAGAAATGTTTAAATTGTGTTAATGGATCTAGATGCAAACATCTTTTAGTGTGGACAAGGATGACAAAATCTGGCCGTTAAAACGTGTATTATTCTGGGACCAGATGGCAGACATCCAAGATGGCTAAAACCCTGAAAATAAAGCAGACAGATAGCTAACAAAATGCGTAAAATTTATGATTTGCTATACTATGTGCTTTTGACATACCTACATGACTCAAGAATGGCAAATGTAGCAGAGTTCACCCATGAACTGGCAAACCAACAGCAGGAGAATTCATGAAATAATTTAAAAACAACTTAAAAAACCCAAGATGGTAGTACTGAAGAAAACAAATGAGTTCTGTTTTTGTAAAGTGTACTCAAATTTCTAGCAGACTAGTAAAGAAAAAGAAATAAAGAGAAAAGAGAATCGGTTTTTCATAAGGATTCCGAGAAAATCCTCAAAAGAGGTCAGTCCTAAAAATACAACTAAAATACAAAATAAAATTACCTTGCTTTTGATGAAAAGAAACTGTTAAGTGAAAAAACACAACTGGGCTAGTGTCACTATTTTATATCTTTAGCAGTGATTTCTGAAATGGGATCAATAAAAAGTAAAGTCTGTACATGATAATCTTTTACCCAGTAAATCAAGATTAAATTAAGCTGAAATATTGTATATAATGGTTCCAACTTAAATATACAAATCAGGAAAAAAACAAGACACCAGTAGCTTTATGGAGAGTTTAGCAACAAAACCAAACAAATAAATTCTGCAGTATTAGTAGAAATCCCAAACATTTTCAATGTGTATACTATGTTAAAATTGTATTAAAATGCCTTTTAAAAGAACTACAATAATCAATATTGTGCTGTTCTCTGGAATACTGTGTGGGCTTTGTATGTCAAACACATAGCAAAAAAGGCAGAAATTCAAAGGAACAGAAATATGAAAGATAAAGACATTTTCTTACAAAGACGATGACTACAAAGACTAACTCCCTACTTAAGAGGCCAGATAAAAAAGGATGAAAAATCACAGAAATAAAAGCAAGAGGGAGTGTCATACAGAAATAAAAAAGGCAAGTCAAAATCTTTTTAACGCACAATATAAGGAAAAACATTAAGTGACCCAAAGTACTTACTTTTAAACTAATGACGGAGCAGAATTTTAAGTAACACATGATCAAAAGGTCAAACATCATCAGAACCATAATTTAACAATAATGAAACAGTTATCTAGATAATAAAGTAACCACAACTACTTCTATTAGTGGCTATTTATTCACTGTAAACTGCCTTAAAAAGCAAAGTTGCTATTCGTTGAGTGGGGCAAACCAAAAAATATTAGGAATGGTAGGTTATGATGTAATACTTCCTAACTTCTGACACCACCTGATGACTACAGATGGCTGTTACGCTGATGACAGGTGGCTGCACTTCTTCCCCATCCAGGCTGCTTCTTCTTTTTCTCCTGTTCCAGCAGAAGGAATATGTCCCAGCACAGATCAGTGGTCTTAAATGGTATTTGCCACGTCCCTAATTATATTTTACTTAAATAATATACTTAAATTACTTATATGGCAGCCATATGTAGAAAAAAATACAGAAGACGTTTAAGAAAAATTAGTCTCATGTTTTACTTGAATATTCTTACCTTTAAAGTCAGCCATTTTAAAAGCAAAAAGTGCAGGAAGGAATTTTCAATTGACAACACATTTCCTAAGGTCTTTGGAAAAATTTATTATTGCAATCTAACTGATCCTAATACTAGATAGCCATGATTTTAATTTAGTTTTGTTTTTTAAAACACATGCACTTAGTAAATATGCACACAGAAAACAGCAGAACCTTGCTAGTTAACACTCCCTGAAAAATTACAAAAGAACACACATGACAAATCAAGAATCTTTTAGTGTTAAAGTTAACAAATACAATAGTTGACATAGTATCACATTTAAGAAATAGTTCATAATTAGTCAGACAATAGTATAGCCAAATTTTGGTAAGCATAATAATTTTGATAATAGGGTACTTCATTAAAATGCCACAAAATTGTTGGCTCTGAAAGATTTAAAGCAATCAGGCTGCTGTGAGTGATGATCTGGTTTGAAGATCAATGCTTGAAAGGATTAGCAAGTTTCTGCTGCATGGCTACTTTAAATTCACTCTTACTTTCAGCTTTACAAAAATACCACCACATAAAAGCTGCTATTTTCTATAAACAACCCCATTTGCTTCATCATTTTAAAAACAGTCTCCATAGCATAATAAAGATAAAGATTAATTGTTTCTTAAATAGATTTTTAAAACATACATGTATGATTTGATAAAGTAAAATTTTGTTACTCACTGAGAGAGACTATGGCAGATTGGATTAAAGCATTCAGAAGAACAAGAGAGAGCTTTTAAACAAGGAAAAGCAAGCTCTACATTGACGTTCAAAACAACTTTAAAATTGGCAATTATGGCATTCACAAATTTCCCAAGCGTTTCTAACAATCTTTAGAACCTCTTCACTATGGAGATGGTACTATAGCTCACTTCCCTTATCCAGTCCTACACATTTCTTTCAACCAGACGGCTAGGCTGCTACTCTCAGAAAAAAAGACTGGATGCTACAGTTTCTGTCTTTTCCAGCTTTCAGCATAAATATGAAAATACTTTTGCTTACACTGATGCTGCACAGATTTTTCATCCAATGCCTCCAACAGCTTCATTCTCTTCTGGTCTCTTGCAGTTGAATTTAATTTGTTTCACTATGTTTTACTTCTTTCATAATTTTATTAATGCTCACATTTCAAATTACAGGTAAATAATAATAAGTAAATAATAAAGAGATAGAGGATTTGGGGGTTTTGTTTTGATTTTATAAAAGCAAAGTTGGCTGGGCCATTGACTGTCCAGTGGCCCTAAAAGTCTAAAATACCAAACCCTTACTCTCTAGGCACCGTACCAAGAGGAAAAAGCCAGAATCTCTAATCTCCCAATAGAATCATAAACCATAGCTGTAGTATTAGGCAGGGGTGAAATACACTTACTGGACCAAGACCATGCCACCTCCATCATTACCAAACCTTACTCCCCTCAGTAAGGCAAAACTTACTCTTCCATACGTATCATTTTGCACCTGACTATTCACTGTGAGTTTGTATGAGACCTTAAATTCCTTGACTAAGGAATTAATTGCAGATTGCAATGTCCACACCCGAGGTCTGGCTTTCACAGTAGAAAACCATGGGTGCAGCGCCACTTAGCTCACACTCAAGCTCTGCTGTAACAGGCAAGTTTTAACTTGAAGTGGCTCGGGCACTTAGTTCCATGAACTGAAGCCCAAATATGATTGAATGTACCATAAGCTCTATGGACATCAAAGCCAAAAACGGTCTGTGAAGTCTGTTTTTCTATAGCTCGAACTCAGAGAAACCAGACAGGCCACCAGCAGTCACTCTGCAAAAGAGCTGTCTGTCATCTTAACAAATGCTGTTCTGATGTCTAACATCATATTTACAGTGGATATTTTTAATCTGTCCTGAAAAAAAAAAAATCATTATCAACACAACATGATCAAAATCTACTTCTTGTACGGTGTATATATAACACAGATCCAATCTATGTTCTGCTTAGTTTGTGAATGATCCTCTTCTATTACCAAACCTATGGCACTGGCAACCAATGTGCAAAAATCTGTCAGCAAGCATCTTCCAACTCCCACATCCATATATACAAGACAGAAAAAGATGAAATAAGTCTACCAGTCTGCCAAAAGTCTTTATGACACCCAGTGAACAGTTTACTTTTAACAAAGGAGCAGGAAACCCCGAAGAAAGGGTAACAGTCCCTTCTAAATTTTATTAATTGATCACATGACATTAAAAGAAGCCTCATGGCACAGAGCACTCCTTAACTCACAAAGCACCTCCTGAACAGTACAAAAGAAAAAAAATGGAAGGTTCTAAGGATCCAA
This sequence comes from Ibycter americanus, assembly GCA_035590275.1. Classification (NCBI taxonomy): domain Eukaryota; kingdom Metazoa; phylum Chordata; class Aves; order Falconiformes; family Falconidae; genus Ibycter; species Ibycter americanus. The sequence goes on from JAVJGI010000001.1 coordinate 27,019,937, forward strand.
AGAAGATTTTTGTATGATAATGATGAGTAAAACCACAACAATCTGTGTCCACACTGTTTTATCCTCCTATTGTTAATCAAACTTCCATGTTAGGAAGGTCTGTCACCAAAAATCTTCAAATGTGCTTCCTGTTTTTAAAAATTTTCTATCATAAATTAAATATGTAATTTTATTCTCTTACACAGAACAAACTCTGGCGTTTTAGTTGACAGAACTACAGCCTATACCCACACATGAAATTCACTCTGTGAATAATCAATTCAAACTTTAAACCAAATACTTCTATATAATAAGAAATCCAAAAAGAAAGCAGATTTTTTTAAAATAAGGTTTACCTGTCATAAGGACATCCACATAAAGCTGTTACATTTTGAAGTGTTCTCAGTGGCAAATATTTGAGTTGCTTTGGACTAAGCTCGTTTTGAAAACATGGTCTTTAAACACTTCAGAAATCAACAGGGTAATTTTGAGAATCTGTCTACAACTTATTATGTCTTATGTTGATCTGTCAATATAGGAACTAATGTAGCCTGATCATCTCTGGGGTTTTGTCCTTCACCTCCTATTTACTACCTCACTTTCTTCCACTGCAACAGTTAGACCAACTCCCCACACTGCACGAAGAGAACAGTGCTGCAGCTAGTCTTGAGTAACACACATGCTGACCGTCCATCTGGGAAAGGCAACAGCCAGCTAGCTAACTGGCATGAACAAACAGCTAAGTTTTGTCTCTTGCCCTCAGTATGAGCATTAATTTGAACCTCCTCTGTCCAGCTACTTTCTTTTATAAAGCCTGGAGAAAGATGATTATATCTAAGATAGTTATGTCCTTTCTTACCTTTCTGAAACTGAAGTTACTGGGTGAGTGACTCACAGAGTGACCATGTAAGTCTTGCTCCTTAACGAAACCAAGCTAAAACACAATCTGTGTCTACCAAAAATTTAGGACGTAATAAGCTCAGAAGATCTTGCAGCACAGCAACGTGACACAATAGCAGCGATAAAAACACAATACCTTGGGCATGCCATCACTCTCTCCCATAAGGTAGTCTATCAGCTGATTTGTTAGGGCTTCATCTTTTGCCCGTCCCACCTATTAAATAAAGACAGAAGAAATTATGATACGAAAAGAAAGGAGAAATACTTATTCATATGGAGGCTTTCCATAAAAATGCTGAAACTAGACAGATTTAAAACATGCTTTTTTTAGTTCTGTGTGTTCAAACCAGATGATTACTTGGTTCATCAGCTTTGACATGCAGTAGTTCGTATTTATTTTCTAATGTGTTATGTCAGGGGATTTTAGGTATTACCTTTACTGACACAGTTTTCCTTCTATTTGCAAGCTGTCCAAACACACTCAACTGATGCTATGAAAATGTTATCATACCGAAGGTAAACGTATTGAGAAGACAAAAATTTTTTTGTTTTATCAAAGCTGCTTACTGTTTCAATTGCCATTTCTATAGCCAAGTTATCTTCTGTGCTTGGACTTCTCATAAAGTGCTTTAATGCCTAAAATGATACAGAAGAAAAGTTAAAACTGAGACACATGAAATTAACAGTTTCCTAATTTTTATCAAGTTATTTCCCTCTGCATTTTGACAGACAAGTGCCACACTGAATGCTAATCTTGGCTGTATTTTACAGCTGTAAGGGTAACCACATACACTACAGAGGTAGCAGCTGCTCTTACAGATACTCCTTCAAGAAAGAAAAGTTGAGTCTTTGCCAAATTCTGGTGTACACCTTCACCTAACCGTGACAGATGTTTACAGCAATATGGTGAGAAGAAATTAATGATTAATGTTCCACTGGACAGCCCCCACCCTCCCACCCCCCTTACACTCCAGTTGAAGGAGTGGTCACCTATGATGGCTGTAATTTGTAAAAATCAGTAATATTTTTTTGGTATGTGTTCAGTATGCAGAAGTCAAACATTTAATAAGCATCAGTTCATTGATTTGTAACTGATCAAAAGGAAGTGTGTCAACTGACAAACTTCAATTAACAAACTACTTTTTTTAAAAAAGCTTTAAGTTAGAACATGCTACAATATTAAAATAGTCAGCAACCAAGTCTTCATTGGTTAAGCTAATAAAAGATAAATAAATTCTACTTCTGTGTTCATGACATTTAGAGATTCATTGAGAATAGTATATCATTGATCCACCTGGAGCCTCTACAGCTATGAAAAAGCTATGTGCATGGCAGTGTGTAATTCACAGGATACTATGTGGATAATTGTAAATATAACTAGTTCACTTACTTTTTTTACAGTTTTAAAAAATATCAGTATGTCATTGGTTGAGGCAGCTAAAGTCTACTATGAACCTCCCTGATTTTGAAGTACTGTATTTTGAACAGTTTCTATGAATGTTTAACTGTCAGTGTTTTAAGTACTGACCCGTCCATACTGACCACACAGCAAGAAAAACTTTCCCGCCTGAAAATGTTTCTTTTCTCCTTCAAAATACAGTGCGATGCTCTGATAATCCTCATTGCTAGTACTTTCAGAACCTGCAACAGATAGACAGCAATGATAGGAGAGTATTCTTATTAAGTAAGATAAATGCCCTACTGAAGGAACAAATTCCTATTTTACTTTTTTACTACTGACATTCAAAGAAAACCAAAGCCAGCTACAGTCAAATTATGTCTTATACATTTTTTCCTATTGAATCAGACTAAATGTTAGACATTAGGAACTAATAATGCAGCGAAATAATTGCTTCCATAGGTTTTGCACCATAATGGGATTTCTGGTTTTTCAACAGACATAATAAAATGACATAATTACAACCTAATAATGAATTTTTTCATTATGTCTTGGCAACAGTGAAACAGAGCAAGTGCTTATAAGATTATCACCTGAATTATTTTCACAGCTTAAGAATATGCAAGTATATCTGTATTGCACAGAACAAGACTATCAAGACGAATGTAACCAGCCACGTGCCAGGCAGAGAATACTACTTAGTCTTCTAACCAAGACTCCATTTTACTGCACACATCTAAAACAAAGACAGCCACTACTCCAAAGTTAGTTTTAAATCCTTTTTTCACCCACTGAGATTACAACTTGAGACATCCTATTTTGGATAGGTGAGAAGGAAGAAAGCATAAGGACCAACAGAACAACAGTGGTCACCTTGCCAAGCAGCTGCAACAGTACATCACCAAGCTAGCTGTTGCCCGGTTTTTATAACATTAATAACAAGAGTACATTTTTTAAAGGAAGAGATTAATTGAAAATATGAGATATTTTGGTAGATACATATGTGGAAGTATTTCCACAAAGAATGGTGAAAAATATAAAATGTACTGCAAATTGACACGCTGGCCACTGACTTGATGGCCCAAGACAGAAGCCAGCTTCCCAGCAAGGTCTCCTTTTTGTCTCTCACTGAGACAAGAGGAGGCCACAAAGGGCCTTAAAAGGAAAAAGGGAAAGACAAGTGACACATACATGTAAGAAAATAGCTGGAACCATGAAGAAAGGAAAACGGGATAAAAATCAAGAACGGTACCAGTAAAATTCTCAGTCCTGGAAAAGCAGTATTACATATATCAAGGTCAAAGAAAGGGACTCCTCAACGAACACAAGAAAATAGGCTAGACAAATGCTTTATCTCTATGGATAAGCAGAAAGAGCTCTAGCACAGGCAAGATTTGAAAACAACCTAGACTGAAGATCAACAGAGACACCTAAGCTGAAAAGCAAGGCCTAGCTTGCAGGCCTGAATGAGACGCAGATTGCCAGATCTGTCCATGGTGACTGGAAATGGAAAAGGCTGGGAAACAAAACTTCACCCCCTTGTTTTATGATTTCAGTTTGGTCTAAACCAATTAAAAGAACAGCAACACACACTGCATGCAAACTATTAACCTGGCATACTCACTGATGATATCAGCATAAATCTCCATCTTGTTGTGTTGTTGAGCTAAAGTGAAAGCTTCATTATTGCACTTGGACATGACCAGGAACTGGATGGCAGAACCATAGTCACCCAGCTGCAGAAAGAATCTAATCAGAATGAACATATTAATACCTTAGTAATAATTAGCATAATGAACACACCAAATATTTTAGGAATATAGTATATTTTGTGGCATACAGATATGATATATTTCTAATTTGTTTTAAATCTTGATTATTTTAAACAGGTTACTAAACTTAACTTAGTATAAATAACACAACATGGCAACTTTTATTACTGTTTAAACTTATTACTTCAGGTTAATACAATTTCAATCAGAAAGAAAGAAAAAAACCAAAACCAAAAACCCCAGTACCTGCTTAGCTGTCAAATCAGTAAACTGAGATATACGGTCACTGGCTGAATACCAATAACCAGAGTCTCACACGTTTAGCAAGCCTCACCAACCTCCCACAGGTATGGCCTCTTTCACCCTTTTTTCAAACTTGCATAATATGATTCTTACCTGGCTACCATCTTTGCTCCATCAAGAGACTGTGTTTCTCTCACAATATTAACAGCCTTTTCAGGATTATTAAGGTGATCCAAATACAGTCGAATTACACTGTCCCATTGTTTTGCATGCTCATAAGCTAGAACAGCTTCCTTGTATCTGCAAAATAATGGTTCCACATGAGTTTTTCTAACATTTAAATAACTCTTTATAATACAGTGTGAAAGAAACATACAGTATTTTATTTCTGAGAGGTTACTGTGTGACACCTTCCTTTCAGTTTGCATATAATAGCCTTGTTCTGCATTTGTTATATTTTCTTGTCTCTATTTCATTTCCTCTTGGGAGAATGAAAGGCAAAGATGACACAAAAATACTTACTACAATACTACTTTTGACCTACTCTGCCTTTTGGTATATCTTAAAAGTCGTTCATCTGTTTCATCCGCAAACATCATCTGTTCCATAAGTTCCATATGAAATCACGTGGGAGTGAGAGAACAATAACAACCAAACCTATGATAACTAGTTGTACGGTTTTAAAAATGAGACTTCTTTCTGCTCTGTAAACAAGACCAAGACGTTTCTCATTCTCACACTATGCAATTGACACAAACAGTATTTTCTAGTCTCATCAATGCAAACAATTAGCTTTGGTAAAGTATCATTACTCTGAAGCACATTTACTTACCAGCAAGGACCAGTAGAAACTACATTCTGTGATTAAATAAGACCTACTTTGGGCTTTCATTTCAGCCAATACTTTCACATTATTCAATATTTTGCAAGTGCACCCATTAAGATGTAACATTAATTTGGTTCCAGAACGAAAAATCTTCTTTCATGATTATTCCCCCTTTGAATGGCCTTTAAAAATCACAGCTAAGAAGTCTTTAAAAACAAACTGAACTTCAGTACTCTGCTAAATGTAATATTGCATTGGGTGCAATACTGTAAAACCTTTCATGATTTTTGTTAAAAAGATATTAATGCTTAGACAGAAAAACAATCAATTTAGAAACACATCTTTGATACTAGTAGAAGGTCCATAGATTATGTTTAAAATCTTTACACAACATCTTAAGTTTACATATTTCAGAATCCATTTTCACAAGGCTATTTTATGCAAAATTTAAGGTCGGTCTTTTAGTTTATTTTACAAAAAGAGTAATGTATAATAGTAACAACAACAACAATAATGTTTTATAAAAAAAGATAAGCCAACACACCTGCCATCTGCCTCTTTGGCCTTTGCATATTGTAGGTGAATCTTTGGAGATGAAACATGAGGAAGAAGTTCACCAACCTTTGCCCTAGAAAGACAAGGTAATAGTTATTTAAAAAAAGATAAGTGGTTTCAAATTTTCTCCAGTAAAATAGACGTATTTGTATCAACACTGAAAATGAGGCTAAATAAGAAGTAACTGAACATAATGTATAAGCTTTGAAGGCACTTCAATATTTTCAAAAAGCTGTACTTTGTAGACGTAAGAACTGGAAATTAGAGACTGCTTCATGAACACACAGACTTAAAGAAGGACATTATCTTTTCTTTTTAAAGTTTGAGATGTACAAGCATAAGAAGTGCCAGAACAATAATTTTCACCTGCGGTATTCTCTAATTAATGTACAGAAGCAGCACAGTATTAAAACTGTAACCTGAAGGAATGTGCAGAAGAGTACAAAAGACGACCAGTACAGGTGCAGTTGTGATTACTCCCATGACTGTGTGCTTAAGGCCATAGGCTGTACAGAGGAATCCAGGCAATTAGAACCAGATGCTCTGAGCAACAACACCCCTTACAGCAGAATGTGGAGGAGCACAAAACTGTGTCAGTCCTTCCATAAATCTAGCTTCAGGAGTTGCACACAGAGAAATCATCTATAAAAGCCAGCAAACTAAGCAGTGGGCCTTTCAAGACAAAGGATATGAGTGACTGAAAAGAGGCTGACCTTAAATCTCACCCCTCTGCCTAAAAGACAGAGCAGTCCCCAAGCTGAACCTCCTGCTAAAGTAAACAAAGCTTGTACTTCCCACTTCCCAAATCAAGGCTATCATTATATGCAAGCTACCCTACTTAATGAAATGCTCTCTTGGTCCATTCTGATGCCACTGAACTTTCTATGACGGAATAAAATTTTCCTTAGTAAATGAACATAATATTCCAACTTTATTTTTAGAGCACTCATATGAAAGAGGCAGGGTCTTTTAAATCTCCGCTCCAATCAGTTCTTAATATCAGAAGTCATAAAATGTAATTAGGCAAGAATTAAGCCCTTAAATCTCTCAGTAAATTGTACTTTCCCACTGGAAACTTGACAATAATCAAATCCACTTAAAAAAAATTTAAAAATGTATTGAACATAATGGCAATGATTTCGACTACTCATGATACAGACTCCACTTGAATAAGCAACTTCAAATAATTTCCAACTGAATATTCAGTCTCAGCTATGTATTTTATAACTGAAGAAATTTAATGAACTAAACAGTAACTACACAAATAAAATTACTAAATTCAGTGCACGCATACACACACACACAGAGGACTCAAAACTGAAGGTAACTTAAAAAAGGAAAACTACCTCCCATTTACAATAAGACTATAAAAACACCTAAGTTTCTGAGAGAACACTGTTCTTAGTTAAGCTTGGGAGAAGGAACCATAAAATCAGTGAAACGTAATTAATGAGATATTTGTGCTATTCAGAGAATCACTCCTTTCCAAAGAGCACGACAAGTCCTCTGAAATGTAACACTTCCCTGAAACCTGTACTTACCAATTTTTACACCGGATGTATACTGATGCTGCCTTGTCATAATATTGCCCCTTTTCATACAGCTGAGCAGCTTCTGAAAATTGCTACAATATTGGAAATCATTAAAATATAATTTCTAAATTAATATTACAAATAAGTAAATAGCATAATGAATTCACATATTCAGCCTTAGCTTTATTAACTCTTTTGAATACCTTCATACTCTCCAGAATAGCGCCACAGTCTCTTTTTAGTAACCTGCTGGGATGTTTAATGGCTTGGTTTACCCCTCGACGGATATCTCCCATTCGAATGGACATTTGAGCCACTCCAGCAAGGCAAGCTTCATCATGTTCCTGGTGCTGGCAATCAAATGAAAAGCAGTAACTGCACATTATACATTAGAAATATCAGGTCACCAAAGCCTCAGTAACCAAGCACTGAAACAAATTAACAAAACATTATACGGACTTAATAAAATCAATTTTTGCCTCAAGATTCTTGCCTAGTTGCAGCTGACACTTACTTGGAACTCAGCTTAGTTTTCTTCTTAAGCTTTGTCTTTAATTTCTACATTTTACTTACAAGATCTGTCTAGACCAAGCATACATGAGAAGAATCTGTTTTACAGACAGCTCAGTACTACTCTCCTCTTTCCTCTAAATCCAACAGTAGAGAAAAAAAGAAATTACAAGCAGACAATTTCCTTTATTTATTTTTTAATAAAGGTAGTAGGGCCACCGGTATTTCATAAAGCCAAATGGCTTGACTTCAGGAAATGTTGCTATTTCCCCTATTATCATTTAATCTGCTTCCTAACAGACATTTTGCAAATATGAGGGGAAATAATGCCAGAATAAGAGAGGATCTACTGAACATGACGTTTATTTTCTAACACAATCCTTGCTTGCCTTTATACAATTCAGTAAAGAACAGAAGATATAATTAGGACTTTTGCTATAACAATGAAAATCCTAGCAATATTCTCTCTGACATTTGCACATCTATTATGAAACTGCGCATAGAATAAAAGCCTAAGTCTAGTTATGCCATGTTAATACAATGGTAATACTGCTTTATACCTACAGAAAGAATCGTTCTGTATACCAAAAATAAGAGAAGTGCAAAGACTACTATTCCAAAAGCAACAGTCATATAGATTTAGAGCTGAATAAAAAAGATCTGAATTCAAATGAGTCTGAAACATGACAACTTAATATGCAGTAAGATAGTACAAATGCTATCATTACTAAAAAGGAATTACCTTATTGTTTCCAGTGATTCCCTTCTCATAATGTGCCAAAGCGTTAACATAATCACCCCTAAAAGAAAATTGGAAGTTATATGAAAGAGTATTTTTAATAGGAAGAGATATTGCCTTCCTACCACACAGATTATGCATGTATCTGTCTTGGTTTAGACATAATGACTCTATACACGGATGTGAAGTATGCAAAAGATGGACAGTTACACTGTATGTCATGGCACTTCTATGCACTTCATCAAGCTGTTAGTCAAGGAGGCAGTCCGCCTCAATTCCATTATACTGAGACCAATAAATCTCCCTTGAAAGACAGGCAAAGAATCTACCTGTACAATACACCTCAATAATCTCCTATCTACTTCCACATTTTTCTGAAAGATAATGAAATTAGCCTTCTAAAATGATTCAGAATTTTTGCAACATAGAAACAAAGGGAATTTTTTCCCCTAGGTACATTCAGAACTCAAGTTACAGATGGTTGCACTGCTTCAACTGCCTCCATCCCTTCCTTTCTGGGACCAAGTGTCCTCTCTCAGTGCCAGGGGCACTGCAAGGGGGAAGGACTTGTCTAAAAACTCTATTAATAAATAAGAATTTTTCCTCTTGGTTTAGACATTAATCAGAGCCAGTTTCATCTGGGAAGAATCAGCTATAAAACAGACTTTAAAATCATGGCAAATGGTTAATACCTTCTCCTTTCAGGGGCTGGCAGCCTTGGAATTTGACACTCCTCTACCTAAAATATGTAAGAAAATGAAGGCTACTGGGTAGTTAAGGAAAGACAGGCAAAAGGCAAGGCTTTTGTCCAATATATGAAGTGTTAATAGTATAATCTTTATTTTCCAAGCACTTGCCTACAACAAAATATTTATTTAGTAGATGATATTATTGTATAGTGGACCTACCAGTTGCCAAGAACCCAGATATACTGAAATTAATCAAAAGTAAGTATTATTTGCTAACACATGCCTCTAGCATGAAATATTCCTTACAAAACTATTCTTCCTCATACTAGAGCTGAAAGACCTCACAGAATCCTCTCAGCAATGCAGTCAGCTGAAGTGTATCAATTCTATGTTCTTCTAGTTAGCATGAGTACTGGTTTAATAGTCTTATACTGCAACTTTACAGAAGAACTTACGTGAACTCAAGCTGCATTGCATATTCCTTTGATATAAAAGGGATTTGGTCTGGCGCCAAACGCTTAGCCAGCTGAAGTGCAGTGTCCCAATGTTGCAAGTCCTTTCGCATCTATTAACAAAGAAGAGTAATGTTTTCTAAAGTAAATATCAAATTCTGAATTCTTATATGAACTTTATATTATTCTAAATACAAATACACAGCTAGTATTCCAGAAAGATTCAGACATTTTGAGAGACATCCATTCTAAAAGAATGTCTATAAGTCACACAATGGCAGTAACAAAACCATAAAAGGGCAGAAATATCAGAAGGTAAAATATTCCAACATTAAGGTGGATATAAAAACAGCAGAAAAAAATTTACACATCTCAAATGAATACCTCAAGTGCAGCAACAGGACAGGAGGATGCCAGATATAAATCCTGAGCCAGATTAAAATCACTAGTAAACATGGCAAGATGTCCTGCTAAAAGGTTGTGGTCTTCTATTCCCTGCAAAAAAATGTAATAGGCGCAAAAGTAGTCCAAAAGAAAAAAAACACTGTTACAAGTAACATAATCTAGTAAGCACAGTAAAACAAAAATATCCTTACATTTTACAACCATGTCTATCAGATTCTCCAAATCAGAAAAAGCCCTCACTTTCTTATTGTAGCTCAAAGCTGCTACAGCTAACACTGTCTAAAATCAGCAATTTGCAGAAGCATATTTTTACAGGTACTATTTCATGCACACTTTTAGATGTATAATTGCAATCTGTTTGTTCTGGTTTGGTGGTTTTTTTAAATAATAACAGCAGCCTTTGACATTTTCTCAAAATAACAAAGGAAGAAAGAGCCTCCAAATGCTTAAGTATGAATATATTCTGCTGCTCTCAAGCAAATGCAGAAAGGAATGTTGTGCTTTCCTGTAGAGACTGCAACCACTTCAAGAGAAAACCAAGCAAGAGTTATATGGTTTGGACACTTTCTCCTCTAGAACTACTAACTTCCTTGAAGAGAATTCATCTTCTATTTTAAAAAACCAAACAAAACCCCCACAAAAAATAAAGAATTCAGAAATTCTTAAAGAAGATTTGAGTCACTGCATTTCCTATTTAAAAAAGACTTTATGCTTTACCTGTATTTGCTCTAGTGACATCACCATCCCAGCATTACCAAATGTCCTATAAACACGTATTGCAAAATCCACCTCCATATGATGTAAGCAAGCTTTGGCCAGCTCATTCCAACCAGACTGGTCGTTTAGAAGTCTGCACACCTCCCAGGCTTCAGAAAACCTATAGAAGGTAAAATGCATTTTAAAATATTTTCATTTTAGGTATTTGTCATACCAAAAATTCCCTGTCAGCACTTTTTTTCCCTAATAGTATGGTAGGTAAAACATAAAAAGCATTTACTTCTAAGCCATGGAGAGAGCGACATGTCAGGAAGAAGGCAGAAATACAAATATGTAACTTACAGTTCTGTTTCTACACAATTTTCAGGAAAACATCTGCTTTCCCTGCTCTGGCATTCTTTCCATTATACTGATTTTGCATTGCTTCATTACAGTGGGAGGGGAGTATGCAAGTAGCAGCTCCAGCCAGTTTTGGAAGAGCCACTGTCACAGAACCCTGAATCAGTCTTGAAAAAAATTACTTTAGCTTTTACTTGACAGTGGAAAAACAAATAAAGCACCACTGGGTCACTTATTTCACTTGGTCTGCATAGACAGCTACATGGAGTCAGGGATCAATCTAATTTATCAATATTCAGCAAGACATTTTTAAATCACCAGGATATGCTGTATTGAGCTATAAGCACACAAAAAAACAATTTACACAATATAATTAAAACACAGATGTACCTTTTCAACATTAAAGTCTGAGTAAGCATTTGCGTCAGCTCATTAGGTCCAAAGTCTTTCAAATTGCCAAGGAAACTGTGAGTGCTCAGATAGACATTGTTTGTTTTCCCACTCTGAGTCTGACAAGTTAATTCTCCGTTATACAACAACAAAGGTTTATGGGAAAAGGGGACTTCTGTGCCACCTGCCAAAATAATCTTTGATCCTAGATTCAAAGATAAGAGAGAAGACATAATTTAAAAAATCCCTACATGGTAAAAAGTGTAGCAAGCAGGCACAGCTGAAATAATGTAGATTTGCAGGGTGTAAATTCCAGGTCTCTACCGCTGGTAGTTACATCTAATGTACAGCACATATTTTTCAGTAAAGTAAATATACATAATTAGATCTTCTAAATAGTAAGGTCACTTTCCAAATGTTTGTAGGTAAATTTCTTCATGTTTCTCTGTCACAAACAAAAAATTTGCTATGATGACAATTTTGGTTAACAGTGGAAGTTTTGTCACCCTGATCCTAAGACTTTCTCACGAACATTTCAAAATACAACTGAAGCACAATGTGTAAATGTCAGACAAAGACTACAATAGCAAGAAGCTTAGGGAGTTAAGACCAAAATGGCTTGTTGGAGCTTTACAGAGAAACCTACAAATCAACTGGTTTTCTATTCACCAGTTGCACTTTAAAACTTCTGTATTACTATTTATTTTTATATGCAGTTACGAAAATGTTTAAGACAAACGAAGACTCTGAACATGTTTTAGTTTATTAATTAGAACAGTGAGTAAATTTTTAAAAGCATTTACAGTACCTTGAATGGCGCCCTTATGAAAAACATAAGTGTACGCTTTATCATCATCAAAGGCAACAAAAACACCTTTATCCATTGGCCAGTTTTCCCACAGTATTCCTTTAATAGTTGGTGAGAAGTCTGGAATCTCATATAATCTATCATTTACCTACAAATAATGCAAAAGTAAAATTACTAGCAAGTGACTAAGGAGACAAACTAAATATTCATCCTAGTTAAGATTAAAAATAAAAAAAGAATCTAAATAGTGCAGAAATATGAGAATTGTGGTAAGAAAAAGTTTTCTTATAAGCAGTGACTGAATAACAATAGTTTAACTCAGAAGGGAAGTAAATGGATAAAATGCATGTTATATGAATGTTATTTGCTTTTCTTAGAAAAAACGTATGGGGACAGGCAGTGAAACTGGCAGTGCTTGTTAACGGGCTAAAATATCTGTATTTGGATACAAAACCCATACATTTCTGAAAATTACTGATCAGGAATTTAGTATAATGCAATTGTCTTGATCTAATATGACAGATTTTATTTCTTTACATTACCATTGAGTCATCTTTAAGCCTCCTTAGCAATTTCTTCTACCAGCATACACATTGGAGTGACAAAGCTTTCCTTATTCTCTATTAGAAACACTATATAGCTGAAGTGCCTGCTTATAAATGTAATTGTATGGGTATCCCACACTAACTTACTGGACAATAGACAAAGCCATCACTTTTGTCATCTATGAAAGCCAATCTGGTTCCACTGGGATCTGGAAAAATTTTTCTCACACTGACAGAATGCCGGTACTCATTCACATATTGCCAGTCTTCAATGTAGAAATAACGAATAACTCCAGTCTAACGAGAAATAACAGAAAAAATGACATCAGTAAGTGGCAAGTAGATAGTTAACTTGGTTGCAGTTTCTCCCATCTTAGAGCGCTGAGCATGAAGAATGTTTAAAGAAAAATACTTCCAGGTGTTTTTTTGGCTTCCTTCTTCATTCACAGCAGGCTGGGCATGGGTCAGTGGGTGGTGAGCAACTGTACTGTGCATCATTTGTTTTTTTTCCTTGAGTGTTATTCTTCTCTTTTTGTTACCTGCCTTTTCATCATCATCATCACCATCATCATTATTATTATTATATTTTACTTTATTTCAATTATTAAACTGTTCCTATCTCAACCCACACGTTTCACCTTTTTCTGATTCTTCTTCTTATTCCACTGGGGGCAGGGGTGAGCGGGGCACGCAGTGAGCACAGTGAGTTGCCAGCTGGGGTTAAACCAGGACTGCAGGACAGGATAACTTGAGGCTTTTTGCGGGGTGGGGAAAGGAGTTGGATGTTTGAGGCGTGTTCTGCTGTTTTTGATGTTTATCTCACTCTGCTTTGTGAAGACAAGCTGTATTTACTGAGCAGTTCTCTGAACAGGGGAAATGCCTGCCTCATTGCTGAGAAAAGCTTAACATTCAAACAAAGCTGAAAAATTTGCCTCCAAGGAAGAACCACACATTCCTAAGAACACATGTACCTAATTCAGGGGAGAAAAGCAACCAAACTGATTTGTGATTAACGTTATATTTCAATCAGTGTTGCACAAAGAACACTGAAAATAAAAGGTGGCTTTTGAAGTCAACTGCAAAATGTGCACATACCAAATTGATCAGTTCTGAATTTAGTACTTCAAATTTATCAGTACCAGTTTAGGTACTGAGGAGGTGGGAAAGCCCTCTGCTGCAAAACCAGTCCAGTTATTAAACCAATGATAACACCAGGGATAGCAATTCTGCTTTTTCTCTGAAAGGTCAATACACCAGTCTGTGTCACAAAGAGCACAATACTACAATGCCAGATGTGCCCTGTATTCCTAGTGCCAGAAAATACTAGAAGGAAATAAGCTACCCCTCATGCATAGTAAAAACTCTGGAAAAATCCATAATCACGTTCACATCCTTCTTCAGTGTCCTCCTAATTCCTGTGCTGAAACACCTAAACATTCTCTTGGGAAAGGCTTCAGTGTAAGTCAAGACTTCCATTTATGCTATCACACTTGCTTGTGTCAGTACCTCTTTGTCTACATCTATTACACTGCCACCTAAATCAACAAATTTGCAAGGCAGTTGCTATGTTTTTTCTTACACCTGGCAGACAGTTTGATTGCCAACCCTCTCACTAATGCAACAGAATTAAATTCTGCCATTAAAATCAGTGTTTTACAACAAACACTAGTAAAAGCAAAACTTAACCTTCCCACCAATGCCTCTTATACAAATGCAACAGTAAAGGAAGCCAGATGTAATTTTGACTGTGTTTGCATAAAGATCTTGCATAGAACCACTTGCATAGATCCACTGCAAACTTCTCAGAAGCACAATTTTTTTGCTAAAAGTATGAGTAATAATCCAAATAATCCAGCTGGAAATATATTCCATCTAAAAAGATCTTTAAAAACAGAAGTAATACTCACATCTGTACCATATATGAGGAAGTCACTAGTTAAAGCATGGCACAAAATCCGGTATTTATCATCGTCTGCTGGGAAGAGTCGAGTTTCTCGTTCTTCCTGAGCATCCAAACCTTCACTTTCTATCTAAATATAAAGAACAGAATGAACTGAAAGACTCCACTGTTACAATGAGGTATCATAATTTTGCCTGTATTAAATTGCAAGGAAATGAGATGAAAACAAACTTGCATGTGCATCTGCTTCTGTGACATGCCGACAGAGACTTTTTAAAATAAAATTTGTTAAACAGTTCACAAGAAAACACTTTTTCTTCACCTGTTCTAGACTAGGTTGTATTTCTAAAGTCTACAGGAACTCAGCTTTATATTTTCACTAGCCATCAAAAAAATTCTGAAGAATTTTTAATTTTTATCTCCATTAACTGAAGATGACTCCATTTTCTCTCATTTTTCAAACTACATTAACTTGTTCAGCTTAGATCAACTCATTAGTTCAGCACTCCAAATTGCCAGAGCTCTTACCATATGCAACTGGACTTTACCCTCAAAGAGAGCAGCAGCATAATCGGAATTAAGATGCATACTTGCTACTGTCCCCAGGTACTCCACATCTTTAAGCTTTTTTACATCTAAAGAATTCAAACAGAAAAGAAAAGGTAAAAATATTTTGATTTTGTATAGGTCTTCATTTATCATCATCTAAATTTGCAGCTGAGTAACTAGATGTGAAAAACTCACAACTAAGCACAGAGGGGACAAGTCACATGTAAAGAGACATTCTTCTTAGCAGTCAGAGAACTGGTCAGAAAGTACAAGAGAAACTCTTTGCATGTGCAGCTCTGACTAGTACTCTCACAGTTTTGATCGATTTATTACTAGTCAAAAAAGGTGATGCTCAGAGACATGAAAGTTTTAAATCCACTACCTAAAATTTGGACATAGCACAACCAGTCTTACCTTACCCCAAGCAAATGACATGACTATCTACCAAACTGACAATTTAAACCCTCTGATCATATATTCCCTAGGTACTTTGCCAAACTTATTATTTAAAGACACAGCCAAGTAACATCTCAAAACCCTAAAAATCCTTCATTAGTTAACAACATGATCTGAAAAAAACAACAAAGAAATATTCTACGTTTCATTACCAATACCTTGAACCTGAATTTTTAGTATTTACAATGCCTTGTCATAACTGCTTCAGACTGTACATCATCACCCAGTCCTAGCAGGACCATATGGCAATTCAAGTTGTTACTGTACAATGTGGTATGTCCAGAACTGCTAAACACAATATCGAATTTGTAAAACAAGACATAACGATGCAGTATTTTTAAGAGAACTAAATTTCTGCTTACTATTCTCTCCAAGTGCATAAAACCAAGCCCGATTGTTCATTCCTACAGCCAAATGATAAACACCAATAGCAACAAAACTGGGCTCTACTTCAACAGAGACTGTGACTGGTAGCTCCTGTAAGAAAACAAAACAAAATAAAACAATTTTTATACACTATTAATACTTACTTTACTTATATGTAAATGAAGTTTAAAAGGAAGAGGTTATCATACTCTCTCCACATGATTGGCTATAGTAACTTCAAGAAGAGAAGTGAGGTATGCAATCCGTGTACTGCAAGCATCTCCAAGGATTGGAAGCTTTGTCAAGAAAACATGGAGGGATCCTCTTCGTGTAGATACTGCCAACAGCTGTCCATCATCTGTCCAAGCCAGCTGATCTACACCTAAAACATTCAGAAGTTTTTGACAAAAAAATAAAATAAAATAAATCCTTTCTTTAATTACTGAAACCAAGAAACAATTATTTTGCTTTAAAACATGAAAATGGTAGGAATTCATACCTAGGAATATATGTACTAATGTACTCAAACTTAACGAATTAATATAATTCCAAGATTCAGTGGAATTACTCAAACCAAACCCATAATTTACTAATTCAGCATCTTCCTAAGAGTGAAGACCTGACAAAACCCGAAAAATCTGCAGACACTACAAGAGGACATAATTGTGGTAACTCACAATGTAAGAACATAGTCTTGTGACTATGAAATCCACAGGCATAAATCCTGTAAACCAGGATGAGAACAGATTAAGTATCCTATGTCAGTACAGGAGAAGCTGACAAGCACAAAAAAAACCGCCAAAAAAAACCCACGGAAAGAAGCAGAAACTAGTTAAGTATATTATTTTAGTAATCTGAACATACTGTATCACAGGGTCAAAAAACCAAAACACTAACTGATCAAATATTCTGAGAGCGGTTCTTCTTCTTTTTTTGAACTTCTCTATTCTTTGAACAGATAAAATAAAATATGTTCCCATTTTGCTATGGGTCACCTAATAAATACAACTTGGAAAAGAAGAAATTTATGATAAATTCTGTATTCACACAGTTTTCCCAACAACAGTACTTTCACTCATTTAAAAGAGTCACCATCAAAATTCTGGTTTACTTAATTCGTAAAAATGTCTATCCTTGTAGAGACTGTAGAGACTTGTAAGACTTAACATACCTTTGTTTTCATCATCCAAGTTTATTATGGCATACATTTCTCTCAGGTCTGACAGATCATGGATTTTAATGCTAAAACAAAAATAAACAGTCATTCTCACCAATATAAATCTCAGTTGTCATAAACTGGAAGAAACCCAACCCAGTCAAGACAGCCTAACGGAGCAAACAATAGAGCACAAATACAAAACGCCTTCCGTTTCCTAAAGAGCAACACACACTGTTACTCATTATTTGAAGTAGTGTATCACTATCACTGTACAAAAAGATTTTCTCAGAGAACTAAAATTTGAGGAAAAGGCACAAATCCAATTCAAAAGAATTCAGGGGTGGGAAACAAACACTGTAATTCCCTTTTGACCTGTTACAGTACAGATTAGGTTAAAAACACATTGCTGATGGACAAACACTGCTTGAAACACAGATGCAAAAAACCAGCTTTCAATCCTGCTTCACATAAAAAGGGACAGAATGAGAGTTTACTTGTGCTGTCATGTTACTCAACATATGCTAAAGAACTCATTAAGGAAATAATACTTATTGTACAATAGCTGAAGTGCTTGAAGTTGCACCAAGTTTGCTCATAGTTATACAACTCTTGATGTGCAAGTGTCATAAATCAACAGTCTGTTAAGGTCATAAACAAAACAGAGGAGAGACAGAATGGTCTGACCCCTACCATCATTCAGCTCCTTCTTCGCTGAAGAGTTCAGATATCACAGAATCAGGGAGTAGCAAATGAGGAGCTAAACGAGGTATTCTATCCTATGCACAACATATTTTGGAAAAACTCTACACTCATTAACTATTTTTTTCCTTAACTGTTTTCATACTTACACTGTTTTCTAGATCGCAGGTAAGACCAGACACCAGGGAGGAGGATACCGGGATATCAGCATACTCAGTACAGCTTTGTATTAATTGTTCTACTGCTAAGCAGATGGTTATGTCCAATCAATACATCATAGTAAAGAAATTTGGACATTTTTGTAGCCAAGTAACATAATAGAAAAAGAATCAAAAGGAATAACCTATACTAAAGTTTAATTCCTTTTTTTTGTTTACAATTTATTACAGTAAAGCTATTTACAATTGCAGAGATTTTGGTCAAAATTAGCTTCTCCTAACCTTACAAAGGCAGAGAGGCAGTTATACAGAGTAACTCATCTCACCTTCTCTGCACTGACTTGGGCCACCTAGCCTTAAAGTCCAACAGCAACAGTTATATTCCATTCGTTATGTATAAAACTACCACTTACCAATTGTCTCCACACGATGCAGCTTTGTTTAACGACTGTGATATAGCAATGCTGCTTAGATTATCCTTATGATTATGAGCTTGAAAGATTTCTTGACCTATCTCACGAATGTGTGTAGAAATGACTACAAAACACCCTCGTGAGAAACCAATCATAATGTAGCCATCACCATACCTGTTACAAAAAAATCCAACAATTAAGAGATCTATTTACGCAATATGCAAAATACATTTTCTTCCAGACTACTGGGGTGACTGTCAATGCCTCCCTTTAATAGGAAAAATAATCAAATTATGGGAATTTATCCATATAATGTATAACAATACATACAAAATAGATTAAGGGAAAAACAACCAAAGATTCTTAAAGGACAAAACCATGTTTTTGCCCAGAGTTCACGCATAAGTTGTCTTTATTCTCTCTTCTACATTCTATAATGCCACTTTACTTTCAGCAAGCTGCATACACGGCAGTGATGCCAGGAGAAAAACCTCCGGTATCTTCGTTGGAATAAGCATGCCTGAAGATGGAAACTTCCATTTCAAGGTTCTGGCTGACTTGGTCCCACCAAAGCTATGCTAAAAATAATAATGCCCGTCACTGTGCCCTTAAGGCATACTACTGCAAACACAGCGGAAGTACCAAAGCTACAATCTGTATTTGTGAATAGATAGTCTGTTTACTTTTCATAGTGTCACATAGAAATAACAAGGTTAAGGCAGAAATAGTTACAGTGTGTAAAGATGAATTTAAACAATATTTCATCAGCTTAGTTGCAAAAAAAATCATTGCAAGGGAAAGAGCCCAGGTATACTGTGGCCAATGTGTCTAACATGAGGCCATAAATTAAGAAGCATATAGCTAAAGGTTTTCTTACACAGTTGTAGTGTAAAGCAATAAATGTCAATTCCACATAGACTGAACAGGCATTAGAAGACAACGTCATGATTCACAGATACAGAAACAGTACAGCTACTTTTTGGGTACACAGCTGAAACTTCTAACTTGGGATTTCTTCAAAGGAACATTACCAATCGGATTACATAGCAGGGACGCTACAAGAACTTTGCACAATTTTGTAAACCTCTGTAAACTAGCTGAAGTATCCTTCACCTAGCTCCACTCCTAGCTCTTTCATCAGTTACTCATCCAAACAGAAAACAACCTATAAAACCCCCTCAGTTTACAGTTAGGACAGTAACAGTATTAGTGTTCTAAAGCTGAGCATACCAACAGCAGCTGTATTTGAAAATACTGCTTTTATTGCCATTGAATTGTCATGTAAAACAACTACAAAATGTAGACTTATTTGTGTTTGGAAAAGATTAAAAAGGCTACAAGACATCCAAGAAAAATCCAGTGTAAGCAAGGGATGTACGATTTCATTTCCAGCATTTATCAGAACTACTGGGAAAACCTTCAGCTTGTTAATACCAGAATGCTTCATTAACAAAGTCTGCTCACCATCTGTAGGTTACAATACTGCCATAAGGCTGCTGAAATTTCAGATCAATCGGGTTATCAGGATCATTCAAATTAAAAAGAAAGAGAGTCTTCTTGCCGACCACTACACTCACCTGTCAATGAATGAAAAGAAAAATTAACCTGATCAGAATGGCATCACTTTAAAATAAGGCCCTACATCTCCACTTAAAGATGAGATTTAGAACTTTCAATAATCCTTAAGAATCCCACAGATCTGAATTCTGAATCTTTACCAACAGTGGAAGAGATTTTCAGGATATTCCCCTTGTCAATCAGTGGTTCACATATCTAAATGCAAGCCTGGCAGAACACACATCTCATATTCAAGACTTCTCCCTACAGAAGCATTAAGTCAGTTCCGTGTCCTCAGAGGAAAAGGCGCAGATCACACGGAGTTATCCTGCTGGGACTACTCTCACTTGAACTACCATGAGGTTTTTGATCCACAGAATTTTTATCTGGGAGGTTGAAGGGAAGACTATCACTACATTGTTATCTCAAGTAACTTGCTGATATTTCAAAGATAGAAAGACAATTCTGAAAGGAACACCCTGTTCAGTTTATATTAAACATGCAACATTTACAGTGTGGTATCAGTCCAGATGAAGGCATTTGATGAATCCCGTAGATATGCTGGACTCCATAGCATAAGACAGGTTGAAGTCTGGGGTATTTTTAAAGATTATTTTTGTTACTAGAGTGTGTATTATTGTCAGGCAAGGGTAAAAGACTCATTTTAGAAAAGGCAAGGAGGAGCAGCTTGTTTCATCTTATTCTCTGACAAAGATACTTTGAAGGCTATTTACAAATTTATTTTACATTGCCTTCTGTTCCAGCTCTCCTCGTCTAAAAAGAAGACAATTCCTAAAATAAGAGCTGGAAGAATGCAATACAAAGCTGGTATTTTCAAACCGAGAAAAGAAAGCCTATCTTGACCTAAAAATCCATTAATCCAGAATTACAAACTCAAATTCTGAGCTCTAATTCCTGAAGTTACCACAAATATATAAAGTATGTTTTCTGCCTTTTAAAAGTGGTTGCTTATAATACCATTTCAGCGTAATTATGAAGTATGTAAGAAACACTATTTCTTAAACTCTTCTAAGAAATTACAGGAATTATTTTATGTTGCAGGCAAGATGTTAACTCTAGTACTACTTATTTTGATCCATCTTGCAGGGTCCTTTCTCCCAGTGTCATAAGTAACAGCCTGGAAGTGCTTGTTATCAAGCCAAGCCCCCCCCACCCCAAGACACTTAAGACAATAAATGCTATGTGGTTTACAGCTGCTAACAGACTATCCAAGCACAAACACTACGAACTACAGAATTACAAAATGTTCCCTAACATTTTGCAGTAAACTCGAGAGCTGTAATAAAAAACCTGCTAAGCCTAGGCTATCACGTGCCCCAGGAAGCAGCAGAAGAAATCAAGGCTGAAGTCCTCAGTTCCTGCATTTTCAAAATGGCTGTTAATTAAATTTCCCTAGAAAGCAGAACACATTTCACTCCACGCAGAGAGGCAAAAAGCTCCTACAGGTCCTTGTCAATGTAAACATGGGGAAAAATACTCAACACCTATACTTCATAGATTAAATCTGACTGTGAGAATTTAATTATTCTGTAAAAGTGTATAGATCTGGACAAATTCTAACACAGTACCACCTTTCTATCCATGGCTTTTCTATGTCTTGTCTTGGTATTTCACTGCTGATTGTTTAATAATATGCTCTGCTACTAATTATCATTACTCCACTTTTCTGTACTTCACCATTGACTGATCTGATGGACTTTGATTAACTCAAGAAAGACAATGAAACTGTAGCCATTTAGAGAGAGACAGGATAATGCTCACACCAGAAGACTGACACCAGGGCTTCCAGTCTCAGTGATGCTGAGGTTTGCTAAGATCATAGAATCATCATAGAATGGTTTGGGTTGTAAGGAACCTTAAAGATCATCTAGTTCCAACCCCCCTGCCATGGGCAGGGACACCTTCCACTAGACCATGTTGCCCAAAGCCCCATCCAGCCTGGCCTTCAACACTTTCAGGGATGGGGCATCCACAACTTCTCTGGACAACCTGTTCCAGTGTCTCACCACCCTCAGAGTAAAGAATTTCTTCCTAAAACCTAAGCTAAATCCACCCTCTTTTAGCTTAAAAACATTACCCCTTGTCGTATCACTACAGGCCCTACTAAAAAGTCTGTCCCCATCTTTCTTAAAAGCCCCTTTTAGGTACTGGAAAGCCCCAATAAGGTCTCCTCGGAGCCCTCTCTTCTTCAGGCTGAACAATCCCAACTCTGTCAGCCTGTCGTCACAGGAGAGGTGCTCCAGCCCTCTGATCGTTTTTGTGGCCCTCGTCTGGACTCGCTCCAACAAGTCCATGTACTTTTATGCTGGGGGCTCCAGAGCTGAACACAGTACTGCAGGTGGGGTCTCACAGGAGCGCAGTAGAGGGGGAGATTCACCTCCAACCTGCTGGCTATGCTTCTTTTGATGCAGCCCAGGATTCAGTTGGCTTTCTGGGCTGCAAGCCCACACTGTCGGGCCACGTTGAGCTTTTCATCCATCAGCACCCCCAAGTCCCTCTCCTCAGGGCTGCTCTCAATCCATTGTCCAGCCAGCCTTTATTGATACTGGGGGCTGCCCCAACCCAGGTGCTGGACCTTGCACTCGGCCTTGCTGAACTTCATCAGGTTCACATGGGCCCACCTCTCAAGCCTGTCAAGGTCCCTCTGGATGACACCCCTTCCCTCCAGCATACTGACTGTATCACACAGCTTGGCACTGTCAGCAAACTTGCTGAGGGTGCACTTCATCCCACAGTCCATGTCCATGACTGCAACCATCCAGTTAATTCCTTATCTACCAAGTGGTCCACACGTCAAATTCATGTCTCTCCAGTTTAGAGACAAGGGTGTTGTGTGGGACCGTGTCAAAAGCTTTGCACAAGACGAGGTAGATGACGTCAGTTGCTCTTCCCTCATCCATCAACACTTGTAACCCTGTCATAGAAGGCCACCAAATTTGTCAGGCACAATCTGCCCTTAGTGAAGCCATGCTGGCTGTCACCAATCACCTCCTTATTTTTCATGTGCCTTAGCATACTTTCCAGGAGGATCTGTTCCATGATCTTGCTGGGCACCAAGGTGAGACAAGATGAAAACCTAGAGAGCAGTGACCTGTTGCCAAAACGGAGATATGAAAACTTGCCCTCTGAAAGGTTGTCTCTCTGCAATTTTGACAATCCTGCTCCATTTCCATCTGCCACAATGCATATACTATTCTGTATTTATATTGTATGTATTTCTTTTAGTATCTGCACATATTTCCATCTATTATGTTAACTACCATTGCAAAATTGCTCCGTTATCTGTCATATTGCTAACCACTGGACTTTTAATTAACACATCTTTAATGAAAAAAGGATATGGCTTTACTTTAAAGAAAAGTTTTGGAAAAGGAAAAAAAAACCCCTTCAACACCAAATTTTAAATCAAGGAGGAACAAACTGCTTTCTGGGCCCATACTGGTTGCCAGCAGAAACCCTGAAACTTCAGATTAACATTTTTTGCAGTATTTTGTATTGACTTCTTACTGTGCTTTCCCTGGTTGATATTCTTTCATCAGTCTTCATAACTGAGAACTGCATATCACTGGGATCTGAGCTCACTGAGGTCTGCAAGAAAGAAGTTCAGATTAAGAAATCAACACTTAATGTAGCAAATACTGATAGGTAATTGCATTATTCCTGCCCTGTACCTTTTAGTGTTAAGGACAGAGTTGTTAGTGCATGCAGTACCAAAACTTGGGGAAAAAAAAAAAAAAGCTGGAGAAAACATGACCTCAGTTTGGATCATAATGACATGTTATCACGGAATATACTGAAAAAATACCTAGGAAACAGAAATACAAATCCAAATAGAGAAGGAAAGATTGAAATGAGGAATAAGACTTGCAAGCTGATATTATACAGACAGTACTAACTGAAGCAATACAAATAAGGTCACTCCAATGCAAATTCAAAGAAAGACGACCAAGAATAAGGCATATAGGTTAAATATTTACAATGCATTTTAAAAAAGACATACCCAATCTGGTTTAGGTAGGGATAGCTTTTGGTAGGGATTTAGGTAGGGATAGTTGCTTTTGTAGTCAACATGAGGTTACAAAACCTCATAAGGAAGCCTTGCTTAGGTCTCTGCTGTCTCAGCTACACTGCTTCTACTACCCAAGCCAGCTAGTTTAAAGCATAGAAATAGCCTAATAAATTTATTAGCATATTCTTATCCCATTGTGATCTTCAGACATGAAGATGGAAGCATATGAAATGAACTATGATAGATTTTTTCTTCAAAAATCTTGAGTGAAACACTGCTCATTAAAATTAAAAAAGTGAATTATATTCATTTGCTCATTATGCAGCAACTGTTGCTGCTCGGAAGGACTGTGATGTATGTAAACAGACAGAATGCTTGATTACAGAATCCGTGTGTACTTGGAGGAAGCATTGGAATCAGCCTCTCAACAATGCAGTGGAGGTCCAGCCTAGGAGTAATCCTTGCACATCAGAGGCAAGATCTTTGTTTAACTAATCTAAAACAAAACCAACACTACAAGTACTTCCTGAAGACCTTATAAACAGTCCTGTGAGAGCTGTCCTGTGCTGCTGCTGGGGAAGTCAACCTAAGCCTGCACTCATAGGATCCTCTTCTAACAGATACAGATCAGCATCAAGGATGAGAGAAGCACGTTTAGGCAGGATTACAGCAGAACTGCAGAGAATCCAGTATCATAAATTACATTGTATAACACAGAGGCTCAGATGTTTCGATATGCCTTCATCCTACATGAAGTTTCCCCAAGGCTCCTTGTCCTTGAAAGCAGTGGGATTGAAAAGGCATAAGCTTACACAGGTCCCAGCTTTCTCAGAAACCAGGAGTATTATAATGTATGCCTTAAAATCAAATGGGGGGTATAAATACTACCTGTCTTATAGTATCCCCTTCCTGATTGCTTATAGTAATCATTTTGTCTTCACCGCCTAGAGCCAGAAGGTTTTCAGTACTCCAGCAACCACAAGTAATCCGCTTAGTGTGCTTACCTGAAAAAGAAAGAAACCTATACAACACAAATGAACGCAACAACAACAAAAAAATCTGGGATGGAAACATGCTCTGTTTGGCCAATCAAACACAGATTGTCAGAATGTGATACAACTTATCAGAGCAATTACAAATTCAAGAGTCTGTCTTTTTTTAAAAATTTTTTTAAAGTCTTCTACTCCCAGATGGAAGTCTTTTCACCTTACAGGAACTTGCACAGCCCCTGTTCTTCCATTCTTTTCATGAAATTTCTGGGGACTGTGCTATATCCTTAACCTTTCTGCCCAGAGGTACTCTGAGCAGGTAAGAAAATGGCCACTTAGCAAGAACAATCATTGCAAGAAAGATAACACAAGTTTCCCATGAGGCAGTATCAGGTACGTGTATATGTATTTTTAACCCACTATACTATAAAAATACTCTAGTAAGCACAACACAACAGAAGGTGCAAGCTGAGTCTGAGCACATTTTTGACTTGCATGTTCATATATAGAACTAAAAAGGAATCTAAGTATATTAGCAAAATTCCACTTTCACACATGCAAGCTTAGTTTCAAACCATTGCATACCAAGAACAGCAATCTTGCGAGAAGTCTGACGGTTATATATAAGTAAGTTTCCCTTTGTTGTTCCAACAGCAAGTAAAGT
This sequence comes from Ibycter americanus, assembly GCA_035590275.1. NCBI lineage: Eukaryota > Metazoa > Chordata > Aves > Falconiformes > Falconidae > Ibycter > Ibycter americanus. Next base: position 27,045,677 of record JAVJGI010000001.1, read on the forward strand.
TCCAACTCGAGACCATAGTAAGAAAGACATTGCATCCCTAAAACAAAGAAAAATTTTACTTTGTACAATAGAGATTCCTTTAATCTGCTTACATACAAAAACATTTTGCGTATTTGTTTTGAAGTTCTATAAAATCACACAGACCAAGCAGAATTTTTAAATTAAGCAAATGTTTTCTACAAGTATCAGAATTATCTGGGCACGAAATAGCAGAAGTAATAACAACTTGTTTGAGGTAATGTAATAAGACTTGTACAAATGGAAATGTGTCTGCAAACATTCACAGTCTTTGATGGAATCATGGGTAATTTGGCCAAATACACTGTTTTAAAAAATACTCAAAGATACCATGAAGGTATGTGCAATTTTCCAGTCACTTTCTGTATCGTTTTTCTGCACTTCAACAATCCTATGAATTCAGCCAACCCCAAGTGAATAGGTCTAGTTCTAGTCCATGTAATAAGGAAGTTAGAAAGAGCCATTTTAACTTGAAGTTTCAGATACAGCAAGGCCTATTTTGGTGTATACTTAAGGCTACACAGATAAATACTATACATCACATTTAAAAAAAAAGCCTCTTAAGCAAAACAATTCTAATCAGAATTTTCTAATTAGTGCAGTTATTTCCATCAACACCCCTCTCATCTTTTTAAATTTTACTGTAAGCATGCAATAGCAATTTGAAACAAATTTCAGATACTAATTGACACATGAAATGACCTCCAATATATATTTGGTTTGCATGTGAGGGGGTTTGTTTATGCTTTTCTAAGTTCAAAAAGAGGAGGATACCAGAAAAGCCTGATTATCACTGTTTATATGTCTTAGTGCTTATTCTCCTTAAGCAGTAACACTGTGACAAAAGAAGGATTAGGCACTTAAATTGATACATACTGTTCTAGTGAGACCGCGTCCAGTAAGCAATTTACCTCAGATATTAGAAAGATTGTGAAGGAACTGCAATAACCACATACTACTCCATTCTGCTAAGTACCTTCTATGCTCTTTTTTGCTTGCATACTGGCAAGATACTCTTCCCCCCAAAATATTTGTTCAACCATGAAAAGGAGGTACAATATGGTCTATTCCTTCACACAATATAATGTGTATATACATCTTCATAAATTGCTCTCATTATATAAATAGCTATAGTTTAAAACTGACATATCAAAAAATCCCAAACCCCTACTTCGGAAAAAAAATATTTTTAATGCCAAAGTTGTTGTATTCCACCAGAAAAGAAAATTATGAACAATAATCATTATCACATCTGTGCTAAAATGGCATATTGTTGATGTAATAACTAATAAATAATGACAAAAAAGTAATGACTAAGAAATGACTGAGTAATCCACATTAAACAAGATGCCTATATAATGCCACATACAATTAATTACACAGAAGGAAGAGGTAATCACTTTAAATTTCTCATTTGTACGTACAATCATTTGCTTGTTTTGAAACTGCTTTCTAACATGCAACAACATTCTACCGACAAACAATCTTTAAAATGTAACTTCATTAAATCACATAAAGGTTAAGTCACTGTGTATTTTGTGCAAAGTGGCAATTCTTTTACTTTTTCAGGAGTGGAATAACTTGTATGGAAGTGATTTTTTAAGTTCTGTTTCAATGTATACATACAGGATACCAGGCTGAAAACATATGGAAATATCCCATAATCGAATATCCAATATTCCAAATGAATTTTACAAAGCAAAAGTGTACATGTTAATGAATATATGGAATATTTCCATATTCTAGACATGGGAGTTTTCAACCTAAATTTGGAACAAACCACCCTCACAGAAACCAACATAACCCCCACCTCTCAATTTTTCCAGCTGAACTGAATTTTCTTGATTTAATGGATAAAACACTCCAATTTTGGTATCTTTGACTACTTAAAACAAATAAAAAACAAACACCCCCCCCCCCAATATATACAAAGGAAATTTAGAAATGAAGGGTTAAATCAGAAGGAATGTCTGTCTCAACTGAAGTAAATAAAATAGCAACATCATCCAAAATTATCTATCTCTCTGCTCACGTGAGTGCCCTAACAAACATGGGACAGATTCATTTCCACTTTCTTTCTCACAGAGAGAATGTTTATGAAGAGTGCAATAGTTTAGTGGAACAGATTCAAACAAGCTAAAAGTTTGTCAAACCAAGCTTATTTGTTAACCCAAAGCTGGATTGTTATGCGGGCCTGGGGAGAGTTTTAAGTCAGTGCACAAATTCAGAAAGGTAGGGATTTGAACCTTAGAGTAGGATTGCCTTAGATATCTCCTCCTATCCTAAACCAGTCTGCTTTGTGAACAGCATTTAAGTCCCCTTATAAATCTAAGAGGAAAAAATTCTAGCACCACTAAATTCACTTCCTTTACTTTTAAGCTCCTTTTTATTTGTGTGAAATACTTTGGAGAAAATGTAGCCAGTGCAGATACACAAAAAATTTACCCACCCTTGCTATTACCACACAGTGGAGACACCGAAGAGAAGCTCTCTGGGGATTTTAGTGCTGTTGACAATTCAAAAAGAAACAAAACCCGTACCAACCCCAAAACCCCCATCGACAACAAACCCTTCAAGACCAGCAAATCACACCAAGAAGGATTCAGCAACAAACTGTAGCATATTAGTTTAACTGTATATGTGCTATGAGGACTCCTGTAAAAAGATGATTGCAATGTATCGTCCACACTGACAAGCCATAGTGGTCCAAGCCTTCAAATACAGAGTTAAAAAAAAATAATTCTTACCTCATGCCACTGTCTACTTGGCTTGTTTTGTTTGTGTTTGCATCCCACAGAAATATGGCACTAGATTTGTCTGTGATTATAGCTAAAGTATCTCCATCCTTATCCCAGTCCATAGCAACACAGTTACTGAAGAAAAAAAAGCAACTTTCACTAATGATGTTAAAATACGTTTGCAAGTGTACAGAAACTGCCAGAATTATTCAGTTGAAGTCCATGTCCTTCCTTTTCCCTCCTAAACAAATCCATGACAGATCGCAGATTTATCTGTAAAAAGTACTGTTATAGCAACTGCACCTTTACTCAAATCTCATCGAAATGACAGAGGCTGAAAGGAAGGTCATAAAACAAAGAGACTGGTACCTACATTCTAGTACTCGAAATACTGCCACCTTGATTTTCAAGACAGTGAAAATCCCCTGTAAGGTTCTGTTTTGTTAGAGGCTATACAGTGTTGGGATTATTTTTCTCATAGTTCAACAAGCATAAGGAACTTGGACAAGAAACCTATGCAGAAGCAGGAAAAACCTCTGCTTGTAAATAGTTCCCAGAATGGACAGCAGACTTATCCACAAGTCTCTGGTGAATTGGAAACAGTGTTGTTTACAACACATATTTAAAGAACCATACACTGCAGATTAAGAACCTCTGCCATCTGACACCACTCTTTTCTTTCTAGACAACTAAATTGATAATTTCAGGTTAAAAAGGTATCTTTATGAAAAAATTCACTCTCATTACCATTCCAATGAAAGCTCCTAATGCAAGCAATTTCAAAAATGCCCTACTGAAACACACGTTGCTGTAAACTAATTCAGTAAGCCTTCAATTCCCGTTTCTCCTATCTTTCTTCTTAAGACTACCAATTTATTCTAGAAAATCAGCATGGTCTATTCTGAAAATACACCCATGAATACTTAACAGCCAATCAGAACATCAAAGGCAGGAATAATAGGGACAAAAAGAAAAAAATAGGGAAAAATGCAAATTGATAAGTAGTAAAGAAAACAAATTCTATCAACACAATGGTAAGAAGATGCTTATAACTAGTACAGCAGAGAATATTTGACATTCTGAACTCCATTCTTATGTAAGGAGATGTCCAGCAGTTAGCAATTGCAGTTGGTTAACTGTTAACCAATAAATAAAAAAGCAAAGTTTGGCCTGAGGGCCGGAACCTCCATATAAGCATGCTTGTTTCTGTTTGAATTGTGTCACAAAAATTGAATTTTATTCTAATAGTAATTATTAGAGATAATTTATTCTTCAACCACAGCAAAACGTTGTAAGCAAGAATTCAAAAGAACTACCTAACCTATGCAAAAGATTTGCTGGCGGGCCTCAAAATGTCAGTACTATTCAAACTACTATAAGCTGATGTTTATTTCAACAAGCCTTTAGGATATGTGGTGATTATACAAGTTTTTTCTCCTCTTTGCTTTGTCATGAGAACACAACATTACTTTACACCTGATTTAGATGTTGTATGTTTCCCTGAAGTCACTTCTGTCCATCAATAAGGTAGTGCTATCAGCGTTCACCAGTAAGGCAGACTCCCCTTCACGCCACCCTCACCAACCCACAGGACAGTAGAGGATCCCCAGTTCAACACAAGCTCTTCTCAGAGTTCACCACTGATTCCACACAGCTTTCCTCCCTTTTGGCAGTTTGCTGGAGAGAAAGAGCATTTCTCATTCATTGTGCAAAATACAATGCAGAGTGAGCTGGGCCATGGATACTACAAAGCTAAAGACACTGACACAGCCAGCCCACATTATGAATGGCCCCTAACCAGAACAGCAAGATGCAGTGGTCAGTAAGTTACAAGGCAAGTCTGGTAAAGACAAGGTTAATTCCATCTCTTGATTCAGTGCAAGGTGGCAACTAGCATGAACTGCAAAAAATTAACGAGGAGTGCTTTGGGTAGGAGAATATATTTTTTTTTACTATTCTTGATAGCTTGCTATGAGTTCAGCTTTTATTGTCTCAGATTCTATACATGCTCATCAGCTTGTCTTCTTTTCCAAGTATGTTCACCAGAGATAGCATCTCTTCCCACAAAGTTCTCACATTGTTTAAGCACCTCACCAGAAGAGAAGCATTTTTAAAGGAAACAACAAAGAAAATAATTTAAACCCATCTTAGTACCTACCCTGGTAAGCTGATTTCATTTCTCTTCTGACCATGACGATCAAAAATTTTCACAGCACGATCACCTCTAAAAAGATTAACATATAGAATAATTCCCTGTCTTCATCAGTGATTTCTATGCATATATGCAATAAATATTTGTAACCTTACCCTGTTACAGCAAGGAAATTTCCCAAAGTTTTCTGCCAAGCAAACTGCACAGGTGAACCAGCCCAAGCTTTTTCTAATAGACTGAACACTTGCTAGGAGACAAAAAAAAGTGGGAAATTACACATCTTAAAATCGTAAGCATATAGCAACACTACAACTTCCTGACATTATAGCAACTGTGAGGACTGTGGAGGAAAAAAACAAAACCCAAACACACCTTCTGGGTGATTCTAATGCACCAAAGTACCATAATTCCACATAAAAATCTTTTGGTTTGTGCTGGAAAAATTGAAGTTTCCGGTGCTGGGTGTCTGCATTGACAACTACTGTGACTCTACCACAACTGTTATTTTTTCTCTTAGAGAGTTACTGGAATAAAAAATGTTGCATGAGACTCTCCCTTCATGTCCAAAGAGCAGAATGTTTAGTTCTCTGAATTTCATGCAGAAGTCTGGGACCAGAAAGCATCCTGTGTGTAAAACACAGAAGGCTCAAGATCTGCTTTTTTAAAGACACGACTATTTTGTTACTATGAATTGTTGGGTCTTAAAAGCTAACACCTCAAAGCAACTCAACTGTAAAAAGAAATCCTGACTTCTGGCTAAGAAAGTTTCTCAGCTTCTTTTTCCTTTCACACTACCTGCACAGATTTTTCCGTAACTTGGGTGTAAGACAAAGCCCACAGCTTTGTTTCGCAGCTTGCTAGCATGACGTTTTCCCTCCCACATCACCAGATAACCACCAGCACCTGGTGCCCACCAAACGCCTGGCAGGCCGACTCAGGCCTTTGCCAAAGGCTCCCACCCCTTCTTTGGGGTGAAGGCAAACCGAGGCATTCCTCACACTGAATCTGCATTTTACTCCCAAGAAGCGTGAAAGTACGAGCACCACATGCCACAAGCACAAAGGACACCTGACAATTATGTTTGAGTCTGAAAAAAATTTAGTAAAATCTGTAATAAACCAACAACAAAGAAAATCATTATGGGAACCCAAGCAGGCTCCAGCTCTCCGTGCTCTCGCTGAACAGCAACGCCAACTAAGCCCCCTAAGGAGCCCGACGGGAAACTCGCCTCTCGGCCCAGTCCCTCAGGCGTGGCCGGAGGATTCCTCGCACCCCTCCCCGCCGCCAGCGTTAGGGCGCGGCGACACGGCGCCGGGAGACCCGGTAACGGCGCCAGGCGACGCGGCGGCCCAGGCTACCGTCGCGGGAAGCAACAGCCCGTCC
>JAVJGI010000001.1:27057839-27115499 GCA_035590275.1 Ibycter americanus
CCCATCTTTCTGGGTGAGGGGAGTGAGCGGGTGGCTGCGTGGTGCTTGGTTGCCGGCCGGGGTTAAACCAGCACAGAACTACATAGGAGAGTTTGTGTTATTCTTATGTCACGGAACATATTTTAATCTGACTGAAAGAGACAGTGTTAAGATCACAGGTGCTTACAGCAGAGCTGAGGTAATCGCAGAGCTCTAAAGGACTCTAAGCAACTATATACAAAGAAAATATTTGACTAAGAGACCATTCTAAGATCACACTTGCTAAAAGCAAGTTTGGGAAGATACTAGTCTTAATTTGTGTACATGAAAAGCATAGATATAATGAGCTCTAATAATTTTATCTGCAGTTCTCTAGTCAAAGTACGACAGAAATGCATACAGTCATAATCTTAACATGAAAAATACTGCCTGAAGCAGATGCTGCAAATAGAAGTACAATGTAGTGAAAGAAGGTGATCAGCAAGCTACATATAGAATTTACTTTTCAATTTATTTTATAATTAATTTATAAACCATGTATTTATCTGGGAAAAGCTACTTTGATTGCAAAATATAGTAGTAAACAAATACTCAGAAGCTTAGTGTGGTTTTACAAAACTGGTAATTTTTTAATGGAACTATGTCCATGAAATTGATGGTCCTCAATTTCATCTCACTTGAAGAGTGAGGACAAAATGCATTACAAAATTATTCCTATATATTGAAATCATGTGTTCTGTAACTTTGTTTCAGAGAATACTGATCCAGAAAGATACATGGACCTACTGCTTTCTGTTGGGCTTCTATTCATCTGTATTCCTCTAAAAACCTGGCATTTGCTAATATGTAGCTTCCTTTCTGCAAATCTTTCTGGGGTCTTTTCAGTGCAATTCCATATGTTAAGTGGTATGGGCCACACTATCTATTTTGGGGTGTATTAGGACACAAAGTTTGAAAACTACAGCTCTGTTTTTTCATGGGAGTTTTTTTGTTTGGGTGTGTGTGTGTCCCCTTTTTTTTTGGTAGAGGGTGAATCACATCTCCCAGCATAAAGAAATTTAGTAAAAGGAGAAGATGGGTTATGAAGAATCACTAAGTGTTGGAAGGTAACAGGAAAGATGAGAAGTTTTACAACTGGGGGGGATGGGGAAGAGAATTAAAGCGTATTTCAGAAATACTTGAAATGCCAGCAAATATTTAATGCAGTGCCTCATTAAGTATTTACTGTAACTTTTAATTATTTTATGGATCACACGTGCTTCTGCAATTTGTAATACAGTCATTCATTCCTAAATTTACATAAAGACATACCAACTTTGGAATGACAGACACTTACATGCTGGTTTCCCAGTGTCATCAGGGGATACAAGAAAGAACAGGGTATTTGAGGATCCACAAACCCTGACTGCTAACTCCTTTAATGGTTATAATATAAAATGATACAGACTTCTCACGTGAAATTTCTGCTCCGTTTTTAGAAGCATTCAATTCCAAGTTGTTCTCAGTAATCAATCATAATTCATTCAGTGAGACTGTTAGAAAAACAATTTCTAGATGAAGTACACTTGGGAGAATCTGCTTTAAATGATCTGTCTCGGCAATATTTTGAATCGTATTATGACTATACAGTATGTTTTTATACTCAAGTTTCCTCTGCTCATGCTAAAAATAACACAGCTATTTTATTGGATTTCTACTTACAGTTCTCTTTCCATAAATCACTCCATAGACTAGCACTATTAGAATTACTAGCAGGATATGCCCTCATCAGGATTTTACCTTTCCACGCAGTCTGACAGCCTGGATGTTAAGTTTGATGCTGGGGCATCGTGACCACCTATTGCATACAAAAACCCATTCCAGGTGGTTACACCTACACCACCTCTTCTTTTCGACATCTGAGCACAGAGGGTCCATTTGTTCGTATGAGGATCAAAGCATTCTACTGACTTAAGACAAGAACTTCCATCTCGACCACCAACTGCATAAAGCCTGCAAAGTAAAAAAAAAAAATTGTCTGAACAACACAATTTCCAGTGATGAATGAAGGACTTTCAAGCTTGTTAAAAAAGGAAGTTTAGGAGGAGACTTTCAATAGAATGTTCTGTGTCAAAAATCAGGTAAAATTTTGCTCCAATCTTTTCCTATTATCATGACCAATGCACAGTAACAACCATTTACAGAAAATTGCTATCTGTAACACAGCATTTATGTTCCAACCCACGCACACAGCTAACATTTTCAAAATTATCTGTGACTTGACAAAGGCCCATTTCTAGCAGGGCCAGAGGCACAAATTCAGCAGTGGATCTGTGCATGCAACAACCCTGGCCTGCCTCATCTTAGGCATCCAAGTATTTTTCTGGACCTGGGCTTCAGTTTATGACTGACAGTGCTGCATTCAGTCCCTCACACCCACTAGGTGGCCTAGTTTGCTCAGTTCTAGCAAAAATGTTTCTAGCATTTGGTATTAACAAAGGATTTCAACTTTTTGGAAAGGCTAGAAGGAAAAGATCGGTTTTAAGAGCACTCCAGCACTAATGAATCCTCAAAACTAATCAAATAATAAAACTTGATAAACAGTTTATGCACAGTTTATGACCAATCTATGCTTAGAAGCAGAAATGCCCAGGACTGTTATTTGGAAACGTAGGAACTCAGAACCCATTTTAAAAAGGAAGCAATGCATCAGAAGTCAAGTCCAGTTTGAAAGATCACCTGAAATATAATTAATGAAATCCTTTCATAGCCTAAGGCACATTATAGTATGGTTAAACAATCAAATAAACATTAGATACTTATATGATGATAGTGTGAAACACTATTCAAGCTGTCCTCCGTTTGGGAAACACCGTTGTTTATTTTTTTTAAATATACTGACCAACAAACTTAAATACAAACATCTTGTAAATATGGTTAACCTAGTAGTTTTCAGTAATAATTTCAATATCCTTTAAGAAAAAAATATGCATTTCCATGGAAGTTCCCATGTTTAATAACACAACTTGTTTAAGGTGAGGAATGTACTGAAGGATATTGAAAAATCCTGTTCCAGTTCCACGAAGTTGATCACTAAAAATCAATCCTTTATGCAGCATCTAAATGAAGCTCCCCACCTTACCTCCCCCAACATATAACAGAGTTGTGATCACTTATGCAGTGATTTTATGTTTTGGACATGAAGATAGATATATTAATTTCTCTATATGAAGGTTTTGAGCAAATAATCCGAAATTTGTCAAGTTACAGACAGATATTACTACAAAGTGCAAAAGTTACTGCTCTCTCAGCTGAAATGCTGCATGTGCTTTTAAGTTTTTTAGCTATAGGCATCTAGTGTTGCTGCCTACATTAAGGGTCTAAGGAATGTTGTATAATACTAGGGACAGTGAGGCTCTAATTCTGGTGCTTTCCACCACACCTGGGATCCTCTGCTGAATATACAGGAAGCTTCAGACCTAACTTAGGCGTCTGAGACTGCAGTTCCAAGGCAGCACAAGGCACTCTGCTTGCTGGTTGTTCAGTTCTCTCCTTCCTGTACCCAATGAGCATTTCCACTCATTCCTGGACTTGTTCCAGATCTCAGAGGAGCCTTTGTAAGGTGCATTTCAGCTGTACTAATTTAGCAGGAGACTAACCTTCCAAGAAAAAAAAAGTGCAAAAAGCTTTTTGCTACTTCATGATACTCAAACAGCTCAAGGGAGATGCATCAGATAGTACATAAGCAGGAAGTGAAAATTCGTGGTCAGAAGTGTAAATATTCTGCCACAACCACACTACTACTCAGCAAATCAGGTTAGTTTTGTCTGCTGTGGTACTCCTGTAGCCACCTGGTAAAATATGGTTTGGATAAGCCCACTACAAGGCTGGTGGAAAACTGGAAGGACTACTGGGCTCAAAGGACTGCAGCAGTATGAACTCCAGCTGGCAGCTGGCTACTAGCAGTGTTCCTCCCAGGCTGATACTGTTCAACATCTTCATTAATTATCTGAAAGATGTAACGGAAATCAGCCTTAGCAAGTTTACTGATATTACCAAATTAAGGGGAGCTGCTAATATGCTGGAGGGCTTGGTTACTATTCAGAGAGACCTAGACAGGCTGGGAAAATGGGCTGATTGTAGTCTCATGAAGTTCAAAGGCGAATGCAAAGTCCTGTACCTGGGATGGCATATTCCCATGCAATAGTACAGGCTGGGAGCTGACAGGAGAGGCAGCTTAGCAAAACTAGACTTGAAAGTCCTGGCAAACAAGTTAGCAGTATGTCCTTGATGTAATGGTAGCTGATACCCTTTATACATTATATGTAACACTGCTTCTGGACAAAACTGTCCAGCTCTGGGGTCTCAGTACAAGAAAGATCTTGCCATACTGGAGCAAGTCCAGCTGACTCTCACTAAGATGATGAGGAAGCTAGAACACATGACATATGAGGAGAGGCTGAGAGCTGCCCTTGTGTAGTCTTAAGAATTCTCAGGACAGCTACAGAGGCATCTTACTGCTGTCTTCAACCACCTAACAGGAGGTTATATAGAAGACAGATCATTCTCAGACATGTGCAGTGAAAGAAGGAAGGAAAGAGACAAGCTCAAACAAGAGAGATTTCAATTGGGTATGAGGAGAAAAATGCTCAGTACAATGGAGTTCAAACGTTGGAAAAGGTTGCCCAGAAAGGTTGTTGATATTGTTAAGATATCATCCTTAGATATTTAAAATTCAGATACAATCTGAGCTACCTCTGTAAACTTTGAAACTACATCCAACTTTAAGGTTTAATCAGAGGACCCTTCCAATCCAAATTATTCTACAATTCTGTGATTCCAACTGATCTTTATTTTTGTAATTTGGGATGCTATAGAACAATTATACTTAGTCTAAAGGAAAACAAGGAAAATCACTCAAAGCCTAGGAATCAGAGTCTACAAATAAAGACTGAAGGAGCTGGAGTTATTCAGTCCTGATGAGTGAATACTGAGGGGACATGTGTCTTTAAATACAAAAGGCTGTTGTAAATAATAAAGAAAAGATGTGTTTTCCACATTCACTTTAGATAGTACAAACAATAATAATATAAATCAGCAAAAGGTATTTGAGACTTGACATGAGAACTTCAGCGATGCATTAATAGTTAAGCAGACTGCTTAGGGAACTTACAGAAACTACCACTGGAGGTTAAGAACAAGATTACTCTGGCTATGAGTATTTTAGATATAATTGATTCAGATTTAGGGTAGCAGAACAGATTAGGGAACTCCTTGAGGTCATTTCCAGCCATTTTCTGTGACTGCAGCATAAAGTGACCTAGTTATCTGAATATGCTTTGTAGTAGTAATTGGGCATATTTTCACTGAGAGCCAGCTACAGGCATTTCAGATTCCACTCTGGATTAGATCAATTTTGCCAGAACTTACTGTTCTGAGTTAATGCAATATAACAGGAGTACTCTTCCATGACTTTACCGTAATTTTGGAAGTTGATTGTTCAAACTATCACAGTAAGAGGAAATCACTGGAGTCTCAGCGAAAGCTAACAACTGTGTGCTCCCTTCTGTATTAAGGAGATGGTAACTACTTATTAGCCCACAGAGATGGCGTCTCCTAAGTGATACTGAGGGGCACTATGATGCTGTGAGGAAGCTTGCTTGACCCAATACACTATCTTTTCTGTGAACGAAGAAACATGGTTCTTAATGCTATCAACAGGTATCTATCAAGAGAAATGAGTGATTTAGTAGTAATAGTAATTTAGAATAGTCCTGCGATTACATTAAAACAATGAGATACAAAATGAAAGTTGCCTTCACGTACTTTCCATTTAATATTGCTACACCAACAGTGCTCCTTGGAGTTGACATACTGGCTACAAAGTTCCACTGACGAGCCTGTGGATCCCATCTTTCTACTGTATTCAGGTAGCTCCAGCCATCATGTCCTCCTACAGCATACATGGGACCTTCCAATACAGCTACTCCTAAAAAAACCCCAAACAAATACAAAAAACAATTGCTTCTGGACAAGGGGAAAAAAAGATCACATTTTCCTACTGACAGTCCAGTGTGCACCACATAATATTTAAAAACAAATAAAAAGAAATTTCCTTTTGATAGCCAATGCTGGATATAATCTGAAGGAGAGGACATTCAATAAGCAGTTGGCATTAAAACAAAGTTTCCATCCCCCTTAACTGAATTTCTGAATGTTTTTTGACCAATTCTAAATCAGATAATCTTTACAAATATGCATTCAGCCTTTACAGAACTCTACATACCAAGACCATGACGATGAGTGGACATAGGTGGCATTACACTCCAAGTTTTTGTTCTAGGGTTGTAGCACTCCACAGTATTCAATGTTTTCAGTCCATCTCTGCCACCAACGACATACAATTTGTCATCTAAGACTGCAACTCCAAACTGTAATCTTCGTCCATTCATGTTTGCAACTGGAGTCCACATGTTGGTACGAAGCTCGTATTTTTCAATGCTTGTAGCTCCTGAATGACAACATATGCAAGTTGGTTTTTTTTTTTTAAAAAAAACAACACAAAAAGGTCTGAATTATTAGGATAGTTTTCATTTCAGCAATATGCTGATCCCACAGAACAGCATGACATCCTGCAGCGTGTTCTTAATTCTATGTCTACCAATAGTCATCTTTGATTTCCTCACAAATTAACTGCACCATTACATAGGAGGCCTTTCTCGGTACTTTTCAAGACAAAAAGCAGGATTTCCAACTGCTTTGCAGAATCAAGCCTTTAAAAATGAAAAGTTAGGAATATAAAACAACTCTTGTGAAATGCAGTTATATACTGAAATTAACTATTTTGTAATATTAGCAAAAAAAGATCTGAAGCTATGACATGAAGTACTGAAGGGCTACCATTAAGACAGTAAGTGAAAGAAAACACTTTCTCTGCCGTAACTTTTGTAACTTGCCAGATTCCTTCTAACTACCATTAAACAGTATGGAAGTGTCCATAAAAAGAAAACCTAAGTAACTGTGACAGAACCATTTAGCAATTAGACAAAGAGCATATTTTTTGCATTTTTAATGCATCTGTAGGTCACCTTTGTGCCCTTTCTGTCCTTTTCTTCCTTTTCCAAATTACTTCCCACGCAAGTAAATAAAGATTAGTTTTCACTCAATTGAACATTTCACTACTCAGAAATCAGGTATTCCCTTGATAATTTCAAATCAATCATAACTCTGGCTTCCAGAATGTTTACAGTATTGTCAAAGCTACATAGGTTTTTTAACCCAATGAACAATGTACATTTAAGATGTTTCATGTTCTATACTGCAGAATCTTTGAACGTTAGAATTAACATGTCATAAAAACATCTATCAAAAATTTCTTCTAAAATGAACAAAAGCAACTCAACTAATTATTATATAAGCCAATACCTTTTGTTGCATCCATTCCTCCAACTGCAAACAACACACCCACTGTTGATTTTCTAGGTTTTGTGCGAGGACTTTGCAACATAGGTCGTCTCTCTGGCAACAGATGGTACTTCATTGCTTCCATAATGAGTTTTTGACATTCAATGTCATCCCTAAAGAGTGCATTATTTTCCATATCTGCCAGAAACTGTGAAAAAGAAAGAAAATTAAACAAGCTGTATTGCTATAAACCACATGAAGAATAAAAATAAGATTACAAGAAAATATTTTATCCAAAGACTTCCACTGCCTGATTTAAAATCTATGTATTTTGAAAATGGTCATATAAAAAAGACTAGCGTAAAGATAAACTTGTAATGAACAAAACATTCACATTTTAAGATAAGCTATTAAGTACAAAAGCAAAAAAAAAAAAAAAAAAGCAGGCCATCTAATCTTAATGGATGATTTAAGCTTAATGGTCCAAAGAATAATTTAAGCTTAATGGTCCAAAGGAAGAAAACAAAATCTCCTGTTCCAGTGTCAGTACAGGTATGTTCAAGGAAATGGAGTCAGGCTCTGAGTATGTAAGTCAGTTTAACCTCACGCTCTTACTCCTGAATCCACTCAATCCAGGGCTCTAGTCAGGCACAGGTTGAATATTTTAATATATCTTGTATCCCTCGCTCTGACTCTGACTGAGATCACTGTGTATCAATTAACGCAAGCCTTTGTTAAAATTTTTAACATCAAGGATACAAGCAAATTTGCCAAGTGTTAAATTTTAAATCTGACTTAAATAAAATTCCATTAAGACTACTAATAAAAGTTATTAAAGATTCTGAAGTCTTTTGTACTCCATGTTTGTCAGACTGCAGGAAAAATATATTAATAGGTTGAGTGTCTCAACTGTAACAATCAGAAGTCTAGACAACTGGCATTTTTCTGAACTGCAAGACATGGTCTGAGTAACAGAGAAAAAAAAGGCAAGTGAAGCACCCCACTGGGACTTGGGCAGTTGTCAGAACAGTAAGAAAAAGGCAAATGCCTCTGAACTGCCATCACAGAATCCAAACACTTTGTGAATATTAGAAATGTAAGTCCACAAACCAGAATGAGATGTCATTGTTGAGCTGTTGACAGCCAACCAGTAACAGGTACAAAACTGCTGTGAAATTAGGGATCAGGAGTACTAAAGGGACTCATCATGACATAGTTGTGCATAATACGGTGTACATATCCCTGGCTTAAAGCTGCCTTAGGACTGCAGAGTGGCAAATATGACATCCATGGTTCCAGAAGAGATACAGGTAAGTACAGTCTACTAAGCCTGAACACATCTCTGTATCAGGCAAATCAACAGAAAACTATGACAGAAAACATAACATACACAGAAAATAAAATTAAAAAAAAATAATCAAACTTTCAAAGCCCTTTACCAGCGACTTTTCAGAAAACTAAGCCTGACTTTTGCAGTATTTCTCTATTAGCTAATGTTCTGATTCTATTTAAAATAGCAAATTGAAGTGTTCTCATGTGAATTAGCAGAGGGAACTTTATTCTCCTTCTTTACTTTCAGTACTTCCCATTGTTTCTTCTCTTGACCCAAAGCACCATTTACCACTTGTATCACCTCACAGGGACACTGTGATTATAAAATAATAAAATAGAAGCAGTCTTTTAACTGCCAGCATGCAACACTATCAAACTACACATGGTTTAAAGAAAAAAAAAGAAAACTCAATTAATTACTACTGTCCTAAATCAGACATTGTTAGTTGCATGCATGAAAATTAAGACTTGTACACAACATGACCAGTTCAGGCCTTCAATGTATTTTTCTGATAGATAAGCAACATTTAATAAAGAAACACCTCATGTATATGAGTTTTGCAACAAGATGCAACCTACATTTTCTCCAGTTTCTACCCCCCTCAACCTATGAAGTTCTCATAGCACAGTTTCAACCTCTAAAAGCAATTGCATCTCAGTCAAAAAGAACTGAAATCTAGAAAACCTGAAGCCTCTTGAATCGCAGCCTACAGTATTACAATTTTCTGTAAATCTTCATTCAACTTGGAATAGGCTTACTTAAATGAAGTATTTTTTCCAAGTTTTATTATTTACATAGCGCTTTGTACTAAATACATTTACAATCAAGCAGTTACAAATGATGTGCTACCATGAAATTATAGTCACTGGAAACCTAATGAAGAGAAAGGTAGTGCAAATACTTAATACTAAGAATTTCTATCTAAAAGGAAGCTGAACCATCTTCTAACTCAGAAATTGCTTAATCATCTTCTTCATTAATTTATCAGAGATTGAATACTTGCCACCTTACAGCTTAAGACACTGACAAATACTCACCTTTAGCCTTTGTAAAAGCAAAAAGAGACTTAGATATATTTAGGACACTGCTTGCATTAACCAAAGAAATGACAAACACTATGAACAAAGACATGCATAAAAACACAACTAAAGAATCTGACAATTCATTATGACTTTTTGCTTCCAATGCCACAGTGTCACAGCATTTCCCAAAGTTTTTTTGAAAGCATATGGATCTAATATCCTCTGCATCTCGGTTTGCAATGTTATTGATTTCAGCAAGTTGTTCAATTTTCTAATTTCATTTCTTTCAAATAGCTTTAACCCTTCAACCATAAAATTGGAAACCTTTTCATTATGTTATGTTTGCTGTCAGATTGCCTAATGTCATGTAACCATGAAGCAAAACATGATTCTGAAAACATTAACACTGTTTTGGGTACTTCATACAGATCTACTCAATGCACTAATCCTTAACACTGTGATTTTAACACGGCAACACTTTGTTAAAGAAAGTAATAAATAAAAAGGTAACAGAAAAATATTGTATTGAAATAAGAATGTATTTGGAGAAGACTTGAAAAATTTAAATAATATGTGAAATATGATACTGCTTTTTTGTTTCATTTTGCTATTTTCCTAATCAGTTAGTGAGTGGACATAATTTGATTTCAGTACAGATTTCTGGGATAAATACTGTACTTTCAGTTTCTAAAGATTACAGTCAATTAAGTAGGAGGCATACAGCAGTGGTTACTTAGTTACCAATTAATCAGATGCTCAACAAAGGAATAGTTTCCTCCAGGTCAACTGGCTTATACTGTATTATGTTTCTAGAAAAGGTGAATAACAAAGTCAAGGCCATATCTGAGAAAATCCTGCCATTGCATACATAATAATCAATATGGAAATATTAATACTAAAATGTTTGCTAGTGAATCTCACTATCCAGCAAGAGGATACAAGATTAGAGGTAATACACAGAATGTTGTGTACGTGTTTTGTGATTTATCACTACGACTGAACTGAACTCAGTTTTTGTTGTGTTAATGAATTCTACTTATTCAAGTTCCATAAAAATCCTATTTTCTTCCTTTAATAATTATCACTAAAACGGAAAACTGTAAAGCAAAATCCTTTGATTGTATAGTAAGTATTAAATATTACTAATGAAGGTTCAGCAAGGAAGGCTAGCACAAAAAAGGAAAAAAAATCCCAAACTTAGTTTACATGCATGCTGTCAGATAATGAATACAATGTTACACATGACACTAACAAGAGTAGTCACTCCTACAGGACTAGGAAAACTGTAATTCACAACTATTTAAACAAATAGCTCAAGTCTTCCTCAACATTGTGCATAAACGTCCAAGAAGGAGAAAAAATATTGATAGGGAAGAACAAAAAGTACCCTAAGATGGTTAATCAAAAGTTGACAGAAGAAAAATCACTTCAAATAATTTATTCAAATTGTACTTCCTAAATCTCAAGGATAGCTATAATTATATGAAGGAAATGTAATGATCCAAATATACTGTGCAAGTTCCATAAAGAAGACATTTTAAAAGGGCACACCTAGTGACAAACATATCCTTAATAAGCATTTTTCTAGGCAACAGAAGCAATTTTTTCGTAGCAGCTCCACCCCTTCTTGTGTCCTGACTCATCTCAGGTTAAGATCAGAATATGCTGCAGTTCACAAATAGACACAAACTATCATGCCTATACAACATGCTGAGTCCTTATATGCTGCTCTAAGAATCCAAATCATTAAGAACCTTGAAGCTTTTGTGATTTGTCACTATCAATATACCAATGCTGTGGACACTATGTCCACTGTAACTATGGTATAAACTAGAGAGGAAATGAACAATTTACTTGGGGAGCAAGCAGAGGCAGTCTAATGTAAGCCAGGAGTTTACTGAGATCTTTCCTTCTCTGTTCCAAATCGTGTCGAACCCATGTAAGTAGTGCATTCAGTATAGTCTCTTCATTAGGAATATTCATGTCATCACTTGCTAAAAGCTTTGCAATTTCAGTGGCTGGCAATAATAGAAATTCCTGGTTTCTAATTACTTCCATGAAGTTTTCCTGAAAAAGAAAAGTATTTTTAATAGAGGTGACATCATACTTTGAAGACATTTTATGGAACTCCTACTATATATTCCCCTCTTCTCCCTCCCTTCAGGCCATCTCTCAGTTACGCCAGCAAATACTACTGGAGAACTGACCTGGAGAAAAAAAAAAGTAACATAAAAATGTACTGACTTATTTTGACTCTGATCATTTCCCCAATTCTATCATTCAGTCCCACAGACACATGTGCTGAAACAACTGAGGGAAAAGTAAATGGACAGAAATGAGCAATGGGTTGTGGGGGTTACTATCTTTGCACAGCTATTGAAGAAACACTTTCTGAAGTATGGTCTAAAAAAATAAAAGGCACAATTTGTTCCTGTTGACAATGTATAATACAATGTAAGATGCTTTGTGAAGCAAAGAGCACAACATGCTACAACTACTGGGCACACCCGACTGTTTTCATTACTGCTACATTAAACTATGACATTAAGTTTTCAGAGGAAATAAACAACAATTTTATTGCTGATTTTAAATGGATTATTTTAAGTTTATTTTACTATTTTATAGGTTTTATACAGCTGATTGACTGGGGAGCAAAACATACAAAGAATCCACAGTATCATACATACCCTGTTTTATTAACAATATTTACTTTGATAGGATTCAATTTTCTAACTTTCATCCTGTCATTTCCAGCAATAAATCCTTACTTCAAAACAGGAAAGTCACAATATGTAACATTTCCAACACTGATATCCTATTTCTTCATAATATTAGGACCTGCAGAATATGCTGTAAGGATTCTCACAAACTTCGGCAGAAATAGCAGAAAAGTATGTAGAAACACAATCAGGTCCATGAACTGTGAGAAACCTGAATGTAACAGAAAAGGGCAAGATCATGTCTATCCTCTTCCCCCATACACCTTTACAAGGCAGCAAAGGAAAGAAACATAAAAGCAGTCTATGAACCACAACCATGTACTTATATTTTGGTAGCTCAAAACCTCACATGCCAAACACAGTAACTTCATGACAGTAAAACAGTATTACAATCAATCTAGTAAATGCACTGCTGATTGCTAGATAGCTAGCCAGTGGGATGCTGGTTTTGCTCTGCCATCACATGTATCTCCAAAACACCTAGAGGATAAACTACATTAGATCCACAGACAGGGTCTAACTGGTTCTAACATCAAAATTGGCCTTACTTAGTATCTTGTTTAATGATTTAAAAAGAAAGAATTGCACACTAATGAAAAAGCTCTGGATGAGCAGCACATACATGTTGGGGAAAAAAAATAGAATTTTTAGATCAAAAAAACAGGGTGAAACTTGGGAGCAGAAGCAGGACCTGCACTGCAAAACAGCTACAAGTTTAGCATATAAAATGGCAACAAAAACACACAGTACAGTTTGGCATTGCATACGCAAAAGACATCATGACAACAAAGCAAAAAAGGTAATACTTCTTCCTTTTTATTGCTTAGTCTAATCATTTCAAAGCTATACCTCAGTACTCTAAAAATATTAACTAAAGAATGCTAAGCAAAGAGGAAAAAACTAATAAGGAGTAAACCAGTCTGCTTTACATGAAAGCCACGCATATGTAGATGGCAACAAGATGTCTAACAGGAAAGATCAAAGTAACTCCACTCCACAGGTAACTCTGGAGTTGAGATTAGGAAAAGAATTGCAAGTGTCATCTGCACACATAACTGTATTCCTGAACAGAATTTGGAAAGGAAAATTCTACATTTAATATCTGAAAAGCTTTCCTACTAGAGAGATCCAATTGGCTACACAAAAGTAGTGCTTCCAAGAGAAAACTGTAGTAGATTAGAAGGGAGATAAAACTGTCTTTTCCTCTTTAATTCATTTAACTCTCTATTATAAAATAAAAGTTAAGAAAATGAGCAAATACAGGAATTGGAACTGTGAAAGGACTGTACCAATATTCAGTAGCACTATACATGCACTTTATTAGTTTTACTCTGATACCAAATGCTTGGGAGTAAAATTGAAGCTGAAAAACGATCACATTATTTTCAGAGTTTAAACATGCAGTTCACAGAAATTCAGATTCCACTGAGTTCATTTTTTCCACTGCTGGTTCTTTGTTGATTCTCTGTCCTACAGAGTATGCAAGCTGGAGCTGTGCTTTTAGTTTTGCTGAATAAACCAGCAGTGAGCACTGACAAAGAGAAAAGCCAACACTTACTACCTTAAACTTTCCGTATTGTCTATCCGGATCACAGGAAGAGGAAGGGGAAAGCACCTGCATGGAAAGTTTCCTTTGTTTCTGAAGGCAACGACAAGCTGATCTTGCGTAAGTCAGTCAGGGATCCTCTTTGGAAAGTTTTTTTCCAACTGGATTTCATCACTTCAACAGCTGTTGTGTGCAAAAAGCCTGATTTTCCTTCTTGTTGCTTGCAGACAATTGCTTTCTGATGGGAACAAGTTCAACTTCCTCTTGCTCCCATTCTATTTTTAAAGCAGACTCCTTTTGAGCATAGTATCAAAGCATTCCACTGGGAATACAGCCACTCTTTGGCCTATGTCTGGGTTTTTTTATAATCAGAATCTGACAATTCCTCTTCCTCTACAGACAGAGATTCTGAAGACAAAAAGGAGGAGCCAGTGTATCTCCTAGCATTCTTAAACTCCTCATTAGCCTTTTCTTTCCTTCTTCTTATGGGAACTCTCTGTGGAAGAACAGGATATTTCAGAGAACAAACGGTCTGCAGTTTCAGTCCCTTGCTTTCTGGTCTTGAAAGTACAAAAAGGAGTTTCCCACCCGCAAAATTAGCTCCTCAAAGACCTTGGAAACTTGATCAAATTAGCAGCCTGATATTTACATATTAGCTAAAACAGGGACACACAATCCCTGTGCTCAATGCCATGCATTGCTCATTATAACCTTAAATGCACCCTTCAGCACCTGCAGAGTCAATACCGATATTCTTAATCACAGGTCTGCTTTGGACTTGCTACAGAGCAGAATAAAAAAAATAAATCAGGAGCACATAAAACATAAGACCTCATGATGCTTATTTCTCAGTGGTACTTAATGACCACAGTGGGATCCAGTGAGATGACTAGTCTCCCTCTACACTGTGTCAGAAAGATTAGAACCTCAGAGAGTCTGCAGGTGTTCTGGTGCTGAGAAGGATGGTACACTAAGGCAGCCCAATAGGCAGCTCTAACCACAGGGTTCTGTTTAAACTCTGAACCTGGGCAGCCAAAAAGCAAGAGGTGCTTGACTCACAGGATGTGAATGAGAACAAACAGGGAATGTAATTTTGTCTACCAGCTGCTTCAGTCAGCTGGTCAACTGAGGTCTGAATTCACTAAGAACTGAGCTATCTGACCTTCCAGTAAACTATTAATAGTCAGGTAGATGTCCAATAGCAGCTACTTTACTTTAGCCCCGCTTTCACTGTTGCATTAAGCAATAAACTAACCTAATGCTCTTGGTGTGCCCAGGGTTTGTTTAGAGCACAACTACTGTAGCTTGACTCCTCTCTGCATAGTTTCTAGATTCCAAAATCAGGCTGGGCAGCATGCAGAAACCTATTTAGTCTTGCCAAGGCAATATGGATCTATTGTGCTAACCAGAACTTACGGAACTTGAAAGACAGAAATATCTTGTATTTTCACAGGTGAAAAAAAGTGAATGAGTATTTTCCAAGGCAGATGATTACAGTCCAAAATACCCTGCTCAGTAATGTCAGGTGCAATCATGTAAAATCCTTGTTCTAGGCACTAACACAATCTTTGGGTCTGGCCCTTTGCAGACAAAAAATACTGAAATTTCTCCCCTCTTCATGCTCCCCCCTACCAAAAGAACAAACTGTCCTAGCTGTGCAAGAAAACACACAAGTCATCCCACTTCGATTCCTCCTCCCAAATCATAACCTCCATACTGCAATGAGTTTTTGATACCCAGCTCCTGCCTTACAGAAGAAAGCAAGTCTAAGTGTCCCACATCTATTCTTCCGCAAAATTCCTAGCTTGGTCTCAATCTGTTACTCCATCCTCTCTAAAATTTTCTTCTTATAAACAGCCACTGGCTGTGCTCGAAATCATGCAAACTCCAAAATTAACTTTATTTGAATCTTGTAACATTATCACTACTCATGTACTTCTGAAGACTTCTGATTAAAATCAGAATGGCTTTTCACTCTGCTCTAAGCATGGAAAGCTGAGCAACAAAGATCATAAAGCTTTCTACACAGGGACTGACTCAGGCACTATCACATGTAATGTTTAGAATGTCTGCTTTTCCTTTTTTGGTTGTAATGAAGAAAGCTAAAACCTGGCTACTGAAGAAGCTACTAACACTTACCGAAGAACACCTCACTACTCACCACAGGTATTTCATGTTCTAGAAATAACACAGGCTAGCTCTTCCTCATCTGAAAGTATTAACCTCCCTTTGGTTTACTTTTTTTGTGGAAAAGGAGCTATTGGTTTTCATTCAAGGTACACTATCAATTGTTTCAAACAATGAAGATGGCAAAAGGGGTTTTTCTTTTGACTTTCTGAAGACAGCAAGAAAAATGCCCAGAAGGCATTTTTTGTGCAAAAAGGCTTTATGAACTAAAGTGAACAGATACAACTATAAATTTAGGAATTTTATTAGATGGGCCAGTAGTGTGTGATCCCAATGCTATATATGAAGTACAGCAAAACAGAATAACCTTTGTCCAAAAGATACCTTTACCCAGATACATCTCATGATTCTCTCAACTATATTTTAAAACCCCGATGCATAAAAATCAGAGTTGCTTTTTATACAGCATTAAATCCACTAATCATCACTTCAGTTTATTTCACATTTCACTTAATGCATTCTGAGGATTTTTCAAGCTTTAGTTTGCAATGTCAAAAATTGACTTGTTTTGATGGTAATGTTGAAAATTACTCTCTTCTGAAAAAACAACTTATCAAGTGTCAACACTGTAAGCAATAAAGTAATGCAACACTTAAGTCCTTTTAACATAACACACATCTACATCTTTAATATGAAGAAGTGCAGCATTCAAATCCTCCTTATTTACTTTTTTAATCACACTGTATTATGCGATTAAAATCATGCCATAAAATCATGCTAATGCTTTCCAATGACACTAATGAACACTATTCAGACAGAGCAGGTCTATTAACAGAAGCAGCCCTACTGGGGTAACTCACTCATTGGTCCTTCAGTTTAACCAAATGCTCATTTCATCTGAATTTCTAGTCTTTGTGTAAATAACTATTTTAATGAAGCAGGTAAGATGATTATCAAATCATAGCATGTATCACAACAACCTTTAAAACTGAGAAGTTCTTTTAATTGCTGAATAACAGTTACATGGCAATCTGATTTTTTCTGTCAAAGAAAAACTCATAGAAAACATATTTAAATTAACACTTAAGTATTTTTTATTATTCATTACCTTCAACTTCAAGTGCTTTAAAAGAACCAAAATTACATGGAAAAGCCAGAAGTATATACTATATTCAGTAAAATCCCCCATTGTTCTATGCTGCCCATTGCATTGTTTTTAAGAAACAGAATTTCCAGGTACTGCAGGTGCACTTAACCCTTATGCTCTAATACTTCTTAATGGAAAGAGCATCAAGTGGCTAGCACTTATTACTGTTGAAGGTTTTCTTTTTTTTGAACAGCTTTTAAACAAATGAAATTACTTGGGGATTTATTTTAATTGAAGATTCAATTGGACTATACATTTCTATGCAGTTTCCATAGCAACATTAATTTCAAACTAAAGAAGCTGCTTCTCTATTACTCATTATTACTAAAATTCAATTTCATGTCTCTGTTGGAACTGAGCAACATAAAAAGAGGCCTTGGGAAGAATCCATCTAGCACAACCAATTAGTTTTGAAAATGGCTTTTTAAAATCCACCTAATTTAAATTTCATCCAAATTGAAGCCTTAAAAGCAACAATTTTGCCACTGAAGTAAACAATGGCCAAAAGGCATATAACTATTTTCCAGTGGTCTGAACAAAAGAAAGACAGGTGCTGTAGAAGTATGGCTTTTAGAAAGTTCATAGCCCCTTTCTGCCACAAGTCATGAACTGCCAGCCAAAATAGTAAAACTATAATCCCTAACATTCATCTTTAAAGATGCATTAGTCTAACATTTATTACCATTTGATCTTGGCAATCCACTTATAAGGGACACGACAACAGCACAGACCAAAACATATTCTTATTCTGAAAAAGAACAAATAGGTCAGAGGAGGGAGGTTCTCTTTTTGCACACTTTTTTCTATCACTGTCTCATTCTTCCTCAAAGGCATCAGTCACGTTCATCTTTACTGTTTCATATGACTGTCTACCTAACTGTTGTCTCCTTGTTTTTGTTTGAGCAATAACGAAGATCAAGAAAAGCAATGTAAATTACAGTCTGCACACTATTTATTGACCTGTTTTGGTGTGTACATGATTTTAAATACATCAGAGATCCACTCACTGCGGAAGAACATAGTATCATATATATAAAAAAAAAAGAGCCATTTTAAATACACATTAAACTAAGTTACTTTAAGCCAAGAAGAAATAATAATAATAAAAAAGACGTTTTTGAACCAGCAAAAACTAAGGCAGCTAGAGGAAAAGCCATGGATTTCTAATACTAATTACAAGACAGAAGTTACACCTCTTGAATCTAAACCCATAGCTTAACAGCCATGCTGCACAAGCAAATTAAGTACTACCTTCATTCCCACATCTCTTACACAGTATCTACATGCCCTCATTCAGGTCCCAAGAGCTTACATAGGTGAAATTTCATCAAGAAGAGAGAAAAATGCCTCACAAAACTGCAAAGAACAGATGAACTGACTTGCCTCAGAGATAATTCTCCTTCTGCTGATAACATTACTAAAATATACTTGTGAGAAGGAAAAGAATATTTTACATTAAAGGATTACTATTAAGAAGATGAAGTTTAATTAAGCTGGCAGGTCAGTCTTTCTATAAATTAACTCTGAAAGTATCACTGGCAATTTTGTATTTTGTCACATATTGCCTACCCTAAGATTCAATTGTTTGATGCCATCCTGGCACCCCATTAATAAGAAATTAAGGATAATGCAGAATCTATATTGATGAATGCCCACATTCATACCCCAAGTATAACTTAGAACCTGATTACTCTAGCTCATTACAAAACAAGAATTCTGTAGTTTCATTTAGTAATGTGGCATTTTGCACTAGATGATGGCATCTCGCCCACTGTTAAGTTGTATTTTTTTGACTGAAAGAAGTAAGAACAAGTTTTTCTATTTTATTAAATGTGTACAACACAGTCCTATTATTGTTACAGGGAACCACTAATGCTTGCCTATTTCCTTCCAACTCTAAACCAGCAACTTGATAGTTATTTTGTCATTTCTCATCATGGGACCGTATGTGGATTCTCGCTTGGAAAATTATCAAAGCTTTCTGGGGGAAAACCACTACTATTTTATTCAGGAAAACATTCTGTATTTTCCTTACTAAATAAAGCTGATGATACTTAAAATAACAACATACCATAGTGTAATTGTGAGCCACCTTGTGCAAGTCAGTGCAACCCTGCGCATCAGCAAAAGATCGGATTCCAAGGCAATTGGACGGGTGAAGCTGCTTCATTAGGAATTTACAGCATGCTTCTACAACCTGAGAGAGCTGAAGAAGGCAAGCTGTAGACAACAGGCACTCAATGTTATCTTCTTTTAATTCAAGGCGACCTAGTAATATTAAAAAGATCACATTAGTTTGCTCTAATAATTTGTTAATTCCCTAAAACTCAGAGGCAGCAGAATTATTTACAGACTATATGACAGAATATAAGGCTTAGCAAACATCACCCTCAGCAACAGATAACCAGCTTTTCAAAATTAGTACCTATAATGATGTAAGGAAAGGGAATCCTAATAAGAGTCCTTTTTTTTTTTTGTCAGTCATGATACATTTAAAATATTCACATAGTTTGTTACCTAACTGAATACAGAGAAACTATATCCTACCAGCTTGCCTCAGGTAATGGCAACGATGATTTCTTTTTATTTATTTATAAGGAATTAAATAATGTGCATAACAATTTCTAAGGAGCATCTGAAATCTAGTAATGGAATATAATGCTCACAGGAGGACAATTCATTAGATGACATTCCCATTTTCATTCTAATTACCTGTATATGCATATTGAACCAGAGCCCACAATGCATTTGGCTCCACGCCTTCCATCTTGATTTCTTCCTGTCTTGCTTCCCTCACATCATTAGTGAACATTGCTGCAAAGTAGTCCGAAACAGAGGAGAGAACCAATCTGAGCACATTGTGCAGGCGAAAATGAGAGACACAAAGAGGAAAAAAAAAACCAACAAAAAAAACTTAGTCAACCTGACGTTTGTTAATTTATGATTCATTATTTTGTTCTTTGAAGAAACACTGTATTGAGAAAAACATTTTAAAATTGACAAACTGCTCCATGGTCTAGTTCCCCTTTATGAATAATGAAGTACTGTTACTAAATCTACATTTGCTGCTGAAGCAAACTAATTACCCTTTCAAAGCTCAATGACTTTTAATAGCCAACACAGAAACAACCCACAAAACTCATGTAAATTGGAAATGAAACACAAATATACATTACGGAAATTTAAAAAAACCTGAATTTACTTCCATTTATATTACGTCAGTTGCTTTTTTAAACGTGAAAGAATGACTTACTAGTCCTTTTCAAAGTGCTTTAAAATGCTTTTACTCTTGGTGCACACATGCATTCGTTTACTAACACTGATAGAACTAGGCAGAGTAAACATGGAGATGGTACAAAGTAATCTTTTGTGGGTATGTATTTAGCCTTTTGTTAACAATTCTGAGTATTTTAAGATACTGAGTAGACATGTCAGTGCACAACAGAAATTTCTTTGGATTACTAAAACACTGACTACATATAACAATGCCACTCCACAAAATGTGCAAGAATTTTGATGTCTCCGTATGTGTTCATAGGACTAGGGTGAAAAAGGAAATCATGTGGAGCAGGAATATTCAACCTATAGTTCTGTTGTATGAAATCTACCATAACTATTCAATGAGGTCTGCTGGTTTCTTCCCTAAAAGACCTCTAGGAACAGCCTTGTGGTTTGGATCAATTTTTGCGCTGCAGTTGTCCACTGCTGCCTTGCTCAAAGGGAATTCAAATATAAATACATTTGCATATGTACTGAGCTATACAAACAGCAACCCCAAGAATCAAGCCTAATGCAAATGCACTACACACTCCATCTGCACATTCAATGAATATAATACTTCACAAAATTACTCAGCACAGAACAAACTGACATTATATTGGCTTCTCATGATGACAGAGGTCAGGTATCACAAAACAGAGTAAAATTAATTGAAAAGGTGAGCATCAATGCTTACGAGTAAGTCTAAACATGTATTAATGGAGAAGATTTGCAGGTACATACACACAGTCATGAACTACAAAGAAATGTCTCTTAAATAACTGCAAAGTAATAAATTGTTGACTAATTTAAAGTACTTTTTTTCTTGCTGATTTTCTGACCATTGACTATTTGGTCAGGCCTGCAGTAGGGTAATTTTTTTTTTCTAGTTGCTGAGGCAACAGAGCTGGGTTAAGGGCATACAGGAAAAAGATTCATTTTATTTCAACATCTCGTATGATTGAAGTTTTTTAATGAGAAATAAAGTTCTGTTCTTTGTAAGAAATAAAGTTCTGTTCTTGAAATAAGAGATTTATTCCATGGCTGACTTGCCGAGAAAAATTAGAACGTTCTGCCAAAGCAGCGTGCAGGCATCAGTTCTAAGCATTTTAACCTCAGGTGTAATGACACCTCCAGTTGAATGAAAATACTGCCTCCCAGAGATCTGTAGCAGTTTACTGAAATTAAAGAGTACATTCAGGTAAGCTTCAAGGGAGAGTTCCTGCAACTGCTTTTGATGCTAGAATGAGATTACAAGATCAGATTTGCATGTACTAAATAGGGGTTCTCACTGGAAGAGAAAGTGCATAGATGGACAGATATGAATAACCCAAGTATCTCTGCAGGTCCAATTCAGAATAAAAAAAAAAGCAAACCCAAACAACTTAAGATATTTGCCTCTGGCAATACTGACTTGAACACAGACTAAAGCTTGAAAAAGGAAGGTCTCTACAATGGGAAACAGAACTGAAAACCTAATTTTATGACAGTTTGGGGTTTGTGGGTGGGGTTTTTTTTCTTCCCCCAACAGTGCAGCTGGGTTAGTTAGCTCAGTATTATTTAGAAAATGGCTGGACTGTACATATCCTAGCAACTGCTGAAGAAATGTCAAATAATAAATAACCTGGGGCTCCAAACACCTTCTACCAGCTGTTTGATATCAGCAAATTTCTCCCTGTAATTTCCAGTTTTGAAGTCCTCCAAAAGAAATTATTAGAAATTTAAAATGCAATCCACTTACTATTTTTGCAAACTTGCATTCGGATTCATGAGAAGATATACGTGCTTCACAGTGTTAAGTGCTTTCCAGAGAGTGACTTGCATATGCCAAACAGGATGTGCAGCCCAGGAGTAGATTAATACAAGTAATATGCCAAAGTATAATTTATACTGGTAACAATTTTCTAACATTTTTAGTCAAGAAGCATGTTCACAATGAAAAGCCTTAGAACAGGTATCTACATTTTTCTCTTAATTCAACTAATTTAGAAAAAAGATCTTTCAAAGAAAGAAAGGGGATTAAAAGATACAGTGACAATGCATCAATGTGACACTGAGCTAGCATAAAAGAAAACAAAAGCAGACTTTCAGACAACTGGTCTTTTTTGTCCTATATTTTTCCCACTAGTCAATAAAAACCAGTTACTACTTTACTCATGCCACCTGACACCCACTTTTCATTGATCTTTTAATCTCATAGCTAGTAACTGATTTTTCTTTTTTTTTTTTTTTTTTGGATTGTCTGAAACTAAACTGCATTCCCACATACAGATTATACTATGTGAAGCAGCTGCTTCATATAACTGAAGAATCCATGGAAGATTTTCCCCATCCATATTTAATCTTTTTGCTAAAAAAGCTCAATATGATTTTTCAAAAGAATAATCTATGCAACGACTATAAAAAACAACACTTATATCCACAATCTCCCTGTTAATAAAGCCATCATGGCTCTGTTAGTATTTAACATAAAGAGAATCTCTTTGTGTTATTTATTAATCATTAAAATTAACATTCATCCATATCAAGAGTTCACTGGGAGCTACTGATGCTGCAAAATACTGCCTTTATTCCGTTTAGAAACTGAAGAAAGCTGTGGGTTTTGTATTCTGAGTTTGTATTTCTTTCATAATTGGCCCAACTAAAATGCCTATGAAATCAGTATATATTGACATTAGAGAGGCCTCTTAGCAGCAACAAACAACAAAAACAAAACAAAACAATATCAAGAAAAAGCTGTAATATAATTGTCATTGTATTGTTCCACTGTGGACATTGGACATGTTTACCTTTACTCTCCTTCTTACCTAATTCCCAGCTACTGCCAAATATTCAATCCTGTATAGGTAAGATTACAAGAATTTGGCTACTGAATTATACATATACAGTAGGTTGGCGGCTCTTTTTCAGTGCACAGGAAAAATGTAGAGAAAAAGGAACACATGAATACCAGAATTTTTCATCTTGGAGATCACAAAATGTCTGAACAATTGATCTCCGACAAAACCACTCAACAGCTATGGGCTAAATACTGACAAAGTCTAGGTGTTTCAGCATCTCTCCCTGCTCTTACAGGAGGTTCCAATGCTTGAGACCTTTAACTTCTGTGGTTCGTACTGATCCAACAACAGAAAGATCCACCATGATGGTTTACACTTATTTTGAAGAGTCTTCTACTAAGAGCCACTACAGTATCTGTAACCAGGATGGCATACCTGAATTAAATTGTACTACTTGTTGGAACTGCCACAAGCTTCATCATCTAAACAGTTTTCTACATCTACAAAGTAATTATTACATGAAACAATGATAGCTGTCAAACCTGGCAATTTACAGATTTAGTATCTCCCAACCTGATTCACCTGACAGAATGAAGCTTCTTCACATCTTGAAGATAAAAGGGACACTTCCTAGACAACTCCTTGTTTGCAGCTGCATAACAGCTCAAAATAGTCCTATGGAACTCACTAATAGCATTCACTGAAGTTGTAAGGTGATATACCGAATAGTTAATGCGTCGTGGTATGAAGCACCTCACACACTGGTGGCTTCAGCTAGTTTCTATTCTTGATAACAATACATGTCAGTAATGAAAAGAATATATGAAAGTCATACTATCCCACACTACTAATGTATCTGTATTTATTTAAATTAAATTTGTTTAAAAGCAAGCAATACCTAAAAATACATGCAATATGTTTCTGTTATAATTATTTCTACTTATAGCTCTCTTCCAGAGAAATCAAACCTTTCAAAATTCATTTGCTGTTTCTGACACTGAAATGATTGTAGTAAACCCTTTAGTAAAATTTCTCAAAACCACGACACTGCTAGTAGCAATAGTACCTTTTTAACATAAAGCTATCACAAAAGTTCTTTTTTATATACTTTTGACTTTTTAGAAAGACACTTCGTGTTAAACTTTTAGAAACACGTAGCTAAACCAAAGAAAAAAAGGCTGCAGTGAATGATTTACAAACTAAGGCAATACAGATGTGAAAGAAAGGAAGTATTACTAAGCCATATGGAAAAGTAGTACAAAAATAAACAAGCCTCAAGATAAAAACATCTGCAAATTGTGCTATTCTAGACAAGCTTCCTAACCCCTAGCATACATAAGCTTCCATTTGCCTTCTTCAGTCCCATGGCTTTTCTATTTCCATCTTTCAGTGTCAACAGGACGAAAGAAAATGGCTCCATACAGATTTTCAGATTCCTGGTTAAAGGATACAGAGCAGGCTGTAAACCCCCTCTGGCCAGGAATTTACACAGACCTCCCTTCTCTTATGTGAATGTTCTAATCAGCAGGTTATTACAATACAAAACATACTCTTATTATGGATATAGCAGTTAGCTGAATGTAATAAATGGGAACATAATAAATGACTCAGACATCTGAAATTGCAGTGGACACAGGAACAGCACCTGACATGAAAAACTTTAATTAAATTTAATTAAAAGTCTAGCAAAATTTCTTTATGAAACTGCAGGCTAAGGAGTGGGAATATAACACATTTTTTCCTTGTGGAGAACTGTCCCCTCTCGTACTTGCTTCTTGATCTCCTAAATAAGTTCTTAGCTATAATTTCAGCACAGAATGAGATGATAAGCAGTCTTAGAATAATAATGAATGCCATATTCAGAAAAATCATGTCTACATATGATATTCTTATTTGTAGACTCACAGTCTGAATTCTTTGAATAGACACAAACCAAACCCCTTCAGAATTTTACAGTAATATATTACCTGTGCTTATTACTGTTGCAGCATGCAACTCATTGCTTTTTTTCTCTAAAAACATACATCTCAGGACATTCAAGTATCACCAAAATTAGAAACTGAGTATTAAGAAAAAAAAATAATACAGGAACTATTAAAAATATCTGGTTCAAAAAACAGAAATTCTGGAAACTCTTCTCTATATGTGTGTTTAACAAGTGTGATAAAGAACAGTGTTTATTATTATTATTATTATTACTACTACTACTTATGAATTCTGTGTGACCACATATAAAGAAAAAACTTTTTATCTTTCTTAAGAAAAAATGAAGAACAAAAGAACTGTCCAGTGTAAGTGAACTTTCTGTTTTCTTACACATCTCAGAATGCCAAGCCATTAAGCTAGTATCTATTTAATACATCTTTTGTTGCTTATTAAGTCTTAAGTTAAATTAATCACTACTGTTCTGACATATACTGACTGCTCCAGCCTGCAGTAAATACTGAAGTAGGCAGAACTTGGATGCAGGCAGTAAAAAAATCCTACAGAAATTTTTTCTTGTAACACAAGTTACTACAAGTACATAAAGCCAGTCTTCTTACTGAATTTCTATAAATTCTGAACCAAATTTAAGATTTCCATCTTTATCTTTCCCACTATGGAAAAGTTCAACTTTCGGTGAGGTACTTTGGATGTACTGAGATGAAGACACTACTTATTGCTGTGTTTCTCTGTGTAAACAAAACAGTAAGAGAAAGAACTTACTGTGCAAAAGGTAAAGCTGCTTTCTATGTTGCTCCAACATTGTAAAGCAAACTAAGGACAATCATCAGCCTCCCACCTCCCGCTACAAGCATAAGGTGTGCTTCTTTGGCCTTAACTTTCATGCTTATTTAAAACACAATATACCAACCCCAGCAAGATGTTTCTCCTCCCAAAAGAAGACCAGAGCAAATAAGAGGTGGTAGCATAGGCTTAACTGCACTACAGAAACAAATACTGTAGCAGAAACTGGAGGAGCAAAGTCAGTTCTTGAGAAACTGGTAGGAACCACATTAAAGAACATTTTAGCATGCTTTCTGTTTATCTTGTTACCAAAAAATAAAATATCTCCAGTTCGTACAAGATACTCAGAGCTGTCCTCTGCACCCTTTCTACACTTTTAAACTATTACATAAACCATACTCCAGAACTGTATACTGCAAAGGTGCTACCACATAAGAAAGTAAAATTATTTCCTTTTTATAATCGCTCTTTTTCCTGCTTACAGCATTCCTGAGCTCTCTGACTTCGACATTACTTCAGCAGGTGCAAATCCACTAAGGGTGTGTACATTCTGTTTTCATACAATTCACTCTTTCCACAAGGACAATGCAGTTTTGCAACAAATTTGAACAAACTGAAGAGTAATCTTAAGCAACTCTGTAGTCACAGGGAAAGCCAAATCACCTTGCTCACTCTATTCTCTCTCCAAAGAGGATTCATCATCATCCACAGCTATGTATGTGGCTGTAAATATTTACAAAGGAACTCAGGTCAGGGGTTGGGTGGAGAGCAGGACCACCCATTTTAGCAGCAATTGCAAAAAGATTTGCTTAAATCAGCTTGGAAACATCAGTGATAGTCTTGACTGTTTAAAAATGAAGCTTCATAAAATGAAGTCTTTGAGAGCAGTAGCAAGTTATGGTATAACTGCCTCCCTGCACCTCAAGTCTGTTCCCACACCCACGCCATTATTCCCTCAGCTGTGTCAGCACAACAGTGTGGATGATACCTGAATAAAAGCAGAGATCTGTCTTTTTTAAGGGAAACACCAAACCCAAAACAGCAACCTCTTCTCAGCATTTTATTACTATCACAATAGTAATCTGTAGTTTCTCTTTGGGGGTAGGAATGAGCACGGGAAACTAGGTATGCTTTAGGTTGCTATTCCTGTTGTAGAACTGATCTTATGAAACCACAGCTTAATTATACCTAGGTTCCTATTCGAACTATTAATAGTGCATTAAAACTGTAACATGCTTCAGTTATTCATACTTTTGTTTCACAGTCTTTGGTATTTTCGTAGCTGTTAAGTGGCATGCTATATGACCTGTTAATTACACAGATGACAGACAGTGTAATGTTTGATCTAATTTACCCATCTCACAATAGCCTGCTATCAAAGGACTGTTCTTACTATGGGAGCAAAAAAACTTTATGCAGACAGAAGACTGTCCTTATTGCTAATTATGACTTCAATAACTTAATTGTTAGTACAAAGAAAAAATTAAATCTAAGAAAATTTTTTTATGTCATTCCATGATACAGAAACCACTACTATTAATAACATTCTGAGGGTGCTTTTGGGGTTTTTATTTTGTTATTCAAGTATCTTACTATATGCTTGAGGACAAAAAGTAGAACATGAAAACATCACAATTATTTTTGATGCTGTATCACATACAACAGAGAGAAATTAGCTTTTAGTTTCCAAATAGATGTTAAAAAACATAAGCATGTTTAAAGTATTCTAAATTATTTAGGATGCTCTGACCTTCTTTAAAGAAAACACAGGACACACTTCGAAGGTGCATTTGCAAACAAATATGAAGTTACTTCAAATTATAATAAACTTACCTGTGAGCTGGAATTCTACGATCACCAGCAACTAACACCACATCACATAGTTGTTTGTGTCTAAGATAATTCTCCATCTTTTTAAAAGTTTGTTCAGCGTGGTTGAGGGCCTGAAAAAATTCATCTGAGGTACAGGGCTCCATAGTTTGACAAGACGATAAGGTATGACTGCTGTTGGAGGTTCTGCTGAAGACAATAACAGAAATCGTAGTTCCCACAATAGTGCAGCAATTTATCTACAGATGATAAATGTGAATTTAAAATTGACATACATTATTTGTTTAAATATATATTTCCTTGATATTTTATTTCTCTTCATATTCATACTTTCTCTCTTCCTGCAAACCTAATCTAAACCCTTGTGAAAAAGGTACAATCATTTGATGTTGTACTCTTCAACTAACAGACATATGAAGATCAGTCCAGTACTCACATCTATAGCATTGTCAGATGGTTAAGGAAGAACAGACATCTACCAAGACCATGCAAACTGAAAAAGCAACGGAAGGATGCAATATAGAATCAAGCCTTTCCCTGCCACGTATGTTAAAGCCTTGCTTCATGCTTAGCCTAAGGTGGCTAGAACAAAACTCAGCATATATGGAACTAGTAAAAAGAGCGTGGGCATGTGGGGTGGGGTGGGGTGGGGGTGGGGATATCAAAAAAAACATCAATGTACCACCACTTCTAGTGTATGAAGCTTTATGTGTCTGAAATGAGATCTAGCACAGCAGAAGCCAATACAGGGGAAAAGCAAGGGTGGATGGGGAGAAAAATTACTCCTGTCCACACACACAGCAGCTTGGGAGAAAAGAGGAACAGAGAAAACAAGTGGAATGCATGGGCCTAGGACAGACATAAGGAGATGAATCCTAATTATGTACGCGGAGGGAAGCACCTTTTCTTGCTCATAATTTTTTAACTGACTTCTAATTAATCTTCCACAATGCAGGCAATTTATAAAATACTCTGCACCTGCCACAATATTTGGAAGGACATGGATTCACAAGATCTGCATTCAGACCCCTGTTTTCACAAAGATATCATGAACTCAGGCAGCATGCTTAGAACTAAATCCACCAAGAGACTTGGCTCAGTCCTTAGCCTAGAACTTTCAAGACAGAGCTCCTCAAAACTGAAGTCTAAATTTTCAGCAGAAGATGCTCTGTAAAGGTTTTTTCAGTTTGGTTTTTGGGTGGTGTCTTTGTTTGTTTGAGGTTTTTTTGTTTCTTGTTTTTTTTATTTTATTTTTTGGGGGTTTGGTTTTGTTTTGTGCACATGTGCAGACAGCTAAAAAGGCCAAGCAATTTGGTACTTAATTCAAAACTAAATCTACTAATAGATCAGAAATGAGATACCTGCCTACCTCCCTCCCACAGAGGACTTTATCTTATGTGCTCTCTGAAACTGTGGCTAGCCATTTATTTCAGCTGCATGAACTTCTTCTCAATCCCTGTAAGTCACTTGTTCAGCTCCACCACTGGCCCTCTGACAAGCTGGAACAAGCATTCTTAGGGGCCATTCTGGAAACTGAATCAAGGAACTCATACATGTGAAAAATGTAATCATGAAAAAGATTACATTGACAAAACTGGGTGGCATTCTCCCAGTGAATGCTCAAGAAGTACTCATGGAAAACAACTCTTACACCAGTAAACAAAAGAAAGCAAAAGAAACAGAAGTGGAAAGAACAGGGTGCTGGTCAACAAGAAAATGCTTAGGAAATCCTTATTCCCTATCACAATTTACCACATCCTCAATTATCTTGATACAGGTTGGGGTTTTTTTTGGCTGAACCACATTTTAATCCAGATTCCTCAAATTAACTCCATTAATAATGATAAAAAATAATTACATGGTATCAGGGATTTGATGTACATTACCACCTCACAAAGAGTTGTGCAGATAAAACTGAAGAAGCAACAAACTGGCACGGAGAAGCAAAAAACCTTCTAAACCAGCTCTTTGCTGGACTACACCCTCACTGGAGTTACTGCCAGCCCCAAGACTGCACATGTGTACATTCTGCACAGAACTCAGTGGCAGTCACCACTCTCGTTCAATAAGGAAAAATAATTGCAGCCGCATCTGTTTTCCACTACCCATGACAAAGCACTTACTCAGACCACAACAGAGCCAAGCTTAGTTCTTCCCCTTGCCTGAAGTTCAACCCTATACCTGTCCTCTGGCCAATAACTTACAAACCATTTTCCATAAGGAAGGAAAAGGAGAAAGAAAGAAAGACTAAGCTTCAGTGGTCTATAAAGAGAACATGAAAGTGACAGCCTAATAGTTGAATACTTGTAAAAAAGGAAAGAAATAGCTTCAAGTGCTATTTATGCCTATGACTCAATGGTTATAAAAAAAATCAAATCTCCCTCCTTCCCCAAACTGTTTTACAGATCTGTTTGCCAGTTTAGTTTGCCACAGCCATGATAGCTTGGGAGAATACACAAGCATGGGAAGAAGAGAGGACACTGAGGACCTGCTTTTCTCTCTCCCAGCAGTAGTACTGAAATGCCTTCCAAAATTCTTGGCCCACATTCCTTCCACCTAGAGAGGTGAAACCTGGGTATCTAACACTGACCCATGAATCCCGTGCTCAGAGCAGACACCCAGCCATGACGGTCCTGTAGCTCTGAGTATCAAGGCAGCTCTGCTCCTTTTGTATTTGGCTCTCAACTCAAACTTATCTGCAAGTATAGTATGAATTTCCCTTCCCATAGGCTAGAGAGATATTGCTACTTCTGCACACCTCACACATACTACTCAGAAAATTGCATTGAAGACAGAGGCTGTCAGCACACAAAATAAGTCTATCAAAGAACCCTTTCTGTATACTCCTTTAAGATTAAGACAGCATTTTTAACACATGAAGTGGAAATATTATTACAAGTAGCTTAGAATGTTAGTCAGTAGGGTTTCCTTTTTGTATTCTTTAACTTCACTCACATTTTTCTTGATCTTTCTCTTCTTTCCCTATTTATGTCAAAAATATCCTATCTAGCACTGACCAAATTTTATTAAGTATGATACAATATTAGGATGATTGTAAAAATATAAGTAACTTTAAGGACAAGGTCTTTCCCACACTAGCTACACATTTTACTACCCTGGTGACAAACGTTCATATACTAAAGATGCTAGCTTTCTTCAGCTTCTCTGTCTAATAAATAATTTATATAACAGTACGCCTTTTGAAATCAAAATTATGTATAAGCCATATATATAGCTATAAACCCATTCATTTTTAAAGGATTTTATTTCTTGAAGTAGGATGTTTGGAATAAGGAGCTCTACCCAATATAATAGTTCATTGCAAAGCAATGAAGCAATTTACTGGGCTAGCGAAGTGGTGATAAACGAGTTTCAAAAGTAAAAGCATATATAATGATGACGACTGGAGAGCTGAATTCACACCTCTCCTTCTGCTGTTGTTTCAGTCTTCCTTGTTGTAGTTTAAATAAAGCAACAGCATAGTTTTTAATATAAAAACAAAACAAACCATAACATATACAAGCCTTCTTTCCTCCTACTTCTACTAAACTCTCTCTCCCAAAAGAGAGGCATCAGTGTTTTTCAAATTTTACATGGGAGAAGCACAATCTGTTCCTATTAACAGGATTTGTT
Source organism: Ibycter americanus (assembly GCA_035590275.1). NCBI lineage: Eukaryota > Metazoa > Chordata > Aves > Falconiformes > Falconidae > Ibycter > Ibycter americanus. The sequence continues at coordinate 27,089,325 of JAVJGI010000001.1, forward strand.
ATTTTAATTATTTTAAAGCATTGCAATTAATTTTAAATTTAAAGGAGGAGTTACTGTTATTTTATAGCAATCACAGATATTAGTTAACAACCTATGAATTCTAATAAGTATTAACCTTCTCTATAACAAAAAGTGGCAAAATTTTTTCAAGCATTTTATTTTATGCATTTTAAATTATTTTCAGGAAGGCATCTTTTAGCTTAAATGTCTCCATGTTTGTCTTAGAAATAAAAATGAAGCAATAAAGACTTAATTATGACTAAGAAAGAAATCAAATACAGTTTTCAAACTATTCATTTTGGTACAGAGACAGAAGAACAGAATCCAAAATCTGACATTGGTTTAAAAATATTTTTTTCTGAAAAATTGTGTAAAATTGTCTGAAAAAATTATCAGAAAATTATGTGTAAATTCACTTGTATTTTACTGTTCTATTGTCACTACCAGTTCACCTAATTTAGCTGTAACCTCACCTGTACTTCTAAAAAAGGTCAATTTCTCCACAAGGTAGTATTAAATCCTATGAATCTGCAAAAATGTAATTTTACTGCAAGATAAGAGTGACATGGTTACATCAAGGATAGGTAGTACAGATGCTGACCACCTTGTCTCTTCTAACCTTTTGCAGCAAGTAACAGATTATTTGCTTGCATTAAAAAGTCACACTCCTTTTGACAGAAGCAGCATACTGAAGTGCAGCTGGTTACTAGACCCTTGACTGGACAAAGGAGTCAGGCAGCATTATAACGGGATTTCTATCCATAAAATCTTGATGGAGAAACTACCTCCAATATATTGCTACTATGCCTACTCAACTGGATGGTTCACAGAATCAACAAATGAAGTCCATTTTACAAATATTTCTATGGCCTGTCTCCTTTCCTCATTCCACCTACCACCACGACGCCAGCTCTTCTCCTTCCCCCTCAGTTCCTTAAGGCATTTCCTCACTAGGCAAGAGACAGCAAATAATGTGACTAACAATAAGCTGTGTCACACAGCCAGCTTTGCAGCAGATGAATTCTGCCCTTTTTCAGTGAAGTCAACAAGCTGGGTTTCTCTCCATTAACTAGCTGCGAGGAGTGACATTATCTTTGAGACTTCTGCCTACCCTCACGTTAAGATGAAAATGGCCCATGGGTTTTAAAGCTACCCGGGAAATGGCAAGGGTGATGCAAAACACATCCGCATAAATTTGGTCCCTTTAGGAAATCAACCTAAAAGCAAATGCTCTGTCTACGCTACGCTACTGAAATTTGCAGGCAGCACTGTACATCAACCCAAATGGTTTTCGTAAATACACTTTAAAAGGTGCAAAATGGGAACTGGGGCCAGAATAACCTGTGCATAGAATTGACTTAAATTCTGTTTTACATGTTTCTCTAACACAGACTGGGTGTAGATGAAAGCATTAGTAGTAGTAAACACTGGCAAAACTGTAGAGATGGGAAAAAATACATGTTTTTCTCTTCACTAATATGTTTCCAGTGAACACCGCTTTGTTTCTCAGAAAATGAAGTAACTGACATCAACATTGTAAATCTGAATTCATGCATAAAGAATATTATCTTTATAAATATGACATGTAAATAAACAGAAAATCAACAAACCAATACAGACATCTCAATGTATACAGGTATTAAAAAAAAGTAAATATCGTGACATTTCAAAGAAGAAAAATAGTAAAAATACTGGTCACACCTCAAAAAGGTTCAAAATAATAACAGAGGTTTAGAGATAAGTGAGGGAAATTATTATGTGCAGAAAAATGGGTGCAACTGCCTTGTGTTTAGAGAAGACAACAAAAAAAAATGCACAGTACCTCTGACTATAAATTACATGCTCCTGTTTACATTCTTGTAATGCAAACCCAAGAATAATGTCAATGAAAGCAAAAGCCAATGTTTGACTGATCAAAGAAGAACTCTGCAATCATCAAAGCAGCATATGGAATTTACTCTAGCAAATCACCAATAAGCTATAAATTTCACTACTGTTCAAAACCAGTGAAGGCATTTATTTTCTTACTAGAACTGATAAATCTTCAGTAGCTGGACTTCCTAATTAAAAAAAGTCCTGTGCAGCCAAAAGGTAAGCTGATTGTCGACTTTGACACAGGACACTACATTTCCTATACTGCATAACAAATCCATGATTTCAAGGTATTTTTTTGGTAATAAGTAAAAGATCTGTTGAAATTTCAAGCCATCTTTAGGCTGAAGTAGTCAATTGCTTAGGTCATACACACTAGGGAAGATACAGTATGTCTGGTTTTGGACAAATTAGGATACACATTAAGCTACACCCTTTGCATTTTTAAACAAATCTCAAATTTGTAACTTTCTTACTGCGTTAAGATAGCTTCTCGCATTGCAGTTTTTACATACAATGTTTCAAAATAGTTTAAAAAAACATTTCAACAATTTGGTTGCTTACACTGCTGGCTTCAAGCTAGCTGACATTTTATGGCATGCAGAGACCGGAACACAACTTACTAAAATAAAAATATGCCAGTTTCCATAATTTTAGACTATACTTTGTAAGGAGTAAAATAATTCCTTCTTCAAACTTAGAAAGAGAAGAACCTCAGCTGCAGAGAATGAAGTTTGTTGCAAAGAAGGATGCTGAAAGGATTCTTGGAAAAAGCAAGCAGTGGTAAAAAGCAAGGTACCTCCAAAGGCTGGGAAGAGCATAAATAATAGGAGGAAGCCATAAGATGGTAACTACAGAGACTGCTAAAAATCCATAGTGTATCATAATTCAAGATAAGACAAGACAACGGGAAGAGGACAAAAGTGACTCTGGAGAGACTGAAGAGCACAGTAAGGCTATATATGCATGAGAACTTGAGGGCTACTGATTCACTCTATGCTAGAGAAAAGAATTATAGCAATAGCCAGAACTACAATCTTGCAATCAAAAGGCACAGGTTCTAGCAAACACACACAAACACACACACACACACACACATATATATATGCATTAACCTTAATCTAACTGGCACGAGCAACAACAGACACCAGTGTTACCTATGCTACGCCAGCAATGACATGTATATACAGCCTGCTAAGTCAATACTACTGCATCTTTACTTGTTTCTAATTATGATAAGAAATAACATAGGCATGTTTCATTGCAGATAGACCTTTGATTATAGCACTGATGTTTCCTAAGAGATGTCTTGGATTTAGTGCAGTGAATTCATATACCCACACAAATGTCACCCGTAACATGCATTCTGCTTGGGAAACAACTATTTAGACTACCTCGTGATACATCTATACTGCAGTGATCAAGAAGTGCAGTAGTACAAAAACATACCTGACCAAGCTTTAAGGTAGTCAAAGCATGTGACAATCAGTGCAAAAATACCATCATCTTGCATGGAAGCCCATTCCATCCAAATTAATAGCTGGAATCCCCTGTGGCTTTGAGAAGTCCATGCTACAGCCTCTTGTCTTACCTTCATTACATCTACTGTTCAAGGTTACTAGATTGCATCTGCCTCGTACATGCGATGTAATTGTGCTGCACTCTTTTCAAATGTACATAGACATAACTCAAGTGAAGATTTAATAGGCACAGAGGAAAATGAATTTTAGCAGTAGCATGGAAGAAAAGAAACTAAAAGGCTAGAGATTCTACCCTGTAAAACAACTTGTCTTTCAAGAAGTTTCTTATTTTTGTCTAATTCATGTATATATCCAGCAAAAAAATGCTCTTTCCATAATTTTTCAGTCAATTTCAAGTATCATACTACTATGATACCACAGAATTAGGGAATCTATTAACCGTCCTTATTTGGCAGTTTGCATTATTTTATGATAGCTATACAGACATACACAGCACAATTGGGGGTCCTAACAAACTTACAGTCTCAAAGGTAGGCAAGACTGAGGTGAAAGAAAAGACACATCAAAGGTGTCCGTAGATTCAAAACTGTTGCAGGGGCAGACTTCAATTGGAAGTTACAGCTTACCAAATCCAAGACTGTTCATAGAGCGTGCAATAATGCAGAGTAGCTACCACCTGGTGCATTCAGACCTTGTCTTAAAATCAATTACAGACATCTTACTGAAATGTTCAAGGTTAGGACGCAACTGATGAATTCTGAAATACCGTTTGTATTTAATGTTCAAATATAAATATACATTTTATATTAATTTGAATACATTTCCATACTTAAATCTACAGTAAAGTAATTCCAATATTTTAACGCGTGCCTGGGTGAAATGAACCAGATACAATATTCTGCATACCAGATATGCTCTAGGTATTTTTAGGTTGATATCCACCATGCCTTCAAGGTCTGTGGACTGCTGCTAAGGCACCCACAAAAGTGAAGAAAAACAAATCCATTGCTAATAGGCTTAAATTTGCTATACAAGAGTCTGCACAGCTGTTGGAAAATTTTAAAAAGTGTACAAATCCAAAATGATGACTGTTGCCTCGGGAATGTAGGAAAGTTAGTAATAGAGGAAATCTAGGAGACAAAAGCCAGCAAAAGAATTCAAACCTCACTGGTCCAGTAATTAATCATTCAAGCTAATGCTGGTTACAAACAACATGTAGGAGTATAAAGTGAACAGCATTATAGCCAACTAGCTCTGATCCCTGAATCTGGATGATCTGCTTGCATCTCAGACACAGCCTTTGTCAAAGATCTGGTACTAAACTTGGAATTTTGATTACCCCTTATGCCACCAAGCTCTATACTAATTACTAATAACAAATGAATTCTTTAGCACGTCTCCTCTATAAATGAATCACACAATGATCTAAAGCTTTCATAATGACAAAGATCTGATCTAAATGCTTTTCTATCTGTGCTGTATCACATGGCAAAGAGGAAGGATGATTGATATGTACAAAGCCATAGAGCTGTCACTTCATGCTTTTAGGGCTTGTAACTGGGCAGTAAGTTACAGAGAAGTAAAGAAGTAAGGTCACTGCATAGGTTCTACAAGAAGTTTAAAAAAAATGATTTTTACAAGCACACAATTTGTTTCTAATGGAGGTAACAGGGTTTTCATATGGGGAGAAAAGCCCTGTGAAAACTACATACATGAAAGTGTTTGGGTTTTTTTTCCCCCTCAAGTCAATAGATAACAAGCTATATTTTAAACTAATAAAAAAGACCATTTAAGCTCTTAACAGCAGAACAATTCCAGCTGCTGGACAGACTTCTGTAGTCTGCCCAATAGTTTATAGATTCTTAACAAAGGGAGTGAGCAAAACATGGTTTAAGTCCAGTGTCCCCATGAGACAAGAGACAGATAATACAAAGCAAGTTCTTACATTACCATTAGTTACATATTAAATTGTACCAGCACCGAACTCAAAATTTATCCAAAATATTATTTTAAAGCCTGAAAGTACTTGCAAGAACTACAAGACAAAAGGAATTACAAATAATTCTAGATGCTATAGATGATTAAGCACACAATTAAAAAGATACTTCAAATTTACTGAGTTCAAATCCTACATGCATTTCCTGTAGTACACAACTCCACCTGCAAAAAAGCCCCCACCAAAAACCCCCAAAACCCCAATGCTATATAGACTTCTCACAACCCTGAGTAAGTATCTGCAGTTCTCCAATTCTACAAAGTAACAAATTAGTTTTGTGGTATGTAAATTCTTCTCCTACAATTAAGAACAAATTTGTAGTAATTTCAATCTAGACATTTATCTCTTAAAATTACATGTTTTTTTCTACACTGAATGCACATTACTATGGTGAGAATATCCTATTTGGGGTAATGCTATACATAAAAATTTTACATCACAAGTAGATGTGGCCAAAATGGAAGGTGACATTACACCTATATCATATATATTATCCAGTGACACAGCTATTTAAAAAATCATACCTGAATATCACTTAAAATAGGATCTCTTCAGAGAGGTTATTTATAGCTATACAGTTGTTGCAGCATGATCAGACTGCTGTTATGAAGCATCAGCATGCAGGATTTCCTTTCCCTGTAATTCTAGTACTTTTGCCATTTGGTGATAAAAGCAAATACACTGTATTGACTCTTAAGCATTTTTACCCTCCCTCCTTTCTTTGAATCTTTAAAGGTTATATAAACCATAAGTCGGTAGTGTTTATATTGTTGACTACTTTGCCCTTGCACTAGAAGAATTCTTCTCATAGGGAATGCAAAGCACTAAAACTGCTATGTCTAGATTGATCTGTCCTTATTAGGCTTTATTAAACAGTGTACCCTTTTAAACAGGCATACTTTCTGAAATGCTGTATCATCGCAAAGTTATCTTAAAAGCAAGAAAGCAAACATCATAAAATTTACTTGAAATGGTAAGCTATGATGCACTATGTGCACTACAAAACAGGAAAAATACTTCTAGTGAAGGACAGCTGACATGCAATAAAAGGAAATAATAATCTTTCTTGTTAAGTATCAGTTTAATTCTTTTAACTTGCCTATTTTACAACAACTGGTAAACACCTTTCATTTAAGAACAAATTTTACAGTTTCATCTTTAGTAACAATATGTTAGAGAAAAACACCAAAACATCTTTATAGACACAATAAAACCATCTTTTCTTTTTAAGCTAGATACACATTTTAAGACACCTGGACAGAAAAAACTGCAATCACTTTAAAGCACAAATTGGCCAGCTTTCAATAGATATTTTTTTTCTTCAAGTTGCATATGCACAAGAAAAAAAAAAAAATCTTTGCTTTATATCTTAGGTATTTTTTATAGTGTCATTTCCCTCATCTATAATGTGGAAACTTCCAGTAAGAGTCACAAGAAGCTTACATTTTCATAGTTTTCTCCTAACTGGCATGAGACTAATTCTCAACATAAGTGAACGATCAGCATCACTTCGAAATAATTCAGCAAGCATCCTGTAACATTACCATGTAATGGACAGTACCTTGTTCATAGCAGCACATAGTTGGTATACTACTTAAAACACAAGTTTGTGCTTTATTTATCCACATTGACTAGAGCTGCCTTTTAAAAAGGTCCTAGTAAACACATCGAACCCTGATTATAAATCATTGTCTGATACACTGCAGCTGCTAGGTTTCCAAAGCATTTTAATCTAGAATAAAGGCTAGCCTATATATGCATACTATCTCTAAACATGAAATGAAAACACATTTCTCACAATAGGAAAGTAATCATTAACCTGCATGAACTGCTGTCCGATTCATTTTCTTCTTCACTTGCTCTATCATCTGTTTCTTGTCTGTCAAGCCAACCTGCACCTCCACAGTCTTCTGCTGCAAATTCAAATGTAGGGATTTCTGAGGTGGATGCCATTGGCCAAGGAGGTGAATTCTGGAAATCCTGTTGGCTGGACCTTCTGTAACCAACTGATGTTAGAGGTAGGTTACCTGAATCTAAAAACTTTGTGCCACCAGTTGTTACATTTTGTCCTCTATTCCAGAAGTCTCCCTGGTGGTTTGCAATTGCAGAGTTAGGGGCTGATGCCTGATGACCAAACCACTTCCATCTGATTTTTAAGATCTGCTTCACGTCAAACTCTTTACGAGAACCAGACATCCTTAGTGAAAGCCAGTGATCGTCTAGGCAACAGGGTAAGAAGCAGCACACATAAAAGAAGATTTGTGCACCCAACCAAGACAAGAGAAACACATGCTCTGCCTGTCTGTGGCAAGCAGATTTTCTACAGGAGGAGGGGAGAAAGCACTGCATTCACATAAAAAAGGCTTCTTTAATGTTATGTCATTAGAATAAAAACAAAAGGCAATAGATGGTGAAAAATCCTTACATAAAAAAAGGTGGTGAAAATCACCTCAATCAGAAAAAACGTTCATCCGTTTACCCTAAAAGCTCCAAGGCTGTTTCTCTTGCTTTCCTCTGACCATTAGCTTTCAAAAACACCAAACAAACAGTATTCATTAAAGACCTTTCAAGAGCTGAATACCACCCCTTTTCTCGAACCACGAACGTAATTCCTGTACTGCATCTTAGAGTCTCTGCTTCTTATTCTGTTAACTCTTGCTACTACAGACGGGGAAAAACTCACAAAAAGCAAACTGAATTCTTCCTGCTAAAGAATAATTCTAGCACTGCTAAGGAATAAATTTACAGAGAAGACTTAAAACCAATCCAAAGATAACTGATTATGCTGAAGAAAAACTGAATTGTAAGTAATTCTTTTTCTCATTACAGGACATGCCCTAACTTAAAAAGGGCAAGAACAGTCTGGAAGGCCCAAGGGACTAATACTGGGGGTTACAGAGCCTTTCATCATGATGTGCTTTGATTCAAACCTAGGTCTGCAGCAACTGAAATTTTCTATCTGAAATGAGCTAATGGTTTCCATTCACTTACACATCGCTAAAAGCAAGCAAAAGAAAGAGCTAACTGGTCACTATCCAAGACATCAGAAACACCCCCTGCAAAACAGACAACAAAGACAACTTCTCAAAAGGCTTCTTTCTAATCATATCCAATCGGCTGTTCCCGATCACGTTAAAAGTACTGTGATGGAAGAGTGAAAGAGATGCACATTTTTGAGACAGAATTCCCTCTAGATAGTTAATTTATGTAACATATTAAAATATTCAACAGAAGTTTTTACTTGAATGAGGAAGAGAAAACCAAAAGGACAAAATACATGAGCAATTTACATTTCCTATGAAAAACAGACTATTTCCTCTATGACATAGGGAGCTAGCTAGGTATAAAATGCTGAGACTTATTCCAATCACATGCAAATAGTAATAACAATTTTAGAACAACAAAGAGCCACTGGATTTTACCAGTCCTTGATAAACAGATCTATGTTTTCAATCTTCACAGTTCAGTTACTCCGTTCAACCCTCCAGGATACACAGGCAACACATTTATAAGAGCTTCTTTTCTACCTGCAGTTTTCATCAAAGGTGAAAGTCGTAATCATTATGAACATTGTGAGCTACAAAATAATGTCATCTTGTAATTAGGGTACCTGCAGTGTTCTTTAAATCAGGTTATATGCACAGTCCATATGAAAACTTACAACAGTGCCCAATTTTACCACCCAAAAAACAAACAGTCTGTTTCATACTCAATGCCAGGAGTAAATCATGCTATTTTCTTGGGAACCACAATGCTGAAAGGGCTAGTTTTAACCTGGAAAGCTCACCCATTGTTGCTCACAACACAGTTACTTATGAAAGCGCTTCTCACAAATGCTAGCAAAGCTAATTTCTATAGAAACAGCATTCCAGCTGTTCTCTACAAAGAGATGCTGCATTTCAGAATGCGTACCTTGCCAGCATCCCGGCCTACCAGAAGCTAGATACCCAGGCCTTTGCAGCATGACCAGAAAACAGCTAAAGATACTTGGAAGGTGAGATGATTAAGTAGACAAATACACAAAGCTGTAACCATCTTTGCTGGGAATTTCACTTTAACACAGCCAAACAGGGAAGTATTTAAGAAGGATAATGATTTACAGTATCAGCATAAAAACTGTAGAGATGTTTAACCAAAATGGTATGACAGGCAGACCCTACTCATCTTGTATACACATACAGCTAATGGTTAAAAGCTTTACTGCAGTGTTCAAACACCATCATTTGTGTACCTGCAAGTTGGGTGAAACTACAGTACACCTTAAGAAGTAATAACAAAAGAACAACATCTTATTTACCCTCTCCTTACATTTTGTGTTGACTTTGGCTGTTCATTAGGGGTGGAGAAGCAGGACAAGTGATTGGTTAATTTGTTAACATCCATCACAGAAGTAGTATTTTAATTAGCCATTTAACTTGGAAATTAAGCTTTAAATACCGTTATTTCTGCTGGTATGGTAAATCCATTATACTAAGGACTGACCTGGATTTTCTTGCTTGTATAACAGACTCATTTAAAATTCAGGCTGTCCCAGTACAAGCCTACTAAGACAACAGCAGATTTGCCGATTCTAGTGCTTTTTCAGCACTTTCTCATGACTTAATGGAAAATACAGCCTAATTACTGCTTTTCTTCGGCTGTGAAGCTATGGGCTCAAACAGAGATTAGAAAACAAAACATGCTGTAGTTTGAAAAGACCAAAACACAAAACTGTTTTCTATCTTCTCTCATTTTTCTAGATTATACAAACTCTTGCTCCTCTATACATTCTCCCAAATTGCAGTTCTAAGCCAGACTGCATAAATATCTAAAATATTTCTGTTTCGTATGACTCAGATACAAGTTCGTATTACAAATGACAAGATGAAACAAGTACCACTTAATCCTTCAGTTAAAATTGACAACACTGCTTGGAAATAATTGAGGGACTCTTCTTGTTCTGGACAGTCTTTATCACTGTGAACCATGTGATAGCTTTTATCAGGTCTCCTGCCGGGTATTAACAGACTTTTGAGGAGATCTGAAATGATGAACTGTTTGGACTTCCACTTGCCAGGACCACCGAAACCTCAATTTCAACATCTCGTCTGGTGACTGGTGCTCACAAATCCAAATGCTCACCCCTAGTCTATGGCCTCCCCTCATGTCTTTCTAATGCACTAACACATTTCTGAGAAGCCTGCTTAAAAGATAAGATGAAGGTACCATATTAAGTCATTCACAGCATACACAAACTTTGCAACGATTCTAAAATATTTTTTTCATTTACTAAGGCAAAATTTTTCATTTAATGAAAAAACAAGGGTGCTTATACCCATTTTTTCTGACTTTTGGCACTGTTGCAGCTGAATATCCATTTTCTATTTTGTGGTGAACCATAACAGTATTTTAAATACAGGTACACTGGCCTCTTTGGGAACATAATTCCGTTCACATTAATAAGGTTGGATAAGGTTACTGTGAAACCAATTCTGAGAACTCTGATTTTTACTGATCAGATTGACATTCTTAAGAGTGAAGCACCTGAGCGTTTAAGTACGTAACTTCTCTCCAATAAGCAGATCCACAAAGTAATAAATGCCTGCAGTTAGCAGGGGGGAACATTTTCCCACTTTTTTGGGGGGACAATGACATTTCCCCATTTTCCCCACAAGTTCCTCCTTGTGAACAAAAGAAAAATATTTGAATGCATACCATATGTAAAACCTGCAGTTGTGCAAATAGGTAACAATAAGAACACAGCATGACAGCTTTATAAATTGTTCTTTTCAAGATCTGTAGAACACTATCTCCACAGCGATATACAAATCTTTTTTTACTAGTCAAGAACTTTACTACAGTGACATTCTTGGTATTATATATATTTATTTATTCATACAAGTGTTAAAGTAAGATCACAACTGAGCACAACTAGTTAAAATTTAGAAATCATTTTTACTCCTAAGATACTTCTACCGTGTATTTTGAGGGAAGATACCTTCCAATTATCATTAAGTACATCACTGGGAAATATGGAAAAACTATTATTCAAATAATCAGGTCTAAATACTTTTATTCATTATGACTTTTCACTTTTTTGAGGCACTTTTAAAATTTTAATCTCAACACCACTTTTCATGGTAACATTTTTTCCTGTCACTGCTGTTTTGGCTTCAAAAAACTATCACCACAACTTCAGGGCAACTCATTGACATACTTTTTCAAGGTATTTAGTCTGTCAAATGGATTTAAAATTATCCATTTTTAAACTGAAGATCTAGGGGCACAAAGGCTCAGCTAGTCCTTAGAAGATACTAATGATCCTTTAAAGTGCCAATTACGAATGAAAATGTCAAAATAATTAGATACAGTTTTTGTTTTGACTGCAAGAGTTGTTTGTCTCTTGAAAAAACACTGCTTAACAAAAGCATTAAATATAAAGACATATTTTAGACATAATTAGACTCATTAAAATGTGATAAAGTAATATATTATTGCCAATGTTTAGTGATCCTAGATATGTATTTGAAAGCATAAGAAAGGTTCACTGACTGTAAGATGTTCATCAATTAATCAAATGCATACTTACAGCATTAAAAGGCATACAAAATTTAACACCTTTTAAGAAGGGATTTTTAAACTTTAAAACATTCATTTGAGCCATTAAAATTACTGTTCAAAGAAAACTGCTACAGACAAAACCCCAAACTGCAATTCTGCTTCTAACTATGCTTATGTTAAAAGAAATGTTCAATGTTTACTTTCTTTTTTCTTCCCTATTCCTGTGTTCCAGCCCCCAAATTACAGAAATAGCTCAACAAAGACTTCAGGAAGATAGCTATGTTCATGCTCTGTGATTCTATAAAACAATAATCACTTCCTATCTCGAAGTTTTTTATAAGGGCAAACACTTCTGTGGCTCACGGTTATGTGAAAAGTCCCTTACAGCAAGCAACAGCATAGTTCATCCAGTGGAAAAAGAGGAAAACACCCTACAGCTGCTGACTGTATGTACTTAAATTCATTGTTCTGACCGGCAGAAATGAGCTGCAGCCAAATTACTGGCACTACATTGCAACTTTCTGCCACTTTGCATTGCCCATTTCCCTTGAGAGATGCAAGCCGTATGTTTAAAAACACTGACTTTAGAGCACTCAGCGTAATAGTTGCATGAAAAGATCAGTATACAGCAACAGCCTGGTTTGCTGTTTATTTTATTCAGACAAAAGGGGGCAGGGAGAAAAATTTCCGTATGTAATAGAAGACTATACTGTCAGATCCTATTTTTTTTTTAGCTCAAGCATCATACTGGTTCACACAGAACAATAGTTGTGATCCAAGATGTTTACATTTCTTTAACATCAAAACATTAACATTGATTTCTGTCTATCCAAGTAATACCCAAGTATTATCAGGAACTGTACCATCTACAAGTAAAACTGAAATGCAGAGGTACTCCGGAGCAAATAGCGCAGTAAGCCCCCTGAAGCTTATTCACCCCCTAAAGGGTTTGCACTCCAAGTCCATCAGGTCAGGTGTCATTTTTTAGTTAAAACTCATTTATAACACAAAATGGACAATATTGTGAAAGACTAACCCCCAAATCACAAAATCAGTTTTCTGTACCAAAAGGCTCAAGTAGCCACACAGAGATTAACACAAGCAAAAGGTTCCCGGTTCATACACCCCAGGAACACTAGTACTGCCAATTCGAATGAAAACAAGGTAAAGTCATTAATCTAGAGACAGTAATACTCCAGCACAAATCATCTCCTCTAGGAATGTCGCTGTTAAGGAAGAGTGGTAACAAAAACAGTGGTCTGCAGATATTTGACGAACTCCTGCCAAAAGTAAAGCCTTTCTTTAGAACTAGTTTAGAAAGGTATAGCCTAATAAAGCTACAAAAGACCATATACCACAGATTGAAGGACAGCGGAAAATCCAAACAAAATAACATGGAGATAGTTTCCTTTTATCAAGATAAGATAAACATAGCCAAGGTCACCTTTGCAGGCATATTTGCAGGCAAACTGAAGAAGATATTTTCACATTTTTCCAAGACAGCAGCAGCTTTATTTCACCACAAGTCATTCATTTCTCTTCAAAACCCCACAGGAAAATGGGTAAAGAACAACACTACCAACACTGTCAACAGCAGAGTGGATATTTGGTAAAAAATTACAGGTACTCACAGTTCTACATTATGCCCCATACATAAAACTACCAGATTATGACACAGTAAAAGAACAGTGAAGTAGATTTGCAGGTGATTAGGTAACACAAGATAGCGCTCCATGCCAGATCACACAAAGTTCTAAGAGAAATACATAGAGGTCCACGGGTGAAAAGCTTACACTGTATTTAAATGTCAAGCTATGCAATGCCACAGCTACTGAAGCAAAGTATTTCAAGTTAGACTTGAGCATTTTAAATGAATGATTTAACACCAAAAGACACCTCAAGAGATTCATTATTTCTCTCTCAAAGAGGACCTCTGTTTAATTAGCAACTTCAGTTAACATCCCCCCACACCCCAGCTGAGATTTTCAGCTCCGTAAGGGATAATATATGAGGATATAATATTTTATTACATATTTATAAAACAAATGGTGTGACCTCATCTGAAATTCCTTGTGTGAAACTGATCACTGCAACTCAAAAACAGTGTTGCAGAATACAGGGTTCACAGAAAGGCAAGATAAATAACGGAAGTATAAAACCAACAATCACCACACTAAAAGGCAGAATGCTTCTAAGTATCATATCAATGTTTGTAAGTATCAAATTAATGTTTATGAGAACCATATTAATGTCTCAATATGAAAAACAGAACTTCTATTCAGCTTACATTTTAGGAACCCAGTTGTGCGTAACATCACAGATGTCAAACAGAACTTCTCATAAAAATCCTTGCAATATAAAGAATTCTACCACTGTATGCCCACCTGGAACTGAATCTCACAAGGGATGTCAAAGGCAACATCAAGGACTTTTATAGGTACATAGGTGATAAAAGAAAGACTAGGGAAAATGTGGGCCTGCTGCTGAATGGGGCAGGACCCTGCTACACAGGGCATGGAAAAAGGTGAGGTACTGAATGCCCTCTGAACGTCTCTTTTTTAGTAGCAAGACTGGCCTTCAGAACTTCATGAAGTTCAGCAAAGGAAGGTGCAAAATCCCGCACCGGGGAAGAACAATCCCATGAACATGCTGGGGGCCACCCAGTTGGAAAACAATTGCAGAGAAAGACCTGGGAGTTGCCAAGCTGAACATAAGTCACCAATCCGCCCTTGCAGAAAAGGCAGGTAATGGTATCCTGGGCTGCATTAGGAAGAGTGTTGCCAGCAAGCTGAGGGATGTGATCCTTCCCCTCCACCCAGCATTGGTGAGGCCACATCTAGATTGCTATGTCCAGTTCTGGGCTCCTCAGTACAAGACAGAGAGGGACATACTAGAGACAATCAGCAAAGGGCGACCAAGATGACTAACAGCTTGGAGCATCTCTCATACGAGGAAAGTCTGAGTGAGCTGGGACTGTTTAGCCTAGAGAAGACTCAGAGGGGTCTCATCAATATGCACACAAAAATGAAGGGAAAGTGCAAAGAAGATAGAGCCAGACTCTTTTTAGGACGGTCCAGGGACAGGACAACAGAGGCAACAGGTAACAACCTTTTAGTTCCACCTAAATGTAAGGCAACTTTTTCATTGTGAGGATGACTGAATACAGGTTGCCCAGGAAGTTTGTGGAGATATTAAAAAGCTGTCTGGACATGGTGCTGGGCAACCTGGCTTTTGGTGACCCTGCTTGAGCAGGGGGAGTTGGACCAGATGACCTCCAGAGGTCCCTTCCAATCTCAACCACCCTGTGATTCTACGAAATATTGAACTGTTTGTAAGGTGGCAAAAGAGAATAAAAGTATCTAGTTGACTGTCATCTACTTATTCCATGGACTTCAGCCCCTTCCTTAAACTGACTTTACAGAAATGGCTGCTGTGACAAGTAAAGAATTCTTTTAATTAATAACAATCTGCATTTATCATACAAGCAATAGGAAAGCAACATAACGCATCAAATGAACACACTAATTCTATTTATGCACTCACATCAATTAAGTACCTTTATGCCACTGCTGCCTTAGAAGTAACAGCTGGATAGAAATAAACCATTTTGTAAGCCTAAGGCTAGACAAATAAAAAACATTTTGATCTACTGCCAGGTTGCAGTTATGATCCTTACAAGTACAGAAGATGACTGCCAAGCACGGTAACTAGATGTACAGAAGGTGAGAAATTCAGTGCATCAGTTCCATGCTACTGAATGGAAATGTTTCTCCGTAACAAGTTATTCTCACACCCCCACTAAATTAAATATTTCTTTCATCTTTTATACATACAAACAAAAGTAGTAAGTGCCTTTTTCAAGAAATACTTCAGAAGCATTTTTGTTAGAATATTATCAAAAGAACACTGTACATGCACATGTTCTCCCTCCTCCAATACAGTATTAAGATTTTCTATGCCAACTCTACACAGGTATGATTTACTTTAACAGTACAGTACAGAAGAGCATTCTTCCAATTCAGCTTGCCAGCAATGATTGCTCCTTATACAGGTCACTGAACACAGATGGAGCAATGACTATGCAAAAAATGCCACACAAAGAAATTACCTCAATTTCTTATGAAATATAGGTATTCTAGTAAAGATTTTTAAAAGAGCTTAAGTGTTCATATTCCAATTAAGGACTTGTGAGGTGAATCATCACCAATTACTACTAAAACTCCTGTTTATAAATAGACACACTAGTAGCTGACAAATATGTTACTAGAAAGTATTATCTTGCAGAGTAGAAAACCCAACTCTTCCATCTTATTTCTCTGCAACAAGTGACATTTACAGCAGAAACTAAATCTGAAATTAAGCACTGAAATGAGATCAGTATCAGAGAGCAGTATTCATAATCAAAAAGTCCTAGAGATGTTTAGATTGGATCATACATATATTTGTTTATAAACACACAACAATATGCCCTGTATTAGTGGCTTTAATTACAACATCATATCTCGACAATAGGTTTTTCATGTTACAATAAGCTTTACAAAGTTGTAAAAGCAACATGATTAAATTAGAGTTGTTAATTAAAGGTTTCCATTGATTTTACCAGTGATTTGGCTCAAAGAAGTATTATTAGGAAAAACACGTGCAGAACAAATCACAGCACATCTAATTATCCCCTTCACTCTGAAACAAAACTTCTCTGCCTTGGGTCAATGCTGCTTAAAAATAATACGTATCTGCATCATAGAAGGAGAAATATCCTTTAATTCTGTATTTGGATACTATTAAATCTCAGATTAAACTATCTATCAGGTTACCATGTATTCCTAAATATAATCAGAAAACTGGTCTCTTAGTTCTCCATTCTGTCTCTGCAGTTTCATGCAGAAGTAATATCAGGTTCCCCACTATTATTTATTTTACAAGCTCTTCTAAGAATAACTCCAGTTCTCCTACATACTTCATCTCCCATGCTCTCCCTCACCCACACACATGCATATCCCTCCCTAACTACCAGGACAGGCAGGATAAGCAAATCCTTTGTCGTATTCAGACCCAGAAGCAGACAGGCTCATCAGCAGGCAGGTCAAGTAGTATTACTTACTTGGCCTTCCCTACCTACCCATATTTTCAAAGACTTTCAGGAATTTAAACACAATAAGGACTCCATTCTGACAGAGTTTGACTGAAAATGGCAAGTAGACAGAAATGTTTAGGGAGGAACTAATAAACCAAAAGACATAAAGCCAACTCATCTGGGGAACTTACGGACACACAAGCTGCGTATGTTTTGCTTCTGAGTATGCACAACTGCCTTAGCTTGAGTAGCTATATACCACCTAAGCCCAGGATTTAGGAACAAAGCAGAACAGAAATCATCACAATATCTGACTGATTGTTCAAACACAACTACGAGCTCCTAGTCTTCAACAGTTGTAAAACTGAGAAGACCTTGACAAAGAAGGCAACAGTGATAGAAATCTAGAGCACCTATTAAACCTTTAAATCATGAAAGTACTTGCAGAGTTAACAGTTCAGCTATCCTAAGAGGCACAATGATCCCCATCTTAGCTGCCTGACCCATGTTTTTACAGGAATCCTGAAACCTTTCCTGTTCTGCATGAGTGAGAAGACAAGAGCAATATAAATAAATTGCCAGGAAGAACACAGGATACTAACCCAGACTGTTGGCACTCCCAGGGGCATGAGGTCCACTACTGAAGTAGCATGCTCCTAAAAGAGAACACTCTTGAACACAGATGGCTAAATTGTGAGAAGTCGGCATAATTGAGAATAAATTTATTTGCTTACCAAGTGTTTCTTCTTTCTCTGATATGAACTCTTGCTAAACTTTAAGGGAAATACAAAACCAACTTGTTGTACTATTGCATGTGGATCTCATCAGATTTAGATGGTCTGCAATCATTTGCCCATCTATCCTCCCTATAAGCTCAAAGGTCTAAGAATTCCTAATTTAGCTTTCAGTATTAAAAAAGATATTTCTCATTCATTGAGCTCGTAAGTTTTCAAACAATAATGTTTGAATACTTACTGACTCTATCACTTGATCTGTTTTAAGTACAATTGGGTTTTGGTCAAAACATCAGTCAATTTCTTATGCAAACGTGCAATTTAAAATTGTATTTGTTAATGGAAAAAAAAAAATCTATCAAGAAGTGAGAGGAGGTACAAAAAAAGTGAAGTTCTACTACTTATCACCAGATCTGCCCACATATTTATAAACTCATAGATTAATTTTAGTTACTTTTGTTTCCTTGGAAAACACTTCCAAGTTTAAAATGCTACAGTTCTTGGTGAAGATCTTGCCAAACCTTATCAAGTTATAATAACATCATTAAATGCTCTACTTTCTTAATGCTTTAATTACTGTTTGAATGCACAAGCTTGTGATTACATTTACATCCAAAGTATCATTTCTCTTACTGCATGTAAAAGAGCAAGATTTAAACTTTGATTTCATCTTTGGCAAGGACCAAGTGATCATTTAATATTTAAAAGCATTTCTTTTTAGAATATTAGAATATATTTTAGAATATCTACCAGACAAATGCATATGGATATAATGAATAATCCATGTAGAATGCTTTTCTTATCTCAAGGCAACTGTCAGGCTAATAGCTTATCTGTGCAAAAGTCAACATAAAATGTCTGCTCTGGTAACAAGAACTTGCTTGCAAACAATCCAATCACCAAAACCACTAACAAAAACCTCATCTTCCTGTGAGCTGCTCCTATGTCTCCTCACCACATATACACTACTTGTAAACATATAATTAATTTGGTAATTCAGCCATATTACTATTTGTATTCTTTACAGTTCAGGTTAGTACACCTCTCTGGACTCGATTCTTCTCTCATTGTACACCACGAATATGTACTATATAAGATAGCCAGGTGCTGTGAATATTTCATCTGTTCTACAGGTATACTTCAGCTTGATTTTGACAAGTTCTGTTGGCTCGAAACTGAGACTACAGTACGCACAGGAATGGTGTGCACTTTTTTTGTTTTTATAATGAATGATACTGTTTCTACCCGAATCAACTCAAATCTGTACTAGACAGATGATGATATAATCATCATGCTTATATAGCCCATATCAAAATGTTAGCAGTATTTCCTCTTACAGCTTCATAACATACTGGAGAAAGGAGAGGAGGTGGAATAGATGGAGCACACCAGGAAAAACACCAGCATTTAAAAAAATAACCTAAAAGAGACTTGAGATAATGTGGTTCTCTACTTTTTTTGATTCTGAATAGCTATGATTGCAAGATAGCTCTAGCGTACTTTGAAAGAAATTTTTCAGAGCAGGATGGTATAAAGACCTGACCACAGGTTTTTCTTTTCTCTCTTTCTCTTCCTTCATTGCTCTTTCCCCTTTATGAACAACATATACAGAAAATGGATTCAAAAGTGCTGGGGGGTGAGTGTGGTGTGTGCTTAGAAAGTGAAATTGCTTGTAGTTCAATATGCTGCAAGATCTTCCTATTCAAAGCCAGTATTAAAAAATGCTGTCTGGAAACAGTTCCTCCAGTTGAGAATAAGGTCACTAATAAGCAACACTGAGCATGAAAGGGTTACAAAATCATAAGCAGATCATAGTACCACACACTCACTCACTCTGAAACATGGATGAAAGAATACGAAATACATTCTGCTCCATCTAAGTCCAGCTTTTAAAATATCTTGCCTATTAATTAAACTGATTAAAAAAGAAAAAAAGAGAACTTCAGGGAAACTAGTAGGAAGCGGATACAGCAGAAAGTTTAAAAATAGAAACATTTCACTCAACTGAAAACTTACAACTGCAAAGTTGAACTATTCTTTTATGGTTTGTGTTTAGCTTTTCATAAGATTGGGGTGGGGGTCTTTCTCCTTTTCTTTTTTGGTCATCGCTCTTAATATAACGTTTCAGAAGAAAGTTGTACCTCAGATATGACTTAGTAAATAAACTGTTTCCTTCAGAGCCTCTCTTCTTACAGGTTTAAATTCTAATCAGAACTGAAATTGCAGGGGAGAGATTTCTTTTTAACCAAACACGTAATACTATAACCAAAAAACAAAGAGTGATGAAAGAAATAATCACTGTTCTGGCCTCATAATAACATCATTACAATCGTGTTTCACAAAACTAATTAATTTTTCATTTAATGTCATCCTTTCCAATGCTACTGGTGTAATGCTTGGCCAAGGTGAGAATTGCTTTATTGCTGGAGACACAAAGCCTATCTAGCTGAACAAAAAGTCTTCAATTGCAACCCACAGGAAATAATTAAGGAAAGACTGTCAGAAACAGGTCTGTAAACATGAAGTTATCCACAGCACTCTTGTTGGTTACTTGGGATTTCATTCCTTCTAGGTAAGACACATTCTGCTCCTCCTCTCCCTCATATAAAATCCAGTAAGCATAGGCATGAGAAACACCTTGCATTTTCAAAATGTTTTTCAGAGGCTTAAAAAGCTGTAATTATGCAAAACACTCGGGCAAGCTGTGGCTTTTTGAAACTGTAAGAGGTGACATTTCTCAAAGTTAAAAAGGTAAGGTTGATTCCATAAGTAGGAAAGCACTTGTACATTTGATATCTAAAAAGATGTCTAGAACAATTGATGTACTCTTTCAAGATCATCCCCACCACTGAATGTGTAATACAGTGCCATAAGAGTTTTACCAAAATAAAAAGCAGAATGTTGATTTAAGTGGCAATTTCTTGAACTGGAAAGCATTGCAAATTTTAAGCAGGCTGGTAAAATTCTTATTAAGTTTTAAATTAAGTTAAATTATTTTCACTAGACTCAATACAAAGTAGATTGACTATTTTGGTAAAAGTTATCAGCTAAGGCAGTAGGACAAGTCTATCCCAGACACACTTTCGAAGAGATTAAGCCAGTGCTCTATATTAAATTTCACTGTTTTACAAATACATCTTGTACAATTTTATGAACAATTTTCCATTAATTCTGAAGAACTGATGGATGCCCTAGGAAGAATCCAACTTACTAATAAAAAATTCTTCTTCAAAGTATATCCTGTTGTTATGGAAGAGATCAGCATTTTTAACATCAGTTGCACTTAGAATTCCCAGAAGAGGTAATTAATTGGCAAAGTATTCCTCTGAACAGATTGAAATCAGTATCTCCCTCAACTTTACAGAAATTTGTCCTCTGGAAAAATGCCAGCATAGTCCGTAAGACATAATTACCAATCAGCAGCCCTGCTTGATAATTAATCATTCTACCTTGCAATAAGACAGGAATAAGGATTTCTCCCATAGTGATCCACCTTTTCAGTTCCTTCTCTTTGGAGTACATTTTGGCATTTGTTTCAAATTCTTTTTAACTTTCATGACCACTAGAGAAAAACGTGCAGGCCAAGTTTAAAAATTCTGATGATCTAGAGGAGGTTGGCTATTTTCTAAGCGGAGCTACCACATTCTGAACCACTGCAGAATAGTGAAAACAAAAAGTCTGTTCTCAAAATAATTTCTGGGGAACTTCAGCAGTTCTAATAATTTGTAAAGCTCAAAACAGTGTTGACGTCATCTATGGTGGAAGATACCAACAAGGATGTAGATTGACCAAGAAGGGAAAGAAATGGAAAAAAGAAAAAAAAGGAAAAGGGAAAAAAGCCTGACTAGAGACCAATCCTTTATCATCTGAAATTAAATAAAGCCTATTATTTCCCAGAAAATACAGAAGTCAAGAAGGACGGGTTTCCCCAATTGCTTGATGCCATACATATGTGACTATAATAATTTTCTGATCGTCTCTGCTGTTGGATTAACAGGTTGTCTGGGAAAGGCTTCTGAACAGACAAGGGAAAGGATAAATAAAACAGTGTCAGCATCTTTGTAGACAGAGCTGAATATCAAGGCACCTGAAGAAAGAATGACACTTGTTTGAGTTTCACTCCCATGTTCTTTATAACCCTATGCTTTTAATTTATCAGACCTGAGTAAAGACAGAGGAAGACATCAAGCTTAAGCAGGTGCCTCCCAACCTCCATCTGGGCACTAAGTCTGCAGCATCAGGTACCAAAAGCATCATTCTGCTATGCAATACTAAAATATCTGGTACTGTTGAGAGCAATGCAGAGTGAGAAACAGGTTCTTATTTTGATGTTATATAAGCCTGAATTGAAGAAAAGCACACAGTAGACTAATACAACACCAAATGCTCTCCCATTGTTGGTACTGATGATTACCATAGCTAGTGCCAGTGGACTGACTGCCAATTACTTGCCAAAGCCTGTCCCACTGTGGCAACCAGAAACTTGAAACAAGCTCCTTAGATGTCTTACAAGCATTTTCTTCTTTGAGACCAGAGAAACAGGAATACTAAAGTGCTATTTTGATAGATGTTTCTAAGTATAAGAAGCTTATATGGATAAACTTCATTTAGCCCAAATACTCAGTATACTAACTAAAAAAAGACATCAGCTTTTTTTGGCGCTCCAATGGGTGAAGAAGTGAATATTGGAAATATGAAAGAAATTTATAATTAATCTATATAAAACAAAATACGAGTACTGCGATTTCTCCCAACAGTTTAACAGAAGCAATACAAAGAAATGAGAGGATGGCAATGGTCTCAAACTCTAAAATTGCCAAACTCATGACTCCCAGCTCATTAATGTGATGGCCATGCACAAAAAATGCCCAAAGCAAGACCTTGTAATAACTATACCCAGAATTCTCAAGTACTGTGTCATCACCCTTAATAAAAAATACATCTCAAGAGTTGCGTACTTCTAGACTAGAACTGTCACAACAGCAAATAGCCACGAAGGGCACTGCAGCTGGTCCTCAGCTATCACTGGGCTAAGTTTATTTGAAACAGACTTTCTGTTATTCCACCATGTAGAACTGCAACATTCCTCTAAACTTCTTACTCCTGGAAAGCTAATCAAAGGTTACAGATCCAACCCCCACCCCAAAAATATAATTAATAATATAATATACTGTGCCAAAAAGTTTATCAAGAAGCAGAGAGATAGAAAAATACACAACAGGACAAATTAAAGCATCTACTGTTAAAAACGTTACGTATATATGGTAAATTGCCAGTGATGTGACAGATTACATGAAGAGTGAGAAAGACCATCTCTCTTCTGTATTTGTATCATGATATGAGTAAATTCTAGACGATAAAGGAATATGTTTATCAACATTCCCAAAGCAGAGGGATCTCAGTCATGAAAGCCAATTTTTTCATTTCAGTAAAAGCTAGTATTCCTAAATTAATTGGACTGCTTTTCTAAGTCACCACTCTTTTTTCAGCAGTATTTTACTTTACAGAGAGTTCAGATAAAGCTAGATTCTTGCATGTATTCATGTTTTCAACGTTCTTTTATTCCTTTGCTTTGTGTAAATGTCAAAGCTATTCCCTTTGAAAATTACTTTAGCTTAGAACATTCTTACTTCTTTCCTGCTAAAAAAAAAGAAAGTGAAAACCAGCCAGTATTATTTGAGTAATGAGATTTGACTGTGCAGTTGGTGGGCCTCTATTCATAAGCATTTCTCTAAAGCAGTATTTTCTCTTACAGATTCAGCATCAGCTTTTCCTGTTTTTCCTATAATGATTAAAAGATTCAAAGTCAGAGGTTTCTCATGCATTTTGAAAAGATTAAAACTGAACTTTATAGTAACACTGACAGTCTTCTATAAAGCATGCTTTGATAAAAAGCAGAAGCAATGAAATCACATAAAAATGTTCCAAACACTAGGAGTGAAGTCCAGAAAAGCAAAGTCAATTTCTGCTTGTGTGCACTCACCAGGAAGGAAGCCCTCACAAGATGTGTAAGAGACAAAAGATTAAATTTCAGGTGTAAGGAAGACCCAGTACCTTTGTGAGCTAAAACTGCATTCCTTGTAGCATAACTTACTGTTAAAATTGAGAAATTACAGTAATTACCTGTAACACCAGAATGAACTCTTAAGTGTTCAAAGACTCATGTAACTCCATTTGTCTTCCTCTTTCCAAAACTTTGAGGTAGCAGATAAAAACCTAGAGGCAGAAACATAACAGTGCAAACAAATAAGAACCAGCCATCAGAGGGAAAAAAACCCAAAATGTTGAAATCAGGTTGCCTACTCTATTCAGATGGAACTTCCTTCCATTTGTCCCGTGATTCCTAAGCTTTCTGAGAAGGCAGCGACAAAAGCATGTCACTGCACAACTGTCACCTTAGCTCCTTCCACAATTTCAAGTTACATACACATCAACAAAGGCTCCAAAGAAAAAGGGGAAATTAATATGAAATTTGAATACAAAAACTCTCAAGAAACATTGGGTTACAAGACAGTATGGTGTGTGTGTGGGTTCTTTAAAAAAAGAATAACCTTAGTGCATTTTCACCCCTACCTTCAGCTAGCTATAATTCCATGAAGGGAAGAGCAGTGAAGAATTGCTCTGCCAGGTGAAGCCCTTAAACTGAACACTGTTGCCAAAAAGTTACATTGATTGTATTGGTGAATAAAGCCAAGTACCACTACACATGCTTCAATAAACCGGACAGTTTATAAAAAGTCACACTTACTGTTACAGTGGTTCTCAACCTTTTCCTATCTACAGGCCAGCAGAAAGTTTCCAGCCAATGTAAGTCCTGTACTCAAAAATCCTAGCTTGCTGAAATAGTACATGTCTACTTTTGGCTCAGCACCAAGCAAATTGACTATATGCACTTCAAAGTGAAAGAAAACATAGCCCCATAGGACACTTGCATGCATAATGCGATACCCAATATTTGACTTCTCATGGTCTGATCTTTTTTTACTAGCTGCAAGAACCTTCTAGCTGTCTGAATAGTAGTATCACCTCATTCTTGCATCTGGAGCATATGACCTCATCTCTCCTATATGATTGGTTTTTAAGGTCATGCAGCCAATTAATACATGTATTTACGGTCAGCAGTTGCTTTGTTGGGAATTTTGAATGAAAGCTTTTGTTCTTGTGAAAAAAGCAAATGGTGGATAGTTAGGTTTGTAATTAATGCATTCTTCTACTTGCTAAGATTGCTATAATAAAAAGCAATTTAATTGACAGGACAGCAGGCAAGCTTTCCCATTGTAAGTTTTGAAAGAGAAATGTAAAATCACATTGTAATTTCTTAAGAGCTGTAGAAACTTCCATTATTGGGACATGTTACGTTCGATTAGGTAATCTTCTTACCACATCATGAAACACTGAATTATATCAACAAAACACAAGATATCAACACAATCAAAGAACAATCTTTTTAAAACACTAGTGATATGAAAGTCCAGAAAGTTGGAACAAATTCATCAATATGAATTGTCATTGTTATCGACAGTTTGCAATTACCGTTTGGCTATAGTTGTCTAATGGAAGGTTGTTTCACCTTCACTCAAACTCTTTTCTATTTTAAATTTGCAGTCACTGCATTTCTGTGATACACAACGTGTTAAAATCTACTGCCATGGAGTAAGCATGCTAGCTTTCGTAGTGGACCTGCCCATCCAGAGGACGGACATACTTGAGGGACAGTTCAATGAAGCTGATGCACGGCAGAGGAAAACACTATCAGACTCAGGTTAGGGTTGTTATGATTATTTTGGTTCTATCCTGCTCTATGCTCCTCAGCATGAGTTCAGCAAGCAGAAAACAGGAAGAACATAAAATGGGAACACAACCTCCTCTATCAGGAATGCACCTATGAAATTCAAAAGCAAGGCTTCTTTTTTTTTTTTTTTAATATTATCCACATACGTATCTGGAAATTCTTGTGCAAAAATACTTTAATGAGAAATGATTAGGCATCATCTCTGGCAAAATTAACGAACCACTCATGAAAATGCATTTTGTGATCCATTTTTAAAAAGGATCCACCCCACAATATAGCTTGTTTAGGCACAAAAGCTACACTGACACAACCACGAGATCAAATTGCTGTTCCTCTTCATGCTAGTAAGATGACTTGAGCCGTATTTTTGCTTGAAAATACGACTGTACTTGGAGTTGAGCTTACATAATTTCGTAACTAACTCTTAAGGAGAAGAAAGAAACAATCCCAAGCCTTCCCCGTTTACTGTTCTGACCTTATCAGATAAAAAGTGGCATTACTGCTAGAACACCGATGGCAAGCCACGGATGGCTTGACTTCAGCTGGGCTGCTAAGCCACATCACTGCTCCCACAGCTGAAGGAGCGCGAGTTCAAAGCCCAAAGCCACAAAAAGGCTTTAAGGAAAAACATGAACCAATAATATATATATCAACAGCAGTTGTTTTGATGTTCAACGCTTCCCCCC
>JAVJGI010000001.1:27116452-27177564 GCA_035590275.1 Ibycter americanus
GCCGTGGGGCCGTGGATCTGTGGGGCGGTGCATCTGTGGGGCGGTGGATCGGTGGGGCCGTGGGGCCGTGGAGCAGTGGATCGGTGGGGCAGTGGGTCGGTGGGGCAGTGGGTCGGTGGGGCGGTGGGGCGGTGGGGCGGGCGGCTCGCCTTGTGCGGGGCGCCTCCTCATTAACCCAGTGAAAGGGCGCACCCCGCCCTCGGGGAGCTTTGCCCGTCCTCTGAAGCCGCAACGGCTGAGCGCTGCCGTGACCTCCCCTGCCCCGTTTAAGGGAAATAAACCTGCGGTGACACACCAGGCCCCCGCCAGCCCCCCGCGGGACCCCGGCGGCGCTGAGGCGGCCCCTGCGCGCTCTCGAACGGGCGAGCAGGCTCCGGCCTTTGCTGGCCTCGCTGTGGGACGCCTCACCGGTCACCTCTGCCATCCAAAGGCAGAATAATTCTCCGAACTAAGAAGACTGTGTGGCAGATGTGCCTCCGACTGACAAAACTGATCTAAGGGAGACCTTGGCTGAGGCGTGCTGGCACCAGTCTGGTGGGGTAGCGGGGTGCTTTGCCCAGCGCCGTGAGGAAACAGCTGCCTCGTTCATCTGCCAGTTCTCATCCCGGCTGACTTCAACCAATTTAGCCAATTTTAACTGAATTTGACCAATGAATAGGGTTTTCAATGGTACTTGGTGTTCCAGCTGTGTAAAAAATACTGACTAGGTGGAGGGAAGCGTGTCCCCGAGAAGGAAAACTCACGTTTTCCAGCGTAGTTGGTGGGTCGGGCCACACGGGCACGTGGTTCAGCCAGTTCACACACGTGCGACTGCCTGAGGGTGACAGTGCCCAGAGCTCACGGTGCCTGAGGGTGACAGTGCCCAGAGCTCAGGGTGCCCCTGGGAGTGCGTGGACAGACTGCACGTGGGCCTCCCGAACTTGGACACTAAACCATCACAAGAGCCCTAAAATAGATATGCCCCATCTGCTTACTGCAGAGTTCTTGGAAACCTTCTTCTGTAGGATCTGAAACGGCAAATATTCCACAGGCTATTACTATATATGATATAAAACAGGCTGCGCTTGGGTGTGATCCTACAGGGCAATTTCTGTTCTGACCTTGGGTACTACCAACAACAGTGAAAGTCTGAATGTATCAGAAAGGGATAGATACACGTATTACTTGAAAAAGTCCTGTTATTTTCCAGTATTTTCTCCATTGCCTCTGGGCAGAAAGCATGGCTGAACACTGTGCAACCTTGAAAACAGGAAGGTACAAACAACTGGTATGGAAGATACTTAAGGGGCAATGCACTCTCTCACAACGTAGGGCTAATTTGCTGACAGTTGACAAATATAAATTACGCAGTATTTTACTTTTTAAATTCATACCTATGGTTTTTTGTGTCCTATTACTTCTGTTGTACCATGCTGTCAAAAAAATCAGTTAGTTTTGCTTTGGTTTCATTGCTTTTGTTGCATAAAAGCGCTACATTTAAAATATCATATTAACAAATCTATATTCACTACAGCTTCATTAAGAGTCTTGCTATAGAATGAATACTGTATTTGCTTCCACCTGGCTTACTCATCTTCTGAGATAATTAGATGAAAAGAAGGGTATTTCAGGTTTCTAAGACATTTCTTACTTTAACTCCAGCAGCATTGCTTCATTTTGGCAGTACTCAATATTTAATGGGTTGTGGGAAAAACACTACATCAGAAGAGAGCTTTCTGAATTAATTAAATCTTTCATACTGTATATACTCTATATTTGGGTCAAATTGTTTGCTTTTACATATGCATTATTCAGAGTACTTTTATCCAGAACATTTCAGAAATGTTCTTTGCAGTCTCGTCTGTAAGAAGAATTTAGGGAATATCATGGTGGTTGTCAGAGTGAAAGACTTTTTTAACTGGAAAGTTTAGCTGAAAAATCGTGACTACAATATATAGAAATAGTAATGGCTCTATCCAGTTTTCTTGTGGTGTAAAGGACAATAACGTACACACTGAAGACACTCTACAGATTGGCAACACATCTGTTGTCTTTTAAGAATACAGCAGCAATGATAATATGAACATCTCACGCTTAGTTCATTGTACTTAGTACATCACTTATTTGTCAGATCAGAAACTTTAGGTTGTAATGATCAAATTAATTGTCTATTCAAGTCTTAAAGATTCTGTATTACATAAAATTATCTTCCCCCCAGCCCCAATGCATATGTATATAAATAAAACAATAAAATCTCCATATCTGACTCATGTGGCTCTGACTCATTTTCATAATGAGGGTCTGACTCATTTAAAAAAAAAAATTGTCTTGGCCAAATGAGAACAAAATGCCTTCACAAAAATGATTCAGTTACTGTTTAGAAGGTATATGAAAGTGGCCATTAGGGGGTGGTGTTCCTAAGCCAAAACTACCCCAGATGAATAAAATAGTTTCTATGCATAATTTTTCTCTTCTTTTCATTGTGGTACATGAGTTTTATCTTCAGCGTATTCATTTGAATCATCCTCATCTATGCCAGTGTAAGAACAGAACTTTACTTTCTACAGCTTAACATAACGAGAACTAAGAAGAAAAATAATATTAGAAAAAGGAAATGAACTGACGTTGTTTTGCATAGAGTCTGCACTAAGTTAAAAGCTAAACCAGGAAGGAAGTTATCACCACTATGCTAGATAGGAGTGCTTCAGTGACATGTGCTTGCTTTTAAGAAAATCAGAAGTCTTCAAATTAGTACTAGGAGTAATTACCATGTTTATTTTATGCTTACCTGAATTTTTCAAAATCCATGAAGGTAGGTAATTAGCTTTTAAAATAGCCTTTTATTTATTCTGAAGTCTGATTGCAATTGAAAAGTTGGCATGTGCTTTCCTAAAAGCAATGGTTAGGATGCTGTATTCATATGGACTTTGCAAAGCATGTAGTTGGTTTTTTTTGTTAGATTTTTAGCCAACAGATTTAACTATATGTGATAATTCAAAAGGAGTTTGTCATGCATTTACATACACTGCAAAATATTTGGTAACTATTTCCATGCAACTGTTACTTTTACTATCTTCATTGGGAAGGGAGTAGTTAAAGTACGTATGTTCTTTTATAGCATGTACTCTTGTCTTATAAATTAACTTTTTTAGATTTCTATGCTTAAATGCCTATAAAACTTTGTACAATTACTGTCTGGGATGATGATGATGATGATGATGATGATGATGATATGCTGTCTGTGAAAGAGATATGCAGTGGTAACCTGACATAAAGTAGAGCGCAATAGGTGTAACTGAGTGAAGCAACTCTTTTAATATAAATGCGAAGTGCATCTTGCTGATCCTAAAGGTCAATACAGGATTTAGGATGAATGCAAAATATGTCTGTGTAAGGAATGTATTCACTGCTTTCTTTAAACTCTATAAATAAATTAATATTAAAATAGTTTTGTCACATCCATTCCTAAGTAAGCTTTTGAATAGATAAATATTATAATAAAAGGCATCCCTTTGACAAATGGTGTGTGTTCCCAAGCATCATGAAATAAATTCTTTATGAAGCATAATTTGCTGAAAAAAGAATTAATATCAAAATATATCCAGATCAGGGTACTTATATTTACATTTCTGTTTTCATTAACCACAAAGAATAAACATGACAGTAACTAGAGCATAATTTATAGATTTTTATGGCTTATAAACAAAATTGATAAGCTGTCATAAGTTTTGAATATCATAAAATTGATGAGTCAGTTTAAGGTGTTGGAATAATTAATGTTTTACCTCCATGCAGAAGTAATCAAAGTATTTTCTAGCACAAACTATGCAAACAAACAGTGACACAATTATTACCAGAAGAAAATGTTGACCTTACTGTCAAACATCAAAGAGTAATTGCATTTTTCCATGGTAACTTTTCTAGATTGCTCTTATTGGAGATGCTTTATACTGCTATAGCATGACCACTGCAATTCTGATATCTACATATGACCTTATTTACAAACTGTCTAAAATAAGATTATGAAGTGTAGGAGCAGAATACAGTACAGAATTATATTTGGAAAATTAGAATCATTGTCATATTTTGGATGTTCTAAAAACTATATGACTATATAACAGACTGTATAACAATGTCTGAAATACATGAGAAAGTAAATATGTTCAACTATTTATTTTGAAAATTCCAAGGAATTTGGGTGTCTGATTTCTGTTGGAAACCAGTTTTATTTCAGATTTTGTGGCAAACCTAAAATGTGCAGGATTTGCTGTAGATGTTTCAAATTGCTGGTTACCCCATGAGGCTTCACCACGCAGAGTTGTTGGAAATCTTTGAGATGTGAAACAGTCACTGTATCTTCCTTCCTCTGCAAGGGGGTCCTAAAGGAGTGGGAGAGACCTAATTCCACAGGTTTTCTAAGATCACATTAACGTTGTGGGTACTTCCAGTTTTTAATATAACATCTGAAATGGCAGGCAAGCAAAGTATACAGATAGAGGTAAGTGAAACCTGGATGTTTTATCCCAGGGGAAGTTCCAGCATTTATTTTTATTCCAGAGAGGGAATAAAAATGGAAATTTCTCATTGAACAGAAGTTTAGGGGGAAATCAATTTGCAAAAAACCAAGCCTTTAAAAACTTATCAAAACTATACAGTTCAGCATTGCCAAAAGTGCAAAGTCTCCTTTACATCTGTGAAGCAGCCCACTTGTTTGGTTGTAAAGTCATTGAACCTTTAAACTACATTGCTTTAGAGCAGGAGGTTGTCACTTTAGAGCAGGAGGACGTTGTTGTTTTGGAGCCTGATGCTCTCAATCCCAGTCCTGTTCTCTGGGTCCGGCTACTTCATGGAGTCCATCTCCTTTAGTCTATCAGTTGTGTGTTCCCCAGTTTGTACTGTAGGCCTTGCATCTGTACAATATTATGTGACGACTATAATTTCCATAAGGAAGTGATTAAAAAATGCAACTTCATATACTGCTGAATTGATTCAAAACAGAATACCACAGATCAAATGAAAAAAAGTCAAGCCAATCCAAAATGAAATATTTATTATTTTCTTAGGGAGAAGCAAGTCTTTTACAAATTCAGATCTTCCCTGCGAATAATTTTGTTTTAATGGAATTGGATTTTCTATGGAAAAACCCTGTAACTAGAGGCTTAAGAAAAGAATGTCATAATCACAGAACTTCCTAACATTAAGCATGTGGGTTACAGATCTTTGAATATAAAGCAGTTTCCTAGAGATACTTTGCATGGTTTCATCTCAGTGATCCTTTTAACTCTTCAGGCCATCTGCATTCAAATTTCACAAAACCCTTCCACGTTTCTAGCGATGTTTACGTTTGGGAGGGTCCCTCCCAGCCCTGCAGTAAGGAGCAAGCCTCTTGTGGGTTCGGCCCTCTGTCTGCCAAGTAATCCATTGGGAAAGTCTAGTCTTTTTGCAGCCCTGCTTACAGTGTTCAGCAATACATATCCCTCCCTAGAAAGTCCACAGTCCTGTGAGGTGGAAGAAAATAAAGTTTGCTGATGGTAGATCATAATTTGATTGGCTTTCTCAGTAGAGATCTTTCAAGAGGATGGTAAGTGCCCTCCCTAACAGGACAGCATTCAAACTTTTTCCACTCAGATAACATGCCTTTTACTTATCTACAACATGGCTCACAGACAGCTCTGGAGCCTGTTTAGCTGTCTGTGAAGTCCAAAACCAACTTCACGGTGCTGGATGTAGACTGCTGTCACAGCACAGCTAGCAGATTCCCTAGTCTGCGTACAAATTTCTTGGTGAAAGGGATATGGTGCGGAATTACTATTAGTTGACCTTGAAAGCTGTAGCAGTGGTTTTAGACTGGTTGCCCAGATGCACACACACCTTGCCATGAGAGCAAACATTCACTTTCTGCTCCTGGCTCATCTCCACAGAGAAACTCTGCACTGCATGCCTCCTTCAGCAGGAAGGATTTGACCTCAGGAGCCTGCTCCACTCCAGGTTGTGTGGGTCAGATAGTAAGCATTGCAAGGAAAGTGTTTTGTCTTGCCTCAGGGAAAGATCAAGCCCAAATTTTGTCTGACATTTTTCCTTTTTGTATTAAAAGGAATTATTATCTTACCTGCATAACATGTGTATTTTAGATTTCAATTTATTATGTTTTATAAGGAGTTTATGACTCTCTGATGTAGTGTTCATAAAGCAAAGGTAATTGACTTTGGCATTGGATTTGGGATTTTATTTCTGTATCCTGTCTGAAATCCTTCACTGAACCATGTCTGAGGTCAGCCTGGTGCTATGTGAGCACAGGTGGCCTGTTGAAGCTGTCAGATTGCAGCTGAGCACTGGAGCAATTAAAGGCTATGTTTTTCTCTATATACATAAGGATTTAGGAACATATTACTCTGATTACTCATAATGGGACTTAGGTGCAAAATTCCTCTTCATAAAGATGCAAGGGTACTACTAGAATTGGAAGTTCAGCTACAAAACTGTAGGTTAGTGCTGCATCAACTCCAGGAAGTGGTTATTTGTATTCATAAATACCTATTTCATGTTGGGGTCCCAGAAGTTTTTTATTCTTAATTTTTTTTTTTTCATATCGAAAAAATAGTTCAAGGTTAACTCAAGTAGAAAGGCACAATTTGTACAATAAAGCCCTACTTTAATGTAGGAGACAGCTAAAATAACACTCATTAATAATTAATTCTATGCGGTTTTGCTGCTTGCCAGAATGGCATTAATGTACTCTAGGTACAGTAATTTGATACTGAAAATTGGCTATGAATACAAAACCAATGGTCATAGTTAAGACTGAACATAAGAGGACGTGAAGGGTGTAGTTGAAGGATTCAGCAATGTTTCTGTGTGGTTTCACTGTGTGGTTTCAATGTCATTGGAAAGAAAGCTTTCATTCTGATTATAGCTATTTGACAACATAATTGCACCGGTGCATTGCAACGGCACAGTTCCAGGGCTAAGTTCCCCCTCCAAGCGTGAGTGCTTTCATCAAGTACAATCAAATTGGAGCAGCTTTGAAACTAGAATGTGACTAGATGCCACCACAAATTCAAGCTAGTATTGCAAGAGATTTTGTACAGTTCAGCAATAGAATTCAGCATCTAGGCTGTGGGAAGACTGTGCTTGCTTTCTCTCACTTGATGCATTCAATGTGCTGCCATAACCCTCAAGAAAGCAAGCACGCTTCAACGTAAGGTGGTTAAAGGATCCGTGGCATGATGCTTCCATGCATGTATTTGTCCGTGTGTCCTATATGACTGTCTCGCTGATACAGTACTTTTTTTTTTTTCTTTTTTACAGCTAACACTGTAATTGTGTCATGCATGGATACCTGTTCATCAAATAACACCACTTTTCCACTTTGTACTTTTAACAATTCTTGCAAAAGAGCAGTGCAACAAAGAAGAGAAAACCAGGCTATTTTACTGAAGGCCATTGTAAATCATTCCAGCTTCCATAATCTTCCGTGTGTTTGCCAGTCCTCCAGGAGGGAACAGCAGTCTAAACACACCGATTGTGAATCCAAGAGAGATGTGAATGTTGATCATCAAGGATCAGAGTCAGTAGCTAGAAAAAGTAAGTAGGGAAAGAGAAATACATAATTTTGAAGTAGTTAATTACAACATGAAATACATGTTTTTATTTGGTAGTTAAAAGGAAATTATAATATGCTGCTGGTTCTCTATGGTCTTTGCAAAATCTGTGAACAATGGTTTTTTTAGCCTGTCTTTGCATGGCTAGAAAATGCAAGTTTTATGCCACATTCTCAGAGGCATTCGTGCCTGGCTGTCAGTGAAACATGTCAGTAGCAAAATGCTGACTTCTCTTCTTTGAGGATCTTGTATAAATTCATGGTGGGTGGGTGTGTGTCATTATCTTCAGGGGGGCTTTGTATTGGTCTGGAAGGAGGGTGCTGTGAGAAAAGAATGCCTTATCCAGCAGCCACCTGAAGTATTTCTGTTGCAAATTTGACCTCTGCCATCTGGCTTTTATGAACACTCTTATATCCCCATCTTCATTCTTTTAATCTTGCTAAATTTCCTAAAATATTTCATTTATTTTCAAAGAGTTGTAGTTTCTGATCAGTTTTCATGCTGAATTTGCTTTTAAATGTCATTGTGGAACTCTACATGTAGGTTGCTGATACTATATGAAGATACATATCTTTTGTTGTGAGCAACCTGAAGAACTAATTCAAAGATGGCAACTGTTCAGGTGACAGCTATACAAGAAATAACCATTTTTGTGCTTGTAGTCTACAATACCCAGAACTGTGTAGTATCAGAAATGGTCTTGCATGTTTCATAGAATGCAGCGCTGAATAAGGGCTGGCACAGCAATACAGAGAAGAGTTCAGCAACATTCACATCATTTCAGAGCAGTAGCAGCATATTCCTTCTGTGCCATATACACTTGCAAAGTATCTGGAAAATTTTGGGGAAGAGGATGCCTCTGAATTTTGCTTTTCTAACGTTGTCAGCAACAAGGGCAACAGGCCAAGTCCTGAATACAAGAAATGCAGTTGTTTTCCAAATGCCTTATTTTCTTATTATAAAATAGCTGTCTTAACAAGTGTGGAAAATAACAAAAATGAAATATGTGGACAAAGTCTGTTCTCAATTATATCTATATACCTCTAACAATTTTGACAATGTCTCATCCACCTATGTTTCTTGTTAACGTTGTGCAAGTCTCACAGCTTGTGTGCTTTAAAGTGAAACAAGAACCTTCTGCAACTGATAACAGATAGACTAGATGTACGCTTCAAATCTCTATCATCATATGACTTTTACTTGGTTTTTATTTTTTTCATAGCTTGATTTTTTTTGTTACCTTTGACAACAGACAACAAAACAACAAAAAACTGAAAAGCTCTGAAGCT
The DNA here is from genome assembly GCA_035590275.1 of Ibycter americanus. NCBI lineage: Eukaryota > Metazoa > Chordata > Aves > Falconiformes > Falconidae > Ibycter > Ibycter americanus. The sequence continues at coordinate 27,125,322 of JAVJGI010000001.1, forward strand.
GGTAGTAAAGCAAAAAAAGAGCTATAGCTTGCAGGGAAATATATTTTGTATAGATAACCAATACGTTATAGATCTGTTCAGAATAACTTTACATAGTATGCTTTTGTCCATTTTATCATAGTCAGTAATGTAAAAGCCTACTGTATGTTTTTGCAAATGAGACAGAGAACTTGTTTTATTGTTCTTTCTGAGAGTTGTCTCTTTGTCTGCCACACATTATATAACAGTTTTGTTTTAATTTCTATTTCCAAAAGCAAAAGGCTTACTTGAAGTGAAAACAGAAGATGTTATTTATTTTTATAAGTATTTTAATTTCACTATGGTTTCTGAGAAAGAAGAACTAGAGCATAATACTTACTACCTGCTGGAAATCCACATCAACAGTTCTGTAGTTGGAGGAAGAAATGCAGCTGAAGAATACCTAAATCATTCCTGTCTAGTGGCAATGATGGAAGACCAAAATGACTGTATAAATATTTCACTGCAGCTGAAGTCCTATGTGGAATGTAAGTTACAAAGGAGAGTCAGAACAGAAATCAAACCAGAAACAATATCAATCTTGCAAAAAATCTCCAGTAGGTAGTTCTCTGCTTTCAGCAACAATTTGAAAGTATTTAAGTATGTCACAAGAAAAGACTACAATCTTGATCATCCCTTAGTAAAAGACCATCTTTAGTAGGTAACTGACAGTTTTTATAGTGATTTAAAACCAGTTTAGCTGTGGCTGTTTTTCCCTGGAGGCAACACAGCAAAGTAGGTGTCTGTATATTTTTTTGCTTAGCAGTGATAGACTCACAAATTGCATGCATGACAAAACCAGGAATTACTTTTTTCTTCTCCCCTCCCTGGTAATGGCATAACCCTGTTGTCTTGGAGGTAAATTAAAAAATTCCCATTAACTTCAGTGGCAGAAGAACCAGGAGACAGGTTTGACTTTTCTTAATACTGTACTGCAATATCCTACTATGCAGCCTTACTACAGTACACTTAAAAGAGAAATCTTTAGCTGAACTAGACTTAGTTTTCCCAGAGGACAGTCTGTCAGCTTTTTAAATTTCTCTTTGTGCTGCAGGAGTGTTTTGGCTGATTGCCTGACTATGGTCCGGGCTTCCAGCCTGTCTATGTGCAATATTTGCCATCTGGGAGTTGCTGAATTACTAAATTCATTTAGTTTTGTATGGCAAATGCATTTTATGTTGTACCTTTTCTGGGAAAAAAGGTGTTTGGGAGTTGGCTAAACATACGTTAAAGAAGTCCAGGTAAAATCCTAGAGAGGGCAGTTTAGGTGTTCTTTTAAGTAAGTAGGTCTAGCTATGAGTGGAGTATAGTTTGTAACTTGCCCTGCCAACTTGTGTCAAAACTGTGAGGTAACCACCCTTTGCTAATGGTGATTTACTGGGGAAGTAGTTGTCTCAAATTAACAACAAAAATTAACAACGCATCTTTTTTCTATTTACCTCAAAGCAAAGCTGATGAGGTGCTCAGGGCTTTTACTAAACAAGGTTGATACACAAGTCATTACAAGTCACTGCAGGATGGGGTAGAGTACTCTGTCTGAAAGGAGCCTAAATGACTGTATAAAAGATATTTTAGTTCTGAATTAGGAGGGATGAGCTGTGCTTACCTCAAAGAGCCATGGGGTTATTGGCAGTTATGACTTCTCAGTGGAGAAGATGCACAAGGGAAGTGAGTTGATGTAGGTCTAATTATACTATTCTAAGCCAAGGAAAGGAAAACAGTGGTTTGGCTATAGTCTGTAGTTTGATTTTATATGAGCCATAGTAACGTAGTGGTTTTTTAAAATAGTTATTTGACAATGCTAAGGTATGCATTAACATGCAGCTGCCAAAGAAGTATGAAAGGTCTTTCAAATAATCAGGAAGGAAACTTTCCCACATCCTTTGTCTGTGGTATATAGTCGTGGCTTGCACTAGTTACTGAACTAATTCCCTGCAGAATGTGGGCGTGTTTCTGCAGCAGCTGTTGTCCAAAAGAGCAGCCTACCTCCTACACCCAGTCCCACCCTGATTCTCACCCAAGGCAGCTTTAGTTAAAAGAACTTCCCAGAGGGGTCCTGTTGGTGGCATTTCCTCAATTTTTGGCAAGAAAATTTCTGTATGTAGAATCTTACTGTCCACCATATATGAAGATAGACCAGGAGGTTGAGAATGCCGGTACAGGCCAGTGTTGGACAGTGGATCAATTCCTTCTGTGCTCCATCCAAACAAAGAGGGGATATGTATTACTCTTGTTCTACCTTAAATATAAACGTTGATCTTTGAAACATTTTCTTCCTGGACTTCTTCCTTTGTTTATACAAACAGGAAAAGTTTTCATTCACTTAGCTATGTATAACTATTTCAGACATAGAGACATAGATACAGGTGGAAATGAAGCTAAATTCTAGATAGGAAACTGAATTTCAAACAACAAAGAAGGCTGAAAGAAAAAGGCATAATCTTCTCTTTTGTTTTAAATTTTTATCTGGGGGGATAGGCATGGTCCAAAAACCTACCAAGATTGAATGTTCTGCTTTTCTCTGTCAGTGGTTTCCTGCTTCATTTTATCTCTTCTCCATTTCATGGACAGATCCGATGTGTATGACGAAGATCATTTGGCTCACTATGATTGCAATAGTTTTTGTGTTTACTATTTCAATTGTCATCTACAAAATAGTCCAAGACAATGAACAAAACTGTAAGTAACAAAAAGTTAATCTGCATGAATTTAAATTTCTATGCAACTAAAAATCTATTAATTTACAGTAACAAAGCTGTTGATTATTAATGTGGCTCAGACACCAGTATTTTATTTGTAATATGATAAAAGCTTCTTAGACGAGAACTGAAATACTCAGATGATTGATACTATCACCTCTCACCTCTGAACTGTGGATGCAAATCCAAGCTTGTTGATGGTTAATGAAATGTGGGGGTTTTGACAAATGTTTGGTAGCCTGTGATCCTTAGTGGTATGAACTTCTGGTTTCAGACTGATTCCAGTAGATAAAAAGCAATTACAGTTGAACCTCGTTGAAGGTCTTAAGCATAAATGCCAATGACCAATGTCAGCAGATTGAAATACCCTCTCCTTCCTGAAGATGATTAATCTAGGTCATGGTCAAGAAAAATTACAGGATATATATGAAGAGATATGCACTCAGCTGTCTGTCCTAAAAACTGGTTACCTAAATTCGGCGGTGGTGTCATCCCATACAGGTCAGCCAAGCTGTGCCTTCTTAACCCCAGAGCTGAATAAAGCCCAGATAACATTTCTTCTCTTTGCTGTTATTTCAGCAAAGAAAATATTGCTGTGATTTCTGAATCAGCCCTATTGACTATTCCGAGTGATTAAAACTTTGCTATGAAAGAACTTGCCCTTAGTTGAGAGACTGAAACGATTGTTTCTACGGAATGCCTTCACCAAGACAGGCTCATCCTATGCAATTCACTTGGGATACAGGCTGAAATCAGATTTACAGTATTTCTTCTAGCAAGATACAGTGAAGAAGGTCAAAATAAAAGTGTAAGAGTACTCTGAGCTTGAGACTTTTGAGCAATCAAGATGAAGTCCTCTGCACAGTAACACTGCAGAAAATAGACGACTTGGCAGCTGCTGGACCTTGTTTTCAATCCCAAGTCAGAGGCAGCTGGTATAGGGAGCACACTCCCTTTCATCAGCATGAAAAGATACTCTTAACTTAACCTGTTACCTGAGATAATAGCTCTTAGATGCTTTTCAGAGCGATTTCCTGAGACTTTCTGCCTGTGTCAGCCCTGAGTGGACAGAATATGCCTCCAGACAACCAGCATTTAGCTGCTATTACCAGGCAGATATCCATTCACCTTGTAGTCCAGAGCTGCCAAATGGAGACCTTGGGGGTAATAAAAAAATGATAAGCCATATCCATTCCCCTGATCATCCTTACTGTATCCACAGGCAGTTTTGTAATGAAAGAGCAATAGGAGTCGTGCTTTAATCATAACTGAACAGAAGGAAGAAGAGTACCCACACACAAAATACTTCTGTGATTTTTTTGCATATTGTAAATATTTTATGCATGTAGTTTTAAATGAATACGTGAAATAGTTGCTTAAAATGGCAAATCTGTGCCACCTCGCCAGTGATTAAAGAAACTCCTTACCAGATTATCTTTGTTAAAATAAATGATCTTTTACTTATTGCCAGAACGAAATTCTGAGACCTATTTTATGTATGTAAAAATCCCACAAAATGTAAATTAGGTCTTTATAAGTGGGCTATTAAATGCTCTAAGTCAAAGGACTTTTATTTGTAATTTGAAAGCTACCTATAAATGCCATGAGTATGATTTTCTGTGCTTTGAGTCATAATATCCCATTTTTAATGCAGAATTATTAGCAGTGATGGTTAATGATTTACTGCCTTTATTCTTAAACATCAGCTTTCTATTAAATGCAGGTTTTTCGGAATTGTGATGAACACAAGCAGCAAGGAAAAATGCCCTTTCGAGGCTTCTAATTACTGATTTGCTTCTAGAATACATTTTCTGTTAAATTTATAATATGTAACATCATAAACATCAATATGTTACTAATAAAAAGACAAGCACATAAAAATCAGATTTGAGGGTTATATTCCTTATGTGTATATATTGTGGTACCACCTTTAATTGCAAGTCTGTATACTGCTTTTTTTCAGTGGTGCCCAAAGAACACAGCAGAATATTACTATGTGCCTGAAACAGCTGCTAAGAATTTTTCCAGTCATAATTCAGTTAGTAGTTTTTCTCTTAATTTCTGAGCACAACTGAAAGCTGTTAAGAAATACAGAATTATTCATTTCCTCTTGAGACCTTGCAAGACATTCTGCTAGGCAGACTGTGACAGTCTCTGAAACATTAATTAAGTTACTTTCCATGAGTGTATAAAACAAAATATCCAAATAAACTTCATGGCGGTTACAACCAATCCATGACAAAGGAGCTAAATTAGAAATTAGTCCTTTGTCTTTTCCCTTCCACTCCTATCTTATGACCGCTTCCAGAGCTTCCTTTGATGTTAACTGTTCCAGTGCATGCTTAGGGCTTCAGCGCATTAGATCTCCACTAGCTATTCATAAGAAAATCATGACCTAAATATTACTAATTTAATTAATTTCTTACAGCTGAAGTTTTCTAGTGTTCTCAAAATAAAAAGATAAAAATAAATTCTGTTATGTAGAATTGGAGCGAGCCTGTCATCAGAAGCTGGCTGAGCCCTGAACTGCTGTCACTGTAGAACAGGGCTAACTACAACAGCTGCACAGTCACCTGCGGTAACCCCACCAACAGCACAGCACTAAAAGAGCAGCAGGAGGGTGGAAAGACTGAGGAGTTTATGAACTGGGTGCTGAGGACCAGTCAGAGGTGTTCAACCCAGCTGGGTCTTTCCAAGTGGTGTAGAGCTTGCTCTCCAACTGTGTTTCCAAAGATGAACATCCCACACTTGCAAAGAATCTGTCAGCTTCCTAGGATGCCAATACACTCCATCCTTGCTATTCCACTGGCAGCAGTGTGAGTCTGAACCTGTACTGGGACATGTACTTTTTTGATAACCTTCCAAAATTTGTTCAAGGTACACAGTATAGAAAAGGGAAGGAATAGTTTGAAAGGGGCAAACCTGAATGGAATTTCCAGAAAATTTAATTCAGGAAAATATAAAACATCTGGCCCTTGGTTTTCCTCATCACCTTATTTCAAAACCTTCCTGCTTTTTCATGGAAATTGTTCAAAAGTTTAAGAATAAGGGGTTTATCAGCTTTCCTTCTAATCAATGCTGTATGTAATTCTATAGCTAAGGATAAAACACATTTTGTTTAAAACAGATTGTAAACACAGAATAGCAGCATCAGTTTCTACTATTCTAAGAAGAAAGAGTTCTGGATATGCAGGAAGAACCATATCTGCTGCTAAAATTCATCCTTTTCCTGGTAAGTAACATAAAAGTGAAACCTAACAAACCTTGAGGCATGAGGAAGTCAAGACCTTTTAAGTCTTTTCTGTCAAGGGATACTTCAGGTTTGTTTCAGAGTTACCTTGATCCTACACAAATTTGATTTGGCTTATGTTATGGCAACATTTTTATATCATAAAGAAATAATTCTGGCAATAAAACTATAAGAAGACTTACGTATATCATGTGGGAATGCTTCTCCCAGTCTTCCAAATGTGTTGGTGGGTTTTCAGGTCCTTTTAGGTTTTGGTCATGTTGTGTGCCACGTTGAGGTTTGGCAGCTGAGTGCTTTGTGTGTGTATGAGATGTATACAGACATGTACACACGTGTATGTATGCTCTATGCGTTTGTGATTCTCGATAAAACGTGCTACCAAAGGATGGAATAGTTGGCTGTAACAGGACTCAGAGAATGGCTCTGCTGACACTTTGTAGCCTGTTTCTAGGGGAAAAGTCCCACAAAGTACAATTTTCTAGTTTCAGATAGGAATTAGAATGTGATCTTCTGAGACCGTAGGATGTTTAGCACAGATAAATTAAATGGCATGGCTAAGCACAAAGTTTTGGTTCCAGAAATGATGATGTGGTAATAAATCTCTGTGTGAGGGAAAATTAGCAGCTGTACCTCTGACTGTTACTGACACTGCTTGAAGAGCCGTATGCTTTAATAAATTCCATGGATTCTGGTTTCACGAAGGGAGCTCTATCTTTAAAAAGATTAACATGAACATATAGAATGGCAAACCAGCCTGCCTCCAAAACAAGAATGAATACAAAACCAGCAAATGAAAAAATGGTTTTAAATTTAGCTAGGCTTGGGTACCTGGCTGTTTGTCTTGTTAGTTCTTCAAGAGTAAGAAGAGACTCGATAATTTTTCTCTACAACTCAGTAACTCATGGCATTTCAATTTTACCTAGAAAAGAGTGAATAGCTCCTTGTCTGTCTGAACTCTCCTGTGAGTACAATTTATGCTCCTTGCTTTTAAAGCACTGGCTACCTCTAAGATATATTTATGAGCTCATTATTTTCATCCCGCAGGAAAGGAATTATCTTTCTGACATCTTTTGTCTTGAGTAGCTTTGCTAATACCATACCTATTTTATCACCATGCTTCACAATGGCATTCTTAGTGTTGTATATCCAAAGGCATTTTTGATGATGGAGTTTTATGGAAAGTCAGATCTAGTTTAACTAGAGAATAGGAAGAGAATAGGAATCTTTTACTGGTCTGTCATTCTTACTTCTATGTGTCTGCTACTTCAATCTATCCTGCCACTTCAATCTATCCATTTAACTCAGAAAGATGCTTAGTTGTATGAACTGCTATAATGGGTTTTATTTTAATATGAAATTCCTTGATTTCACACATGATAATTCCAGTCAATCCAGTCATTTTCCCAATTTATACCAATATAATTTAAAGTGGAATCAGGACCTTATGAAAAGAGTTTATTCTTCCCACAGTTGCTAAGCTGAAGATTTGCTACTGTGATAATGACTATAGCTATAGATGACTTCTTTGACAGCCCTTGATAATTTTTTCACTATCATTAGTGCATAGCTCGGAATCTTGAAAGAAAACAGTAAGATCCACTGAAGACAATATATCCACCCTGAAAACATCATAATGAGGCTAAATAACTATATATCTGGGAGGATGGGACAGTATATCATATAGATTAAAAGATGCATAGGTACTACTAAAAGGTTATTCAAAGTTCAGAAAGGATAAGGGAAGAAAAAGAAGGCAATCTGTACTTTGAGAATGAGAAGAATTCCTAGGTAGGCTCAGGAAATTACTATCTTAATATCACTGTGGTCCTACAAAAAGGTAATTTACAGCCATGGATGCTAGTTTTGTGCAACTGTCAGTGGCTCTATGTCTGTGAATCATTACCATTAAGTCTGGTGGCCAGAGGAAAGGAGGAAAAATGTATAGTATGTTCTCTAGAGTAGGATTAAAGTTACAGCCTTCCAAATTCATGGTACTATAAAGGATTAAGCACATATAGTGACGATAGGGGAGCTTTAAAGCATTCCGGTCGTAAATGTTGACTAAATGTTGTCTGTGCTGTTAAGCCAAAAAAGTATGCACTGGAGCGTGGGCTGACAGAGCACAGTTTCTAGACTTTGGATCTGGTCCTGCCTTTGTGTTTATGTAAAACAGTCCCTTGAATGGTATGAATTGACAAAACCTACAAAACCCAGTTGTCCTTAAATGCAGCCACAAGAGGAGGGAAAGAGTACAGGGTGCTTTTTCTTCAGTGCAAGAAGTATTAAGTGGCTGATCTGTGCTTCCAGACATAGAGCACTTTTATATCAAAAAGGACTTGATAGTAGTAGCACATGGAAAACAATCCACAGAAGAAAAGTCAGTTCCTTGCTTTGTGTTCATGACAGAATCTTAGGGAGATTCTCATGTAAGAGACTTTTATTGCAAGAATTTCTTTGAGGAGCTTTCTTAAATTGAAGACTCAGTAGAAGAGGTTTGGGAACAATTTAATAAATTAATAATAGCAATTAGAAGGACTAGAGAGTATTCCCCACAGTGTTTTCAAAGAACTTGGATAGAAACTGCTAAACTGTCATGTGCAGCTTACCGCTTAAATCAGCTTCAGTTTCAGAGGAAGGGAAGGCAGTTACACTTACTCTGCTGTTACAGCTCTTCCCTAGCCCGCTTCCCCTAAACCACTTTAGTACCTTTTCCACTACTAGTAACTGGTTAAATATAACTATTCTCATATAGCTGTACCCTAAAAAAAATAAGCCTGGGGACATGGCACAGAATTACCTGCAGGCCAGTGTGTGTGAACTATATGTTATGTTATTTAAAAAAAAAAAAAAAAAAAAAGTTGTACAGGAAACAGATTGCATAAATCAGGGTGTTTAATACCTTGACTGAATCTGTCTAGCAGGGTCTTTTCATACTGGAAGTTTCGTTTGTATAGTTATATGGGTTATACTTAAGTGTGAATTTGTATTACTAGATGTCTACCACTATAAATTCCCATTTAGACCTTCTTTTCCTAGCATAAGAATTACATTCCTTGTTTATTTTTATTCTATTTTGAAAGCAGCATAAGGTCTATTGGAAAGAAAAGCCTGCTCCCATTGCTATGGTAGAACAGGACTGTGCAGACAGGGAATCGTATTGTTAATATAATCGTGTTATTACTCGACAGCCTGTGAGGGCAACCTTAGTTCAAACATAATGCCACGTTCTACATTGCTTAGACAGTACACTAGTACACTTCGCTCATTTTCAGTGATATTCTGTTGGCTTACAGGGTCACAGTTTGGCTCGTTGAATTTTAGGATACAAATACATGAAACACTTGCCTGGCTCACAGCAATGCAAAGTCAGTTCTGATGGATGGTAATTTTATAACTCATCCTGAAAGAAGGACATTGCAGGATCATGGGGACAACCAGGACTCAGAGTGTTTGGCCTGCAGTTGTTTTCTGGACTGTTTAGACTTCGTGACATTTGTAGTGTTTGATGTAAGTGGGCTTGACAGCTGTAATTTGCACATAAGAAACAACAAGACGAATTTCCTCTCAGTCATTTGAATTCCTGTATTGTTTTCTGTGCTATCCTATTAAGATAATAGTTCCTCTCCTACAGGATTAGAGGAAATAGGTGAAATTCTGCCATCTCTCTGACGTATTGCTACAGCTTCAAGTTAGTTGACAGGTTGGAAATAGAATCAAACGCCGGCTCTGCAGTGTCAGGGCTGACATCCCAGTGAATTCAGACTCACTCCTCCTTGTATTCTGCAATACATTTTCTTTTTAGCAAAGAGGACAGGCATGAGACATCTTCTACAGCAGCAAATAGATGCAAAGCCAAGAAAGAAGAAATTTGATTAATCTTGGCCAAGTGAAACATCACCTATTTGATTCTGATCCTTCTCAGTTCCTGGCATAGCTGAATAGCTGTCTTTTCCTCTGCAACTTAGATAAATAATACTGGGGAAAGCAAAGCTTGTCATAGTTTTTAATGTTTGACACAGACCTACATGTTTCCGAGATGCAACATTTTCAGAGAAAAACGTGAAGCCTTATTACCACTTTGGGGCTTTTTTCACTTTTCAGATGGGAGGATAAAATCTATAGGATGCAGGTAATTACAGGGAGCTTTTTATAGCCCCTGTATGCTTTCCATAGAGCACTGATGCACAAGGGGCCTTTTCTCTGCTCAGTTTGCAGGCATGCAGAACAGTGTTACACACGGGCTCCGAAGGGAATGCCAGCCTACATTCCTATTCTCCCAGGTTTGTCCTGAGGGTGAAACAAGATCCATTGCTATTTTTAAAACTACCCCAGTTTTATTTTAACTTAGCTTTTCATATTCAGTTGCTTAGTTACCAAGATCCAATTCTACTTTTTAATTGCATTTGTAAAGAGAGAAGCCCAAATGATACAGCTCAATGAGTGGCACAGTTCATCCTCTTGTTATGAACTCAGTAGAAACCCATTTGTAGGCTTACAGAAGTTATGGATGGTCAGGGACAGGATGGACCTGGAGTTAAAATATTTGTGTTCTACAGTAGTTCTTTGAAAAAGCATTAGGTCAACCACTCTGCATTCATTTGCCTGACCAAGTTATTTCTGCATTTCTTTATCTGTATCCCAGTAAGACAGCACATCAGGATCTGTGTTGCCAGTGTGCTAAAGGCATCACCACACCCTTCCCTGCTTCTGAGGTGCATGTTCTCATTGGTAACATCTGGATGACACCCAGTAGCCCTCCCTGTGTTAGTTACACAAGTTAGCTGAGGCAACATCACGTGGTCCTGAGCGGCAATCTGGGCTGCCCTTTTGTGAAAATGAATCAAAAAGTTCACACTCCAAATTTCAGTTGTTTCTGCTTGACTGGCCAGCTGTAGGCTTTTGTATTTTGGGAGACTCTTATGCAACCCCAAATTTGTTGCCGACGTTCAAGCTGCTTCCCAGGGAGACTTAGGATCAACATGTTGTAGTCTCACAAGTCTCATGGTTAGTACTTTCAGGAGTTCCTGACATGTACCTACATCTCTAGGCACTGAAATCCCACTGAAAGACTAGCTGTCCACCTATGTCTTGTGGTCAGATAGATCTCAATTGTTTTCAAACTTGCAGGTTCAATGTTTAACACTCTGCAGATGTATTTGCTGTTTAATAATGTGGATAAAAATGATTTTAACTTTCAATAGTGAAAACCAGCAAACAACAGATTCCACTTACTGCACAGACCACAAAGAAACTGCCCATCATTCCTGAACAAGAGCATTGTCATGTGGGTGCATCAACTGTAGAAGGTAAGTAAATATCTTACAACTCACCATTCTGTTTTGCCTCATATTTTTAGAATTAATAGTATGCAATATCTGCTCAAAATAAATTCCTACTTCTTCTAGCCAAGTATATGAGATGACAAACTGGAAAATGTGTTTTTGTGAGAGCTAGGTAGCAGGGAAACAAAATCGATTTTCCGCCTGCTACCAAGAGTCATCTATAAACTAATGTGTTAGCCTTTTAAAGCCTGTGTGGCCCTGAAGGTCCCAGTGCAAATTCTGACGCTATTTTTATGGTGTAGAATATTGTGTCCCAGACTTCAGCATGATGCTGACATTTGTTTCTGACACGGGCGGAGGAGAAAAGCAATGTGCAAATGATCTCTGAGGAAAATCATGTTTGAAATAGTTTGCTGATCAAATTCTCCAAACAAAAGAAATTGATTGCTCTGTCATTATTACTCCAGTCAGAAGGAATGACAAGATGTTGATTTCAGCTTGGAACTAAAACTCGTCTCCCAGTTCTAACTTTCTCCAGTCCCTGTACTCCAGTAATTGTTTCAGGAAGTCCGGATGTAAGGAAACAAGTCTGAAAAGAAATGTGCTGTAAGCTATACCTCTTCCTGGCAAGACTTGTAAAGCTTAGAAACAGAACAGATGCTACTTAAATAAGTAATACCGACTAATCTATCAATTGCATAGACAAGGTTATGGCTATTTGCATAGATTATAGTACTGTTTATGGTGAATTTTTTAGGTTAAAAGCTTAAGAAGTTCCTTCTTTACGTCTCTTTAAATTGAATGGAGTTTTATTGGAAACTCAATATCATATTATGTTATCTTTTTAATGTTATAATGTTAAAAAAAATTATGTACTGAAGAGCAGATTGATTTTTGTGCTTCATGTGGAACCATAAACAATTAAATTGTATGTCGAGAGTGGAGCTAAAGAAGAAAATCTGAACAGCACGGCTGACCAAAGATGAGGTACTGCCATAATAAATTAATAGTTGAGCTAGATTATTGTTTGGCTTTGGAGAGAGACTAGCCGGGTTACAGGGCAGCTTATTACAGTAATTAAAAATACTGACCACTTTTCAAGTGAATCTATTCCATAGATCTTACAAGGACTTACAAAGATGAAGAGTTGTCATTACAACTATTCTAAAATGAGGGCATCAGGAGGCAGGAAAAGGCAGCATGGCTTGGGAAGTCGGTGACATAGATGAGAGCGGTTCTTAGTAAGATCATCTGAGTTCAGCTGTTTGCCATTTGGACATCAGGAGCTTCTGCTGAGTGAACAGGCCCTTTCCCAGGGCCCCACCAGCCTTTCCAGAGGGCAGCTGCTTCTCCTCTCCATGGACTTCTCCCAGCCACTTTAGTACTAGACCGTTTCTTTTTCTGATGCCTGTTGAATATCTCTCAGGTCAACCTTTATCTTCCTATATCTCTGTCTGCCATGTACCTGCCCACCTTGATTGTTTCATGAGAGAACATTTACTCTTGGTTTAAAAATAAGACATTTTAAAGATTGTAGTAAGATGTGTCGCTAAGGGAGCGCTCGCTAGTATTCAGTCCCTTCATTTATATGGTATTACGTCTGAATGATAGCATGCTTGGTCCTTCCGGGACGTTGGGTTCACCAAAACTCATCTGTCAGAGGCAGGAAAAAACAGTCATGGCCCATTCCTGTGCAAATTTAACGTTTGTGTTCCTAGAGGTGGGAGTAACCATTAGGATTGACCTGCTAGCACTCCTTTCGCTTTCATTGTGTGAAGCGTTATGCGTTGAGGCAGAAAGAAGAGATGGAACAACTTTGCAGGTCTTTGATTGCTCTGTAAGACAATATATGAGATCCAGAACACTTTGGGATGAAGTTATGTCTTTCCTTAATCTCTCGGTCAGTGACTTAAAGAAAAAGACTAGGTATGTTGAGAAACCCCCGTGCCTCGTTGCAGTGCTGCGCTGTGCAGGAGCAGGCTTGCTCTCCAGGTCGTAGCACAGTCTTCCTGTCAGAAGGACTGCTGGCGACGCGGTCAGAGCTGGACGTGATACATGGCATTAGTGCCGAATACACGAAACTGTGATCTTACCTGACGTCGTGTGGAAAGATTATTCAAGGAGTGGCTGGAGAGGCAGGAACTTAGATCTAGATCTTGCCTTTTCTTGAGGTTTTGAATAACGTTTCTGAAAGGAATACTGTCTCAAAGCTAAATACTCTGTCAAAACAATGAAAGCCCTTTCTGCTTTAGTTTTGCTTCACTTCCTGCAAAGAAACGTTTCCCCCTTCATCAGGTAAGGTCAGATTAAATTCATTGCTGCTTGTGTTTGTGGGTGGCTCAGTGGCTGACAGTGCTGCGGTTACAGGAAAGCTGCCCAGCTACAAGTCCTTTTTGGTTATTCAGGCTGCGGAAGGAGGCTGTGGTCTGCCTTTCTCATGGTGCTAGGGTGGTCTCTGTGGAGTCTCTAGAACGCTACTAAAGACTATTCTGCTCAGCAGGCAGGAGCTGGCTCCTTTAGAAGCGCTGCACATGAACAGCTGAGTACTGAGAAACACCAAGATGATTGAATTCCGAGAACTGAAAATTGCAGACTACACCAACCTGATAAAACCTGTCTTTTCCCGAGGAGGTGGGGTGGAGATAAGAAGCGTGTACCAAGAGCTTCTTGATCAAAAAGCGTCATCTTTGTATCACCCTACCAGCTGCTGCCCTGAAGCACAAGCTTTTCAGACCACCAATACAAGAGCCTCAAACAAGGAAGGGTTCTAGCTTGAGCTAGGAACCTAAGAGAGCTCCACTGGGAATAGTGCTAACATCTGCCCTTCTCTGCTTTAAACCTGGCTTCAGCCCAGCTGGTAAGATTTACCTCAATGTCTGCCCCGGATCAAATAGGCGAGATGGGGACAGGCAAGCCGCTTTTGAGTTATGCTTTTTCTCGCTTCCAGCTAGCTGAAGCTGCAGTCAGAGAAAGCATTAGCCACAGTACAGAGTGTGTGTTTGATTTCTGTGTAAGGAGGCTAGCTATGCAGTAGGTGTGGTAGGTATAACAGCTCCTGTGAGGAGGAGGAGGTGGGAAAGCCAGGATCATTCTTATCACCCTCATTATTGCTACTGTGCTGGAGAACCTGCTGATGGTCTCAGCAATGGCCCTTAACCCAACACACTGAAAGCTGAAAGGCTCAACAACATTGTTTTTAACCACAGGAATTCAGTAAGTTAAAAATCTGGATCGGACAGGAGAGCAAAGTGTAAGGCATATCATTTGCTTGTTGCTCCAGTCTGCAACAGGGAAGTATTTGTCTTACTAGTAGGTGGAGAGAGGTCAATAATCAATGACACATTGCTACTTTCTGCTGAATTTTTCATTTGAAAAATTGTCAGAAAAAGGTATGTTTCTTTCTACAAATGTCTTTTTAATGTCTTTATATTAAAGACAATACTGTTGATCATGGAATGTAAGTATATTGATAAACATGACCACACACATGGCCACACACATGTGTATCATATGTTTATCAATATACCTATATCCTATGTGTGTGTATGTCCATATATCTATCTCTGTGTGTATCTGTGCGTGTGCAGAGACATGCATGCACGTGCTTCATTACTTACAGTTCATTGGTTTTACTATCACGCTGACAGCTAATTCAGCTAATAAAAAATGCACTAACTTTTGCACTTTTAACTTTGCCAAAGGAAAATCTTTTCAGCATAGGTCACTCAATGTCTGCGTATTTTCACGGTAACTATTACTGAGTGCTGAAGTTAAGAATCCTCTGTTTCTGCCATCTTTCATTAAACTGCCCTATTAGTAACTGTCCTGGAGAAAATGAATGAGCCGAGTCTCTCAAGTGCTTTAAGACAATCCCCTCTTTACATATGACAGGTGTAGATGTATTTCCTTAGTGCAGTCAAAAGGTGACATTAATTACCTTAAATTTCAAGGCTGCTGTTTATTTAGATAGAAAGCATGAACATTTTATTTAGGGCAAATACTTGCATTCGTAGGCGATGATGTTCAGAGGACAGCATGCTAGAATAAGGCTCTGGAGACCCAACTTTTCTGTCTTTGCCAATGATGCCTCGTTACTAATTTGCACCTTGGTAAGAACTGTTTCTCCTCAGCTAAAACAGAAACTGTGTAGTGCTTTTAGCTTACAAAGCACTACTTGCATAAACTGGTACTTTTAACTTTAAGAGCACTACTTGTATCAACTATTATTTTTAGCAGCTCTGAAATGTAGTGGGACGTATATCTGCTTCTTTTTTTTTTTTTTTTTTTTTTTTAAAGTTCCAGTAGTTAATACCAACTCCTGTTACAGATGAAAAGACAGAAACAAGAAGCTGGACTGATAGCAAGAAATCTGGGAGAGCAAATCAGAAGGATAAATACTGAATTGATATATTGAAGCGAGGCTACTAGCTCCCTTTACTTAAAAAAATGCAGCCTGTGAAGCTGTAAGAGGACTAACATTGTTGAATGCGCTTGATTCAATGGCTGCTCCCTAAAACAGTGGGGGCAGAGAATAATTGGAGTAAGAACTAAAAGTGAGCAAAAGTCAAATCACCATGCGCATTAAAACACCCCTAAATATGATGAACAGCCTCTCTGAAGGTGGTGGAGCATTCAGCAAGATGATTTTACTGATGGTTAGCCCTGAAATCATTGTTACATAGGGAAGGTTTTCGCTAAGCTTACCCTTGGAGGCTTAAGAAAACCTGTCCCAAGGTGTGACTTCTCTCTGTGTCTGCCCTGCCCCGGTGGCAGTCCCTCTTTCCCCAGTGGTGGGGCCACGCGGAGTCTGGACAGACTGGCTCTGCAGGGCTGGCTGGCTTCTTCCACACCAGAGGTGTGCTTCAGTCCTACAGTGATCAGGGCAGAATAAAAATCACATGTGTATGGCGTGAAGAGTAATGGTGAGCCCTCTCCTGCAGTACTTGTGTCCTCTCCCTGCTCAAGGGGAAGTGGCGTTGTATTCTCTGAATCAAAAGGGGCATTAATGTGTTTCATGAATGACTAGGAACAGAACAGTGTTCTCTCTTGCTTGGGGAAATCAGAGACAGATACAGACCTGAGAGTTCCTGGATGAAGTGCTGCCAATTTATGAGGAAAGAAAGAAGGAAAACACAGTGTCTTAAAGCCAACTGTTGTGGACTTGTTTTGTCGGTAGAAAGCATCCAGTATCATGCTCTGAGCTGTTGTTAGATCAAATTCACACAACCTACTGACTGTTACCCCGAGCCCTTCTTTTACTGCATCAATCTCTTTGACAGTCAATGCCCCAAGGACAAGATGAAACAATCTTAGTGTCCTGCCTCCCATTAATTCTCTTAATAAAACTGGTGGATGCGTCAAAGGCTGCACAAAAGCTAATGAAAGTTCCGCATCAGCAATTGCCAACGATTTTTAGTACACTGCCTTTTGCCATCAGCACTTCCATCTCTCTTTGTGAAGAGCTTTGAGATCCTTGAACATGTAAGGTGCTTCACATCTCTGTATCTCTTTCTGAGCGACAGTGTAGCTGTATGGTTAGATAAGTTGGTCTCCCAGTGAATACAGAACTTGAGGCACAATCTTATCTTCCAGTGAAATGGATTATAAAACTGGAATGTAGGGTAAATGACAGGTAACTGACAGGGACAACGCACAGGGGAAGCATATGTATGTCTAAAAAGGTGAAAACATCTTTCACAAAATTGTAAAATAAAAGAAGTTGATGGGTCCCTTTCCTCTCTTACAATCTAAAAGCACGTGGACACAAAACCTCCCATGTGGGCTTGTTGGCACAAGAGATCAGTAAGTAACAGTGTATGAGAGGCTGGTTCTTATCCAGCTACATCAGTAGTATCACCACTGATGTCATTTTCTAAGGATACCCTCCCCTAGCAATTTAGAAATTTAATTGTGCAGATTCCAGTCTAATACCAGGAAAATTCAACGCAAGTCCACCTAGGGCTTTGGCTCAGGCCCCTGCTGCCTTGCTGAAGAGGTCTTTACATGCCATCATTGCAGAACTAAGCAGCACGAACAGAAATGGCCACTAAAAATATTCTTTGCCCACTTTTCCTTATGTGATTGTGGCTTTACAAAAATGTTTTCATATTTAAAAGAATCCCTCTCTTGTCTGTCTTTGAGCAAGACACCTACACAAACAACAGAAGATACAAATTACACAGGGAAAACAGTGAAACTCATGGTTCAAAACGTTCTAGCGAAGGCACATATCAAGTGTACTCAGGAGCGAGAGAAAGACTACACTTAAGCTGTTTTTATAAATCATGCATGTATTTCTAAAGATTATTTTAAATTGCTTTCCACTTATCCTTTTGACAATTTTTCCAAAAAGCATCATTTCAGTGCTCAGAAGTGATATTATTGTGTTTGAAGTCACCATGAGATTGGGTGCGATGCCGCTGAAGGCAGGAGTTCCTGCTAGTACTGACATACCGGGTTTGCCAGTCGGCCGTTTTTGTAAGACATCATTTTTTATGCTTTCACAAATTCCTGTAGGTAACTATGAAAAAGATTTATGCCCACATGCAGCTTTAAATTGTTTTCAGGACTGTATGCAGTCACTCAATCACATATTTATTTCTTAAATATGAAAGGTAATTCCTTCTCTGTTCCTGCTTCCATAATAGATTCAAGTCTTAAATCATGCATTAAAATGAAAACTCCTCTCAGTACGAAAGAGCGCACAGAATCAGATTGCTGAGCACATTCCAAGGTACTTGGCACAATTATTGGGCTCTGCATAAAATGCATGCCAGAGTGTGTTTCTCCACAAAACAGACACTTAGAGGTTTTTGAAGGGAAGCACTCCCGCTTGCTTGCGGAACTGGACTGTAATGGGCACTGTGCAGGCTGTTTAAACCACTGTTCCATCAGCCGGCATCAATTTTTGATGCATTGTATCCTGCCTACACTTGTCATTTTCTAGCTCACTTCAGCAGCTGCTGCCTCCAGTATGATTTCACAGCCAAGGAACGCTTCTTATCCCAGTCTTTATGATATAAAGGAAAAGGGAGACAGATGTTATTACTGGACCTGCAGCTACATCACCTACCAGAGTGGGCGGGTGACAAGCTGCTTTTGCTTTTTCACTCAGCGTGAGAGTAAGAAGTACAGAAACCCTGCATTCCCTGCCCTCAAGCCAGCACTGTGTAGTTCCCTAACAACTAAGATGAGCTTGATTGAGATCTGGGCATTTTCATACTTCAACGTTCCTCACCACATGCTACTCTGGGAGCTGCAGTCCAAATTTCAAAAGTCTCATTGATGATTACTGAGGAGTATTTTTCACTTGGGAATATGGAAAAAGCTGCTTAGTTCATTATTTCCAAATTTGTCCCTCTGTATATGAGTATAGTACGGGAAATGTAGTTGGGCACAGGTCTGTAAATTCTTCCCATCTAGCTGGTGGTTTGGATTGGTCTATTTTTATTTTTTCCCATTAGGATAATTTAGCTTATTTTGGGTCAGCTTCAGTAAGACCTTGTTAATACCCCAGATTTACTTCTGAATGCTCGGCTGTGGGTGGAGTAGTTCATGGAGAGATGCCCTGGAGTTGACACAGAGCAAGTGGTTCTGGAGCAGAGGCAGACATCATACAAAACTCTTCTCGCCTCTTCTAGCTGCCAGGAGGGACAAAGAGAGGGAAGCCCGCTCTGTTATTTGAAGGAAAGAGATCAATCACCACCAACCTTGGAAAGACAGTTCCAGGCTTAACTCTGTGTAGATGGAGATGCTCTGCAGAAAGCCAGTTTGGGACACTGGAGGGACACCCTTAGCGGTGGATCCAGCCAGGTGGATGTGGTGAATGCTCTCTAGGGCAGCTGTTGGCTCTGCCCACTCTTACATTGCCCAGCTTCCCTGAAGGTGAATGAGGTCCGGTGCTTCTCACCTAGGCTCCTGTACCATAGTCTCGTGGGGCGGGTGCCTAAACCACGATTCTGCTGGCAGGTATCATGCTTAGGTCTTTCGCTCCAATCTGATGTGTATAGTCTGTTTTGTCTGCCTCTTAGCTACAACGTTGTTTTCTTTTGAAATAAAGAGAGGAATTCATTACTGTGAAAGTCAAGAGAATGACATTTAAGATAAATCAGGAAAGACCTGATTAACCTCCTCTTTTTTTCTGATGCCGTTTTCTTCAGTTGCAGATGTTGCCATGTGAAGTATCATTACTATTGGGTGAAAGAAGACACATCATACACCACAGAAAAAAGCATCTCCATTTCCAGTTTGAGGAGCTATGTTACCAGCTGTTTTTTCATGACAATGCCAACTATGCATTTTAGTTGAGAAGCTCCATTTTATCCATCACCATAACTATTTGGTGTTAAGAAAATATGAATGATGGACAAACATGTTTTGCTGTAGAAAACAACTTTGGTAAGAGAGTATAGATTTCACATCTATTTTCAGTTCATTCGGGATTTATACTTAATCATATGGTTGTGAGATAATCCTTGCAACAATTTCATTTTCTGTCAGAGAAGAAATTTCTTTTATATTCTCCATAAGACAAGTAAGTCTGTTTGAAGACAGAAATTATCCTCTACTTCCTCGAAATAAGCAGTTTTCAGCCTATTTAATATTCTAGGTGACTAAGATTCTTAAAAGATACAATTTCTGGCTGCTGAGGCAGGTGGCCAAAGGATCATAGAAGGAGAGAATCCTGCAGTACATTTTAATTTCTGCAATTAAGGGAGACCTTAATAAATTCTGCAACATCTTAGTGGATAAAGAAAAAAATGTAGAAAAACAGTAATTTGGTTTCAAACCACAGATTCATTATTATTGTTTTTTAATAACTCATTAAAATGCCAAATGGGGATTGTACTTTTTGAAAAATTGCATTTCTGTCTTTTGTACTACTTTAGGTCATTAGTATTCAGACTCATTATCTCCTGGAACTTTTCCTTACTTTCCATTTATTACTGCTCCTCTGAGTGTAATGGAGCTGTTTGGGCTGAGCAGGGTCCCAAACTCATTCGGTGCTAACACATTATTTGTGGGTACAATTTAACCATCAATTACTAGGCAGAGACTGAAATTGTAGAGACAGGTCTTCAAACTCCCTTGTGCTAAATCCATCAGGATGAGCAGATTGTAAACTGCCCATTGCAAATGTGATATGCAGCAATTTAGCATCATGTTAATACTTCATAACCTCTATCACTTACATTTTATATAGCTTTTCCCTCCTGAAGCTTTTCGAAATTGCTTCTCCAGTCATCATACTGCACCAAGCAGTTCAGATTTAATAGGAATAGTTGTGAATATCAGCTTCTGAACGATTTGAGGCCATATGGAATTTTTTATATTTAGTTGGATAAGTCTGAAGCATTTGTTTCTATTGTTTGTTACCATCTTATAAAAAAACCAGAGAAAAATACTGACTTTCTTGATTTGGGAGCTTTTGAGGCTTTATTACCTATCTGTGGTAATAACTTAAAGTTTTTCAGAAATGGATTTTTTAATACAGTCCATAAAATAAAACTCTCACAATTTGTTTCTAGTCGTTGGGTTTTTTTCTTCTTACTATAGAACAGCAACTTACAGATGAAGAGGCATATCTATCTCAAATCACTGCAGGCCATTTCAGTCCGTGTTTAACTGCTTCAAATGATGGCACTTTCTATCACTCCTCCCCTTCAGTAATCCAGAGATCTTGTTGATAGGGACAGCCCTGCTCCTTGTGACCCCAGTTTAATTTCCTTTCCTCTATAATTTAATTCTATTATTGTTGCTGCCTGTAACCTCCCTCTTTGCTTTTCCTTGGATGGCTAAACTGTGACTTACTGTTTTATTACCCACAGTTATCCCACAGCTCTCTTAAGTGTTTGGTTTTACTACTTGGGAAGGTTCCTTTAAAAAAGTTACCTTTAAACCCACCAAGAACAAGTAAACCCAACAGGCTCTTACAAGCTTTTAATCCCTGTTGAGTAGAGCTTACCTCTTCTTGCAAGTATGATCCAAACTAGAGGGAACAGTGGGAGAATGGGGAGACATTGGTAAGAACAGTAAGAAAAAAACCTGTGATCCTAAGGTAATTCAGGTTGAAAGGAACCTCAGGCTGTCTCTAGTTCACCCTCCTCAGGCTGGAGGAGCAAGGAGGGGACTAAAAAGCAACCGGTTTCCCACTTTCTCCTGAGATCCTCTTGGCTCCTCTCCTCCCATGTCCTCTTAATCCCTTGTCTTCATCTCTGGCTTCTTCAAAACCGAACACCTGAGGAGAGAAAGGCCATCCTGGTACAGACTCCGAAGCATGAGAGGATGGGCAGGAGGGAAGAACTTCAGAAAGCAGCAGGGGGAAGGAGACATGGAGGTGGAGGAGGGTGGGGTGAACAACACTGGTGGGGAAGGCAGAACTGACAGTGTATGGAAATGTGCAAAAGGGACACGGGGCAGAACTGGTAAGGGAACTGGAGGAAAGGCACAGACCACCTCAAACACCAGCATCGTCTAAGCTGCTGATTCAGTGTCTGGGCTAAGCAATGGCAGGAAGAGTAGGACTGCATTTTTCCAGGTCTAGTAAATGGCTTGAGGCTTCTGAAGGTGTTTAAAAATTGTTTGAATTACCCAGTTTTCTGGCTTGCATTTAGGTGGCGTTGTCTGATTCCAGAACAGGCACCTCTCATTGAATGCCTTTCAGCCTCAACCCTGCAGTGCAGAAGAGAAGTAGCACACATTTGTTTGAGTAATGTCTTCACGCCTTCCTCTTTACAGCAGCAGCAAATTCAGCTCACTAAGAATTATGATTAGTCATTGCTGCAGCTTTAGACTCCTTTTGTACATTATTGTACTGTTGCGTAAGAAATATTCTTTCACTCCTTGGGTAGAATGTTTGAAAGGCAGAATGAATAGCTAGTGCTTTGCTTTGGAGTCTGTTACAGCACCTCCTCAAAAGACTGTAAAGGGAAGCTGTGAAAAGGAGATCAAAGTGGGGAGACTAATAAGGAGTTCTTAGCAGATGCATGCTCAGGGACTTTTGGGGTGCAGGCAGAAAAGGGAGAATGAGCACTGCAGATACAGCGCGATCAAATTAGCTGTCTGTGTTTCTTTGAGCTCTTCCTCTTTGAATGTTCTTATCTTTGACTTCAAGTTCATGCAGATTGTCATTTTACTTCAGAAGTGCCGTTACGATTTATTCCAGTTCTGCTGGAATAAATCAGATGTCATCACTTGTTTATTCTGAGCCATGCTGAAAAATTCTTTTAGAGAGCCTTTTCTCTAATCCAACCTTCAAACTGTTCCTGTTTCCAGACAGCACGTCCTTTTTATTTTCTTTGAAAATAATTTTCCCTTTCCCATCTTTTTAATACAGCTCAATTTGTGACATTTTATTTTCAATTTTTAAATTCTAAAATGGCACACCATCGTCAGTATTACAAATGCTGAAGTAGGAGTCAGACATGGAAAACGTACAGGTCACACACTAAAAGCAGCTTCAGCAACAAAGGTTGACCTAAGAGAAAAAAAAGTGTTTAAAGTCCAGAGGGCTTTCCAATCAGACTGTAAGAGTTTCAAAGTAGGTCAGACTGGCTGATGGTGTCATGTTAAGCCTTGCTCTGAGATGGTTTTAAAAAGAACTCAGGAAAGTCCTTTTCCACTCTTCACATTCTTTTAAGGCTAACAGAAAGGACAGGGCTGTCATTTGAAATAGAACTGGAACATCTCAAAGATAATCCTATGAGCTGGGTGACTGCTTGTATGGTAAAAACACTTCTATGAAATCAGAAAAAAGGTGAAAAATCTGTACTTGTCACTCAAAATGCTGTGGCGTTTCAGTCCCATTAAGGTTGTTATGAATCCTGACTGTTGGGTGACACTGGAAACATCATTAAAAAGCATTTCAACTTGTAATGACTGTGATTTTGTATTATATGATTGAAGCACATTTTAGAGGAAAATATTAATGGCTTCAGTGGATAATCTAAGCAGCATGAAAAAAGTGGAAGAGACAGTTCTTTTGTTTAGCTGTCTCAAGCAATGGATGCTGGAGTGCAGGAGCAAATCATAGGGAAGAGATGTTTATACATGAATTGACTATACCCTAAAAAGCAGCAAACAACTTGCAGCTTGCTTTGTTTTGTTTGCCTGAAAAAAAAAAAAAAGCAGCAAATACCTTTAATATACAAATACAGCAAATGACTTGTGTAATAGTTTACTCCTAGGTCATCCTTCAGCGATGCAAGGCTGTAGGTATATAGACATTGGTTTAAGTTTCATCTTGATAAATTTGTCAACTTAGTGAGTGCAAAAGCCTGCGTCCTTTGTCTCTGCATAAAAAGGTGTGCTCAAAGTGAAAGGAATGCCATGAAATACAGATCTGCTCAAGAGAACAGGTAATTTTCACAATCTAGGTTATTTTTTAAATAAGCACTTAAAGCCTAGTAGTTTGACGAGTGCCAAGGCACAGTTGGTGTACCAACCTGGAAAACGGTGGTGATGAAAGGAAGTACACTCTCCCTTAAAAGTTTAAGGCAACGTCTGGTTTTGTCAGACTCAGTAAAATCACATTCATCATTCTGAAGGTAAATCACAAAATCAGAGAGAATTCACTGAGTACCTCCTCCCATCACATTATTCTTCAAAACATTCTTTTTTAGTAGACTGTCTCAGTTAGGTATCTCAAATGATTCATTTGACTGATGGAAGAACACAAACCAGTGTAAACAAAATATTCTGGTTACATCTAGATAATACTTTTCTACTGAAATATTATTTACCTAAAATTGATTTAAAGATGTAACATTCAGTTTTCCTAGAACAAGATGATTGCATCTGAGATCAGATGGAGTATCCCTATGCTCATATTCTGTCCTGTTTCCACTTTTACATTGTATGGATGTAAATACTTTAAGCCCTCACGTTATTTTTTACAGCTTCTTTTATTTTAGGGTAAGGTACTTTATTCAATACATAGGTAATTTAAGCAAGACAGTGAAACCTCTAGTAAAGAACAGTTCAGACAAGCAATCTTTGTCTTAGGAATGCCCCTCTAAGATTTCAAACATTATCCCCTGAGGCTTCTAATACTACATTGTTCTGTCTCTGCTAAAAGGCACCACTATTAGTCAACTCATTTTTCTGACAGGTTTAACACTATATATTCTGCACTGCATTTCAGAGGGGAAAAAAAAAAGATTTGTATGAAAAAATGACTAAATTCATTTATGTCTGAAACATTAACTTGGCATAGGAACAACATGAAACACCTATTGCTATGTTCTATGACTCATTTGGCAGTAATATGATGTTTACAGATACATGATGCAGAGCTCTACTCCAACGTGGACAGAAAGGCTTCTTGATGAAAACTAATGATCAAATTAAAGTAAAAATACATCCAGGATGTAATGATTGATAGGTTAAAACACTAGATTTTTCTTGACTGTCTTCATTTGAAAAATAAACAAGCTTTTAACCAGGTGTTATATTCTGCTTGCCAGCACAGAACAACAGAAAAACACACTTTAAACAAATAGGCCTTTTTACAAGCTACTGAATGCTTTCACTGGTGCCCAGATCTTTAAAACTGAAAACTGCTCATGATCAAGTATATGGAGCAAGCACACAGTTCTCAGTCATCTGCACCGAGGAGCTGTTCTTCTCGGCCAATGTGCTTGTACAAGAATGGCCCCTGGTCAGGTGAGTACAAGTGTGCACCCCTCCCAGCAGCCAGGCAGGACTACTAGAGAAGAGCCCGCTTATTCCCCTCAAAGTGTAGATGCCCCAGATGAAATGTTTTGCATCAACTAAACATTATTTTGTAATACACACCTGAAATGACACTTTCAGAAATAAAGCAATGTCAGATAGAAGTGTCGTGGATGTAACGGCTGATGGGAGCTGTATCCTACCTTTGGGCTAGTGACCCTGCTTACCGGTTGCACTTTCCTGTGTCCCACTTTCTCTCATGTTGAGGTAATGTTAGCTGTTCAATATGGCATAAATACCAATGAATGTCAAGCTTTGTTTGCCTTTTCAGTTGCCAAGGGGCTTTCTTATGTTTGTACACATTGCTCTAAGTTTTTTTTTACGTTCTGTGTAGGTGGCTTTGAAGACTGCACCCCTTCTACTTACCCAGAAAAATATCTCAAATCTGCTAAATTACACGGTGTCAGAAAATAGATTTTGCATAATAAACCTTGAGGGATAGTGAAAATTTCATCTCTAAATAACAAAAGATGGAAAAGTCACAATGCGTGTGACAGCAGAACAGGGACCACAGTAGTGTGAGACACAAACAGACAAACAGACCTTTCTGTCCTCTCTTATTTGGACTCAAAATTAAGTTACCATGTGCAAAGTAGACACATGGTTTCTCTTTTTTGGCAAACAGGATAGTATTTCCTCATGCTCTGTTTCATTATTTTATGATGTATGGACCATGCTTCTATGTTTAAATATATTCAGATGTTAACTACAATTAAAAAGTATCTGAACACAATTCATGAGTCTATCAAGAGGAAAAAAATAGCTGAAAGAAACGTAACAAACAATGAAAATCCAGGAGAACAAACTGCATAAAATATTGGAAAGTTCTTCCTGTCTATGAGGTAAACTAGCCTAAACAAATTCTGAGGTTCACAGCTCAGGATTTTAAGCTAAGGATATGGACAAATTATCACGGCTGCTAGTGTTATTATGAAATGTCATTCCTACTGCCTCAGAGAAAAGATGATTGCTCTGACATATGACATCCCCACCCAAAGCAAGTCTCTCCTAACTTCACAACTGCTTCTCTATGCCCAAAACCTATATCTGAATTGTCAGTATCAGTCACTCCATTTGATAAAAAGGTTCATAATGTTTAAAGCCGAAATTAAACCCCAAAGTGCTAACTTGGTAACATCTGAGAGGAGATTATTTTGGGGGTATTTCAATTGCCAAACAAAAGGGAAATTTTCTATTTCTTATGTATTAAAAAGATTATTTTGGCCTGCAATGTTGTTCTGCCATTGGAATGAAGAAATAGACATAAATGAATATAAAACTGTGGGTCAGCAAATATAGAGCTTTACCCATACTCTTAACTGGCTCAGAAAATTTCTTTTCAGTATAATTCTTTATGCATATCCTCCATAATTTTCATTTAGTAAAGTTAATACCTATTACTGTACAACTCTTTCAACACAAAGTGTTATGTAAGTGGTACATATTATTATGATGTTATTATTTGCTACTGTAAATAATATTTAACAAGCACCAACATTATGATAATTTGTTCATGTTGACTAAAATGACGTACTGAAATCAACTTTTGAAATATACATTTTTAACTGACAGGATGCAAACAACAGAAATGGTCATTTGGGCTGAAATGTTTTAAAATTTTACCTTCTAATTTGCTTCAGACACTGTCTACAACTGAAAGGGTCAACACTTAGAATCCATATATAAATCAATGCTAATATCAATAAACTTCAGTTTAAATTAATGCAGAAGATAGACTGTAATGGAAAAGAAATGACTCACTTTACTAACTACTTCTAAAGTCTAAAAATCTGAGAGATTTTTAAAATGATGTTCAATATTGTATGTGCAAAACCGCAGTTAGTGTCTTCAAAGGACTCTAAGTGGCCCAACATCTCTCACACCACCTCTTCTATCTGCATACATTGAAGACATTAGGTCTGTGGTTTCTGTTATGCCCAATGGTGACAACTGCTGGGAAACTGTCACTCTTGTGCTTTCAAACAACTGGTCTGGATATGTGAAATTTGCAGAACTGGAAGCAATAGCTGGAAAGCATCCTGAATGTAAGTAGTGCTGTTGCAACCCTAATGGGGAAAGAAAACATGTGGTTCATCAGTATAGCTGTCATGTATTTCAGGAATAACATTGTACTTTTTAAATACACTTTTTTTTTTTTTTACATCTGCATCATGCTATATTAGCATATGTATTCACACAAGATTTTAGAACCTGCAGATACCAAAAATGATAAAATGCAACAGTTTATGGCTAACAAGGAGAGCCTGAACCACTATATAAAAATCTGATTTCCCCTCAGTTTGAACTCTTGGACAGTTTTGTTTGTAATGAGAGTAGAATAAAATGCCAGTGTACAGAAGTAGATTTGACTTTTTAAATACAAACCAGCTAGTCTTTCCAACAACAGAACTAATTCTGAATTTGTGTAGGTGGAAGAAGTGTCACTGAAATTAACAGTTTGAATTATTGTAATGGTTTTAACATGCAGTACTATTATTGGAATTTCTAATACTGAACAGTACAGCAGTTTGTAATTCTCCATGATCCTAGGCTGTACAAATACATATTTGTACAAATACAAATATGGGATTTAAGAAGTACAAAACATCATATTCCACAATTCTGGACATTCCCAGATTTCGCAGTTTCTGGAGCACAGAAAGATACGTCAGCTGCAACAGCAAATTTACCCTATAACAAAAGGAACTGTACAGTGATCTTTACTACAGCTCTATTAATCTTTCCATTATTTTCCCTAAAGATATTGTTAGTTCAGTGCAAAATTGCTTATTGTAAAACAATCTTTTCCTCATTTTTAAGGGAACAGTTTTAGATACAGAATGACAACTTGTAGTCACTACTATATGGTTTATTTATGTTTGAAGTGGTGTGATATAATTAGCAGAGTTAAAAGAATTCATGCTGCAGATAGTACACATTTTAGTACTTTGAGTGTATTACTCCCTATTGACCTCTTCTCAGCAAAACTGAGGCACATTTTACTCACTGTTGCTTTTCTGATGAAAAATAGCTCATGATGTCTAATAGAAGAGGTCACTCATGGATCATGGCAACTAATAAAAGAAATCACTCAGGAACATTTTGGTGATGTCTAACACATGGTTATCCATGTGATGACCAAGCTTGCTGCTGGACTGTGAATCTTTGTGGAAACCTAAATGCCCATGGAAGGGAAGCACTGTAGCATAACTGCAACTCAAATTTTAAAGAAAAGGATAGTCTGAAACTATCTGTGAATCAGAAATACTCTGCAAGATTTGAAGTAGGTAACATAACAGTAAGAACAGACATCCCAGGCAACTTGTGAATAGCTTAGAAAAGGGCTAAACAGCAAATTGTCTGCTGTGCTCTGACCAATACAGCAGCAGAATTTAAGAGCTGGCCACTCTCACTTCAGTGATACAGTTCTTACGACTCCTCAGTAAATGCAGTATTACTACAATAGTGTTTGTGGGAGAGACTGAGCACAAAACCAAGAGCTTTATGAGCTGGCACTGAACAGCCAGAATGATACTGTCATTACTTTTTATATAGTTCTTTCCTCAGACATAAATGCGACTGTTTCATTTCAAAATCATTGTACTAGAACATTTCCTAACGTGAAAAAAGTGAAGGCTTACCTCTAATAGCACACTGTTGATGATGGGGTTAAGAACCTCTGCCTTCATACTGCTCTGTAAACCAGAAAATAGAATGAAATGCCAGGACAATTCTTAACAGAAATATACTGCTACCTGAGAAGGGTTTTATGAATTCTATAAAGGTCTTGCTTCACCTTGATTCTTATTGAGACTGTTTATCACAGTATTCCTGATAACTGTGTCTACATTTCATACACACTTCAGTAGACCCTACATATTTCTATCACTGAGCACAATGAACGGTTTTACTTTTTCATTAATTCATGTACCACAGAGTTTCAAATTGCTTGGTTTCCTACGGATGTGAGATTTATGTGATAACATTGTCTGTCCATCAGCCTGTCAATGCCCTTTTCATCTCCCCCAAAATTTTTTAACCCCTTGCTCATTTTCAAGGAAACAAGAAGGAAAATTCAGGTCAGAAGAAAAATGAAGTTCTCAGACGTTTCACAAGTATCTGTGGTTAGGAGGAAATGAAAGGCCCAGATTAGCTCCCCTACAGAAGGAAAAACAGGTGAAACCCAGAGCACCAAACTGGAGGCAGTATATGTTGAGCTGGACAATGCAGGCTGGCCAGTAGACATAGCTCAGCACACATAGCATTTTTCTCAACCACCAGATAGGAATAAAGATGGATACAATGAGCAGTGACACTACTAGAGGCTAGAAAATCAAGATTCGTCAGCTCCTCTGGTTTTTAAAATGGCAAAAGTTCTTTCATTTTTTCTCATTGTTCTTTGCAGTGTATTTTTTTAGAACGACAGTAACCTCCAGAAAGAGTTGCTTTCTTTTAATACTGAATGGTGGACTTCATTAGAGCAAACAAAGGAAACACAACACTGATTAATTTAACTGAAGTATTTCCACTTACAGCCTTGTAGCTTTTATATTACAGATTTAAAGAAACATGAAACACCTTAATTTTAGGTTGGTGATGAGAAAGATCGCAGAACAAAGGGAAGATGGTTAGAGAAAAGAAGAGTAATTTTACTGTCAGTGACTAGAAAATCCATTAAGAAATGCACTGTTTAGCTGATTATCAATGAAGTGAAACAGATAGAGAGCGGTATCCATTATATACTATTGATTGTATGAATGAATAAATTAAAATTTGAAAGAACTCTTCTGTAGCAAGCAAAGCTGTTATTTCTTACTTCTGCATTACTGCTCACTCAGAAACATCACCAACATTATAGACTATGTGTACAGCCAGCACTACAACTAATGTCTGAATTATACAAATATAACTACAGGGATGACATTATGTTTGAAAAAAACAGTATTTTCTGTTCTAAGCCATTTCTCAGTTTCCATGAGTTAATGCACTTTGCAGGATACTGGAATGTGTTTGTGAAACCAGGTACTGTTGGCAGGTTAAGGAGGAAGCTGAACCACCGGGGCATGCAGGAAGATGTAGATTTTCTACAGTCCTGTGTGACAGACCCTTCTCACTTTCCTACTGATCATGGTAAGCATAATGCCCACATCTTCCTCCAAAAGCTTACAGGCACAGGACAGCACATTAAGATCATCAGACTGCCTACTAAAACTCTCTTCTAGAGAGTATTTTAGTGATGGAGAGTGTCTTTGTGCTCAATTTCTTATGTGTCCACACGAATATCCATAAAAACTATCTGGTCCTAAAAATTGAGTCCAGAGTTGATAAGAATAAAACCTAATGCAATGCTTATGAAAGCTTCAGTTTCCAATTTTCTGAGCTGGGCCAGCTTAATATTTCATGTGCAATTCATTTTTATATGTCTGTGCAAGTATTTATTGCAAGTGTCACACAAATATATGGTAAAATACAACCCCAAAATGCAAAACAAGCAGTTTCTCCCAGAGTAATGGGAAGGAATGTAAATTATTCAGAATAAAAGCAACCCAGTAAATCATGTTCTCTACAAGTAACTCTGAAAAAACTGCTCAGAGATGTGCTGGAAGAGCTCATGGGAGAACTGGGAAAATTTCCTTTGAGGTACATTCACATTTTCATGGAGTAATCAGGAGAGCCAGAGTTTGTTCTTCTCTGAAGTTTACAGAATAACTTCAGCAACAGCACAATTTTTGCTTCTGGATCCTGAGAGAATAGTCAGATGTCAGTCATCTTTGAAACGTCTTGAAAGGCACAATAATATTTCTAGCAAAGATGTTCACAGATGAATGGCTGTTCCTAAATGGACTATCTTGAGATACAAGACAGAGTGATTTTTTTTAAGATGAACGACCAAACAGATTTTCTAATCTCTTAAACCTTTTGAAAACACAGAGGCCCTAGGCCAGGGGATTTAGCAAAGGCTAAGATGACAGCTCGCGAAACCATCTTAAGGTACTGGAAGTGTTATCTGTTAATGACTTTTACACAAATACATTCAAAAGGGATAGGCTGAGTAGGAGAAGAAAATATCAAGTTGTGGGACTACAAATGTAGGGCCCTTTCAGTACAAAAAGATAAGAAGTGCTGAGTGGTCATCAGGAAAAATGGGAAATGCATCTAGAAAGAGAGATTATAGAAGGCAGGGGATGCACTGCAGTACATCAAGGCTTATAAACTTTCTCTGCAACAGGTAATCTGCTGTAAAAACGCTCTGTATTCTTGATCTGAGGAAAGAAGTGCCCTCTTTGCTGGTACGTCATGTAAAGCCACTGCACTTGTGTAGTAAGTTCTGTTTCAAGAAGTGAACTATATTAAAAAAAGCCCAAATGCTACAGAGAATGCTGTTATCTTACCCCAACTGCTGTTACAGAATCGGAAAACTTCTTTGATAAAGACGAAACTTCATTGCACATGGCACTTGTTAAACTGGTTTAAAAAACAAGAGAGACAAATATAAAAATACATCCTTGCCCTGTCAACAAGTAAAACTCTGTGACTGTCCCAGGCACAAACTTCATCTTAGAAGCCAAGAACATTCTTAAAGCAATTTTGCTTCTAGTATTTTTTTAAATATTTTGGAGTAGATTTTGTTCATGAGATAGTTTTTATATTCCTCCACCGAAAAATCCATTGCTGACTACAGCAGCAAAATGACATCATGTTGGCTCAAACACTAGGTTTTTTTTGATAGGGCAATGTTTCAATTTTTTAACTATTGTTTTTCTGATGACTGCAGCAACACAACTCCTAGAAATACTGTTGGAAATAATTCAAACTTTAATGAAAACAGTGCAAAGTTTCCTATCTAAGCAATAAAACATCGACTCTGTACTAAAAGAGGAAGTACCCTTGTGGTTAAAATATGAAAGATCTAGTTCTATTCCTAGAATTTTCACTGTTTTGCTTAACGTTCGGAAGTGCATCACATAGAACCTCATCCTGCAAGGGGCACCATACCTTAGCTCTAATTCTGAAAAACACTTGTTCAAGTACTTTATTTTAGACTGAAGTGTTGCTATGGTCTTTGCTATTGTTACTAGCATTCCTAAGGATAAACACTTGCTTAAATACTTTACTTACTTAGAACTCAAATGCTTACAACATCTTAGTGTCAAAACCCATTGATATCAGTAGAATTGATTACTACAGAGAGCTTGAGATCTGAATTTTGAGTCCCACTAGATAAACTGGCTTCTTGAATTTATGTATGTTCTGTCATGGTTTACCAGAAAGTTGCTGGCAAATGTAGTCTCATCGTTTAGAACTACAGCTTCATTTTTGTATATTTTTGGCAGATAAACACTAGATAATGAAACTCGATCAGCAGATAATAAGACTGCATTATGCGCTCTAAAAGCAAACTCTATATTTGCTAGCACAGTATCTTTTGCAGAGGGAACAGGAAATGTATCCCAAATTAGCAAGTACCTTCGCTTGCTGGAGCAGAAACAACTTTCAGCCTGTGAATAGGTCATGTTTTTGTAAACACACATGTGTTATCCATGTCAAAAAATGACAGGTAGCCTATGTAACTTGATTACATGAGAAAATATAGCACCAGGACCCCTAAAGTCAATACTGTTTGTTGATCCATGAACTTACTGTGCCTTCAAGTGCCAAAAGCTGAACAAAACTACATGAGTTTTAAGCAAATGTCAGATGTTCATACATGAAATGCATAATACTCACCTTGTCAGTACTTTTGCTTGATCTTGAGCTGTTTTTTCTACTTCCTGCCCATGCAGAATTAATTCTGCTACTTTATGAAGCTGTTCAATACAACGAGCAGTTACCTCAGCCAGACTTTCAATGGAAAGCATGTATATTTCCTTAAATTAAAAACAGTGAATAATGTAATCACTAATAACAACATTGATAAATATACATATAGATATATACATATAGAAGAATTTCAAACATAGGAGCACCCCTGCCCCAACTGGAAATACCATCACATACATAGTGAAGTAATACCAGCCATAATGGCATCCTCACAAACAATACTAGCAAATGAAATATCCACAGATTATAAAATACACACCTTACACTCATCCTGAAAAATTAGTAAGAACAAGTCTACCATTTATTTGGATGGGAACTAGGTCACATCACACTCTCGGATTTTCTAATCTAACACTTCTAAACGTAGTCCTAACAAATACAGAGATTCCTTAACTCTAAAATAAGTCATAACTACTTTCATATGGAGCCAAAAGTATTGAGTCATCTCTCAGATGAATTTCCAGAGTAGAAATGGATAATACTCCCAATAAAAAAGTGACTTTTATCAGCAATGATAAAAAATTCTATTTAGCACTATGGTGTTACAGCTTTCACAAGCTGATGCCAGCTGGAAATCTGCAATTGCATAAAGGTCTGTAATACATACAGTGTAACTCTGTCTCCTTCCTTGGACCTTTTTTGTAAGGAAACATTATGGATAATTTTTTTGACAAAGATACCAACCATATTTAACATTGGTATAATTTGGTGTAAAATATTTGATCACAATTACCCTTATCAGCAAGAAGGGTTGTCTAAACACACTACTTTTAGCCTTAAGAGCTCTCTCTCACAGAGAGAATGAACATTTGTGAGTTGTCTAAATAATATTTCTGTTTTGTCTGTTTGTGATTTAAACTGTTTAAGAGTTTAAACAAAATTTGAGAATTTCTTTCACCTACTGTCACTGGGAAAAAGAGATGCCAAGGAATGTTGAGGTATGACTTCCAATGTGCTATTGACATTACACCACAGAATCCCTTAGCTCACTATATGTTGTGTATACATATGCATATACACAGTAAGATATGAAAAACCAAAACCAACACAATAGACAGAGGACCTGTTACTTTGATAGTTACTTACGGGAACAGACTAACAGTAAAAATATTTATGTAAGTTAGTTTCCTATTGGGTCTACAGTGAATAGTTATACATTAATATTTCCTAATACTTCCATGAGTTAAAAATAAGGAGAACATATAAAACCAACACACAAAGTAATCTTATCAAAGTATGACAACCTGCTTAATGAAACTTATCCTCCAAAAGCCATTTTACCTCCACAGTTTTGTTTTTATCTACTTCTGTTTTATCACTGTCGATTTTATCTTCTTTTTCAGTCTTTTCTTCACCAGGTTCCCCAGGTTTTTCTTTTAGCTTCTCTTCTGTGTCTATTGGGGTAGAAAAATTGGCTTCTTCCAGCCATTCATGAGCTTTTTTCCGAGCCTGCCAAACAAAGAACCCAACCTCAAAGTTCAGTTCAAATAGGGAATATCAAATTATGTTCCTGAACATTAATTAACAATGCATTTAATGACTTCCTTTTTACATTCAGAAGTTTAAACATATCAAGCCTCTGCATGGCATTTAGTTAGGTGTATATTTAAGAGACTGTAGGGAGAAGCATTTCTGACTACATAAAGATGGATTAGCAAGGGATAATTTCTCTACAGGTATGAAATTCCTAACTAACACATAGAGTTGGCATTAATACCAAATTTACTAATATTTCAGCTTTATGAGGTATCTATTTACATAGAAATAATTTTCCCAAATAAAATAAGAAGGTGGTATAAAAAAGGAGAAAAAAAATTGGAGAAGTAAGAGAGACGTACTAAATTTTTAAAGGAAAAATAAAGAGCAAATCACTGTATCTTCAGCTGCCTTCCCAGGCGTGAAACTAGATCAAAGTGGAAAAACCTTGAAGTTCTACACACCTTCAGACTGCTGTTATAGTTAGTAAGAAATTTATGATGTCTCTTTTTTAACATGAAGTCAAAATATATTAAGACCTAAGACTAAGCTAGTTATCCATAGTCTGTGTAGCTAGAGAGATAAACATTCACCTGAGCCTAAGATCAGCAGGTGAATCACTTTAAAGGGACCTGACAGTACAAATGTGACTAGTGATGTGACTAGCTTCCAGCCATCTAACTTTCAGATGACTGAAGCTAGATGAGATAAATCCAAGACTTTGCTTCTAGCTAAAAAGGTCTGGAGAAGTCCCTCAGAAGAATAAACATGACGAGCAAGAAAAATAAATCTGAACCTGACCTTTGTTCCCAGCATGTAAGACCAAACGTGCTGTGCTCATGAACTCTTCTGCTGAGACATCCCTGGCTGAAGGCTTTCTAACATGGCCCGTTGTGCTAGCTAGTCCTTGCAGCTGTATTGCCTTACTAATCTCACTCCTTCTATGAAAGCTTTTCTATATTCATCATTTTAGTGCTACCCTTCTGTTCTTTGCTTTCTGAACTGTCTGAACTGAGTCAGATTTCAGAACAAAGCCCTCCCTTTTTGTCTTTGTCCAAGAAACACAGGGCAGCTCACTAACAGTTGCTAACCTTATTAAGTTTGTCAGGAGTAGCAGCAACGTGCAATTCAAACAGCAGTTCAGTGAGCATGCTGACGAATTCTTCTCCCGTATCTGCTGCAAGAAAAAAAGACAATTTTTTTAGGGTGTTATCACTGTAATATTTTACACAATCAAATACATGCAGTCAAATAGTTTCCCCAAGCACTCTAGCACTTGAAGAACAGTGACAGTGACAGACGTAAGGGATGTGTGGGTGTGTGCGTGTGTATGCTCAAATAAAGAGAACAGCAAGAGAGATACCTGTACAACCAGATATGCTAGCCTGACACTTCAACTACTCTTTCTGCCCCATTCTAAATTCCACTATGTTTCAAAAGAACAGGTAAGAGGACAAGAAGTTGCATCATCCCTAGTTACCTGACAACAATACCTGACCCACAAAATAACCAAAGAGATACTAACCTATTCTTTCAAACCAAGGAATAAAAACTGCAGCAGGACCACATACAAGTAAGTTTCAGAGGAAACGTACCGGAAAGCTTGTTCTCTATTGCTGTCTGCAAACCACAGCTGAGAGTTGTGTTTTCTTTCTATTTTAAGATTGAGATTTGCTTAAATGAAGAATGTTTTCTGTTCTGCTTTGGACTAATGAGCCTTAAAGAATCTGCACTTTTATTTCACAAGATTTATGAGCAAAGATAAATATCACTAGTATTTGAACTTCACCTATATTATATATTTTCCTTTGACTACTTGCAGCTGCCATATTCTAGCATGCTTTAAGTTCCTGGAAGTTGGTATTTTGGTTGGTTCTGTTCATCTGCACTGACTCGGTTTGGAATCTTCATTAAAATTTCCCGATGGAATATACAAAATCCTGCTTTTTTAGCCTGATGACACTAAAAGGTCGAAGTCCCCATATTGAACCTGATAAAAGTCCAGCAACTTCAAAAATGAATTTCATGTCTTGCTGTATTTCCACCTTTTTTGTTCATTTATTAGGTAGGGCCAGTTTTTCCATTTCTACGCAAATCTTCAGTACTGGGCTGAAAAGGAGATGGCCATTATTCTCCAATGAGTTTGGGGATTTCGGTAGAACGGTTCACAGTTCACAGTACTTTGCAACATGTGGAAAAGTGGTGGAATCTGACACTCAGATTATGCTTTCTAGAGCAAAGGACATTGCACCCTTGCTTGTAAAGACAGTGACCATCTTGGTGCTATAAAATAAACTGGTATTTAGCACAAAGAACTCTTCAGCTGCAATGACTAAGAGACTGAGCCTTCCTCTTAACAGCAGGGGAACAGGTCAAGGAGATTGTATTCTGGCAGGCCAAAAAGATGCAGAGAGTTCATTTCACTGCTGCCCTTATCGGTAAATTTTGGCAATAGGATTTTCAGGTTTTGCAATACAGCACCTCTTGGATACACCAAATTCACTTGTTCTTAAAACAATGCCAAATTGTTCTATAAAGTATAGCATGCTGAAAACTGATAAGCAGTTCACTGGATCAACACAAAATTATCAAGATTCTTGATAATTGGCACATTCAATTCAATACTCACTTTGGTTACTGTCTCCCTTAACCTCACACATGAAATTTTTGGTGTTAATGGCTTTCAAAATGTAGGTATAGCTACTTTTTCAGATATTCTCCTCTCATTATTTCATAAACAACTGAAAGGGAAAGAAGCTGCAGTGAAAAATACATGAAAGTTACATAATCAAAGTGAGAGAAAACATTAGAGAAGGGTATGCATGTGGCTTTCTCCCACTTTTGTCAGAAAATATCTTTTCCTTTTCTTTCTTTTTGTATTCATTTTGCACCTGTTAAGCAAAGACACAGAAAAACTACACTTCCAGTTTCAAAGTTGCCAAGAACAAAGCCTAGCCCCAATTCTTTCCCAAAACAGTCCTCCGAAGATCACTGCAGTAATTTCTTCTTGTGTAAACACTGGAAGTGTTTACAGTAGAAACAAAAATCAGCACTAACATCTCTGAATAAGATTCTGAGAGTCTAGAACAAGAAGGTATCCTGAGAATTTACATAAAACAAAGAGCCACCCTTTTCAAACACTTGAATGCAAAGTACTAGTCTTCCTCCCAAGCAGTCTTATTTTTTGCTGAATATATATAGCACTGACAAATTACACCACATAAATCACATGACTGATGATGAGAAAGTGGTAACACTGTAGTAACTAGCAATAAGTGGTAATTCACTTGTTTTCAAATACTGTTCAGTGGCTAGATTAGATTTCACATTTTCAGACATCATTAGTTAATCACTCTTTTGTAGGGCGGTGTCTTCCTTACATAGAGGAAAAAACCCACCTATTTTATTGATCTAGGAAGGACAAATCAAAATACTACTGAAGGCAAGTTAGTTGTGGTCTTAAACTGTTTAGCAAGCACAAATAAAACTCAGAATTCCTCCACAGAATTTTAATGTAGCCTGCTACCTTCTGCTAGACTAGCTAGCTTAAGTAAAAATAAATCTGTATAAAAAATACTCTATTAAAAAAGCATATGGTTTACTGACTTGATTTTATATATATGAAACCTATTAATGTTTTTAACAGGACCTTGAGCTTGAGCTGAGAACACAAACTAGAATAAAGCCTTCTCTTCACAGCAAGACATGAGCTGCATTTAAGCCTGATCAGCGAACCTGTTGTTAAACTTTACTTTTATCTGTGCTGGATGCCAAATGACGTTTAAAATTTTTGGTAACATTAAACACAGACCATTTTCTTAGCGTAAATATTAATTATGCCACAGAAATATGCTTAAGGTCCCAACAAGTCATTTCAGGTAAACAATTCCAGTTAATAAAAAAAACAACAAACCCAAACAATTTAAACCTAGACTCTAAAAGATAAGTGTGCGCCCAGAAGGATATGTATCAATGCCCCCCAGAAAGCTAAACTTGTTTGTAAAACATGACTAGAATGCTAAGCATTGTCAATATGGAGTCACTGGAATCCAACTTAAATTATGTAAAGACTGACAAACTAAAGCATCAATGAAACATTAAACTGTTCAGTAGAACTGTGCTCCATGAGGGGAAACGGACATGCAAATCACATACAACATTACATGAAAAGGTGCTGGACATTGCTTTTATCTAAAAAGGGCAGACAATTGTCACGTAAAGGCCTATAAATGGAATTGTTTAAGTTTTACAAGGTTTTATGCATTTGCTGCATAAATGCACTTAATAAAAACACTTCAGATCCTGTGCATTAAGAAATTCAGGAAAGGTCTGTTTTCCCTGACTCAGGTGGATGATACGAAGCCTTTTTTCACTCAGACAAGATTTTAATGAAGATAACACATTTTTGTGACTGGGAAAGGTACCCAGACTAGGACACTGTCTAGAAGGGACGTGTCAAAGCACTATACAGTGTTAAGAGCGCTATCAGTGCAGTGTTGGTTGCATGTACTACGGATTGTGGAGAGACTGAAGAAAGAAGTAAAGGCCACGTGTCCCAGGTTAGGAGCCTAACCACAGAACTGTAGGCTCAGCCCTAACAGAAAACTACTTTGAGAAGTGATTAACTTTTCTATTCTTTTGGTGTCCTCCAGTGGAACTAAAATTTATCCGACTTAATAATAATTAATGAAATTTATCTCTAGTTCAAATAAAAATAAATCTTGAGCCTGATCACACTAAAGTCTGTGAGTCATTTTGAACTGCAGCCTGAAGCAACACCCATTCAGTTGTAAGGTGGAGAGAACATGTGTGGTTATCGTTTCTGCTGTCACACGAGGAGGATATGTTTCACTGCTAACTGGTTTGCTTTTGCAGGGGAAAACCTGCTGGATGCTGGACACTCTGATTTGGTTTGTTGGTTTTTTTTAAGGTGCTCATTGCCTTGGTCCAGCCTATTTAAAAGGCTAGCTAATGTTTTAAGGAGCATGATCAGCAGCTGTGTTTCACTGAAAAAAACAGAACTTCCCACCACCAGAAAAATCATCACTTTGTGCAAGGAATGGACTTTTCCTGAGGGCTGGTTTCAAAGCGAGGAAGTATTTCCCACAGTAATTAAGGAACAACAGACATCTCATGAATCCTCACTCTTAAGCAGTTAATACACTTTCTTGACTTCTGTTTCTCACAACCTCACAGAGGAACATGGGGTTTTAAGGAGTAACAAGGGGTAGGGGGGGAGCACAAAACTCTACTGTACTAAGACTTTACTAAGATTTTACACTGACCACTCACTGTCCAACCAAGAAGAAGCAATAAGCTCCCTGTGAAAGACATCAGGCATACTGAATAAGCACTGCTTAGAAAGAGCAGTCTGAGCAGAAAAGACTTTCATGTGGATGTTAACACAGTTTTTCTAGCTTTTCTGAAGGCTAGAGAAATCATACCTCACCATCTTGTAAAATGTAGGTTTTATGGGTAAAGCACCCCCGAGAAGATCAAGAAGATGTGGAAGAAGTATCTTTTTATGTTTCTTGCTTCTGAAACACAACAATATGGTGTTCAATAGCATAAGCCGGTCTTCAGTCACGTCAAAGGGATTGCTTCTATTAGCTAGAAGAGGTTTGGTATGGATCTCACAGGCCTGGACACATGCCCTATGGTGACTTTAAGCTAACTTCTTACCCTTCTGTTTTCAGCCTGTTCAGGGGAATGCCAAAATTCCTGTTTCAGACACCTATTTTGCCCCCAACCAAAGCACCCACCCATTTTACTGTAACTTTTGTGAGCTGATCTGTGGACTGTCATGCTTGTCCCATTGTCTTCAGTGCTGTACACTATGACATAGTTATGGTATGCTTCTGGTGCTTTAACTTCTCACACTTCACATGTCACATCTTGCCAAGCAATACCTAGAAAGCAGATTTGCCACTATGTTTCAAAGTGACTTTCCTTCAAAAAGTTCGGGTTCTTAAGTCTCTATTACACTCTAATCTTTTCCCTATCTAGCAAGGGAGGGTGCAAAGTGAGGAGGAAGTTGCTAAACAGAAAAGCATTGCTAAACACTCCAAAACATTCAGATTACACAATTTCATAAACAGATTCTGTAAGAAAACCTCAGTTATCCAAAAGGTTATTATTTTCCCTTCTTATTTTTCTTTTGCTTTCACTGATGATATGGTAAAGTAATATATTTCCTTATATTTTCTATATCTCACACTTCAATTACAATATAAATTCAAAATTAAGCATTGATCAGCTTCCAGAACTTCTATAGAGTATTAATTTTAACGACTACCTTATGAAGAGTATTAGGATATCAGAAATTCTGGTATGGATTATAATTTTAAAAATTACTATATACAAAAGTAACTATTACTCCTATAATTCTCTATATTTTTAATTACCTTTCTGTGCCTGCACCACTTCATCATCTGATTCCTTTGGAACAAAAATCTCTTTTATAGCAATTAAATCATTTTTCACAGTCTCCAACTGCTCTCCATCAAGTGTTGCTAAATATGACTGAATCTGTAAAAGAAAGGACAGTAAGCATTCCTAACCAAAACAGAGCATTTCTTAAATGCCGATTTAGAGCCTGATACCAAAATAGGCTAAGAAGTGGAAACTTCCATTATGCTCCAGCCTTGACTATAACCTTCAAACGTAGACACATTTTTGGTTCTCATCAACATATGAGTATCACAAAAATTACACCAGCCTTATAAGATCACCAGGTCTCCACCTTCTCCCAGAAGATTAGTTTTGAATTATAAATCTATGGTTTAATTGCAAACTGTAATAAGCATTTTGAGATTGCTTGGAAGACAGCAGGCCAAAAGAGCACAGGCAAAATTCATGGTTAGCCTGAGCACTCACAGGAGTTGAAAAAAGAAGCCTGTTTCCCCTCCTTCAAAATGCAACCAAAATTATTGACAGTCTATCAGTCCACCTGTTCTGAAGAATGTATTGACAGGTCTTTGCATGTCTCAGGTCCCTGCAGGTCCCTGCATATCTAATAGGGTGGCATGCCTAAGAGGGATGGAAACAGATTCTTTGTATCACTGTTTGCACTACAGTTATATGGTGTTAATCCCATGATTGCACTCTCTGCCTATGGAAGCCAAGATAAATCCTCTCTCCCTCCTTGATACAAAATTTTACTTTTAGGTTTGTTTCAAGGGAGTTTTTTAAGCTTGCTTGACAGATGTGCAGACTGGCTCAGTGAG
This sequence comes from Ibycter americanus, assembly GCA_035590275.1. NCBI lineage: Eukaryota > Metazoa > Chordata > Aves > Falconiformes > Falconidae > Ibycter > Ibycter americanus. Next base: position 27,166,825 of record JAVJGI010000001.1, read on the forward strand.
AGACTGGGGAAAGAAGTTATTTTGTTACCTGCCTCCTTGGTGTGTCCAGCTCCCATGCTCAGGGTTAAATGCAAGATGAAGTTAGGAGCCCAGACTCAGGTTGTGAAAGACCACCTAGGGCTTTTTTGTCCCTCTCTGTAGCATTATCCACGTCATAGTATTAAATGGGAACTTTTAAAATGGAAACTTTCAAAATAAAAGCTTAAAAATATTTTTAAATCCCTGCTATTAGAAGCACATAGGACATTAGCAACACCTTCAGTCTCTCCTGTGCTCCTCCTTTGGCTTTTGGACTGTTAGTACAGGTCTCTAAGTTTATAGTACTGTAAGTATTTAGTGTGTGTGTTTGTGTGTGTATGGTAATTGGAATAGTTATCATAGAACTGGACTTGTTGACCCGCACAGTTGCATTCAACCATAACTGAAGTAAGTAGGACTATGAACAAGGGGTTATCTAGGATGTAACATGAAGCACATCAGAAAATGGTAACAACCTGCACAAGTCTTACTTAACCTGTGGTATTTCACAGTAAAAGAAAAAGAGTGTTGACACATGCAATTAACCTGAACTTGTTTCCTATTTCTCTCTTTGCTGTTTTGTGGGGTTTTGTTGTTGTTTTTTTTCCAAAAGCAGGCCCTTGAACCTTACATGCAAGTTTTGAATTTCTAATTTTTCATTTAGACATAATTGCAAAAATTAAAAACATGGACAGTATGTACTTAGCTGTTATTTGTATATAAGCTGCTTTTATTTGTGAGAGCAAATACAACATTTTAAAAAATAAGCTGGTTACTGTTTATTAAAAATAACCCAGAGGGCAAGGAGTGCTAATTAGAAAAACAAACAAGAAGAAAACTTGCATTTTAATAAATTTATTGAGAAAACTGGTTTATTACAAAATACTACTGCTGGGATTCTACAAAATTATGTTAATCTACTGTCAGAGATCTACTATTCTACTAGCAGAGTCTATAAATTGACAGCTGAGATTAAAAAATATATTTATCATACAGGCCATAGTAACATTAGCATGTTCTTCAGAGAGACATCTTTACACTTCCAGTAAAAATATCTTAGGGTAGTTTTATGTAACTTTAAAAACTAACACAATAAAGAAGGCTTATGAATTGCATAAGTAATCTGGAATTAATTTTAATTCACTAGCCTTCATGTGTAGCAGGTCTGGAATTCCTGAAAGTAAGTATCAGAGCCTGATACAAAACCAAAAGACTTCAGCCACCTTGCAAATGCTGAAAAGACATATGCATAGTGTTACAAGCTGAAAAATATAGACTATACACAGTCCTAACAAAAATAACTTTCAGTTATGATGTTTGTTAGTTTTGAGTCAATCTTGGAGTTAAATTTTAGGTGTATTGAGATTGATTTCCTGAAGCCAAGGATTGGCCCGTGGGACCAATCCACCTTTCTCTGAAGTTGATGGAAAACTTACTGTTCATTCCCCATGCACCTGCAGAGTGAAATTTATGTAAAGATCAATTTTTTACCAATCATTTTGATTTATGCTGTCCGCATACTGTACCTGAGCTTCACTTTCATTTGACAGGATTTCCAGAGCTTCAAGATGAGACAAACCTTGGAATTCATCAAAAAGTAGTCCATAATGTGCTGTTCTTTCAACTGTAACTTGCTGGGCCCGCCTCTGTTTCTCTTTCTCTTTAGCTTCTCTCAAAAGCTGCAAAAATACACATCATTCCTGTTGTTTTATTGGTAGTGCTGTAGGTATAACAGATTTTGTTACTTCCTGCTTCTACTTGTCTAGGAAACAGTAATAAAATTTGGGACTATATCACACCTGCAGAGCTGAAATATTAGACCTGAAATACCTAACTTTTTTGATAAACGTCTAATAAAATATTTAAGTAGTATTCTAAATGTGGTTTTCCCTATGGCAATTGCTAACCATCCTTTTAAAAAAAACCAATGAACAAACAAATAATCTTGCTTATGTTCCTAAAAGCAATGTCAGCTATGGATACTGTATAAGAAGTTTTGCCACCAATTACAATGAAAGTAAAATGAAAAGGACTATTTCATACACAGCCTTAGAGAGTCATGCAATCCATTCCACAGACCACAAAATCGCAAGACTATTATTTTCAGGACCTGCCTACCTACTTGCATAAATAATGCATCTATATAAACATTTCCTATAAAATATTTTTAGCAAATACTAAAGTCAGTTTTATGTGACAGCAGGACTGACAAAAGAGACTGGCCTAATAAGGTGTGTTTTCTACCAAAGGTGGGGCAGAACTACACTCCACATACTTGGGGATATTTTGGAGTGATCTTCTTACACACTTACATTAGTGTATAAGGATAGAATAGTGTATAGAGTAAGATCTTCTATTTCAGGAAGGAATGGCCTGTCATATGAATTTGCTACAGTAAAGCTGGTAAATACATCTGAACTGCATCTCAAGTCACATATAAGCCTCTGAATACAGATGAACTCTCGCCACTTACACTATTCCATCATTCAAAATTTCTGCAATGTTGTCTTCAGTTATTCATTTGTTACAAAAGACTTACAATGGTAGATTTTGCCAGTCTCCACCTTCAAAAGATCATTCACAAAGTTTTATGTACAAATCACCAAAAAGCAAGCACTATCTTATGCAACCTATGAGAACTGATTCATGTCACTTTCTGCTTCATCTTTTATGTGTGAATTAATGCATATTGTTTAGGAAGGTATTCTCAAAAGCTGATTTTAACCCTGTGGGCCTTAAGAAGAGTTACTTGCTTTTGGCCTACTACAACAGTATCAATCTGTTCACACTTACAATGACAAACACCAAAGATGAAACATCTCATTAGAAGAAAAATACCTTACTCCTCTCTACAAGGAAGTAAACACGTAGTAAAACGAAATTTTTTTTCAATGTCTATTGATTTCCACAGCCACCCTCCCATCGGTGTCTGGAGAGCTAAAATAATTTTGTACTGACAGCACTTCTGTTTTTATCATGCCTCTGAACCTTTAAACATGTAAGTCATGGCTGTAAAAGGGTACCATTAGTTAAGATGGACATTAAGATCTGACTTTTCACAGCTTTAATTCCTAATGAAACATATGTCATATTCCAGTATTACTTATTTCCAAGGAAAGTAGTACAGTGATGTTTATGCTGGAAGATTACCTATCTACAGCTGTTACAAAAACACCAACAATTTGATTCTGTCTCCAAAGCGTAATGACTTACCACCACATATACTATCTTATTAAAATCGGGTATTGCACATGTGAGTCTACAGAAAAGATGATTTTACATTATCTTTTGTGTCTCTGTGAAGAAAAATAAAGTGGGGCAAATATAAAGCATAATATTTATTTCCATAAGCCTAACCAATATCTACTGCCTCTCCCAGAGGCATCTGAAATTCCAGAAAAAGAATCTAAAACTGCATTGACAGAGCTGTAGTTAAATAAATCCAACCTGAGATAGAGAAACTGTTCTTGCCATCAGTGTTTTGGTTCTTTTAAATCCAGGATCACTTTCTGCAAGGACATTCATGGTTGTCTTCCCAATAAATTCCAAAGCATCTAAGCCTCCAGATAATACACTTTTCCCCTGGATAAAACAATGCAATATGGTTATTTTCTTTCCACTTTATGCTAATATGAACTGTAAAGAGTATTGCTTTTGCTGACACCATCTGTGAACATTCAGGTCCCTAGATCTTCTATGCTTTAACGAACAATAGGATTGACACATTTATAAAATTGTTACTTTGTTCTGAATACATTTTCAAAAAGAAAAAACTCAACTATAAAAATATTTCTAGTTAATTAAAAGACCCGCATCAGAGGAAAAGTAACACCTGTTGCCAGTAAAAAAAATTATGAATAATACCACTTTAATTTCATCTGAAGTGGCATTTAGTCCATGGGAATATATTTTAGATATGAATAACATGGAGCCAAAGTCCATCATGAACAGGATGATCCTGCCTTACCTAACTGATTTCTTGTTAACGCAATTTTTGACACTTGTGATGACTCTGGAACTGTCTATAGAAATACAGTTGTTTTTCCTGTGTCTTCGTATTAGCATTAGCCCACACTCACAATTTTTTATGTACACTGAAGAATTTTCACTGGCTAAAGATTCCCATTTCAGTCTGGATTATGCATCTGTCAGATAATCAATGCTGATGTAACCTGATATATAATGGAAAACCTTACCAAAGTCTCAAATGGCATTACAAGCAACTTACTGAAACCTTAAGTTATTCTTTTTGTGTGGTGACATTCATCACTATGGTATAGTAGCCTCTCTAGGTTTGCAAGAGCACATTTCTCTTATTTGCAAATTTTATACAATGCTTAGGTAAACTTACTGGTGTCCAGCCCTCAACAAGCCCTACGATGCTCCAGATTCTGTAGCAACAGTCTTAGGAATAATCTATAGGAATCTTCCTCTGCTCCCAAAATCTTTGATATTAGAGTGATGAGGCACTCGGAGTGAACTGGATATGCACTAAAAAAGAACTGCCATTTTGTAAAATATGCTCAATGGGGAGTTAGTCTTCTATGCCTTTTTAGTGGATGCTTAAAGTCTCCTACAGTTTCAAGCAAAACACCATACTGAAAAGCTCAGAGGAAAACATTTGCTATGGTAATAATGTGTAAAAAACATTGGGGAAGAAGATGAAACAAAAATTGATTCGGGAACAGTATGGTACAGAAGTTTGCAAAAGCTGAAACACAGAGAAACAGAAAAGGATGAAATGCAGCACGCAGAAAATATATGGAGAGTGTAATAGGAAAGAACTGTGGACAAAAGATTTTGCCTCACTGAGTCTGCAATCAGACCACCTTTGGGGAAGGCTAATATGAAATGAGAGACTAAACAGAGAGGTGAAGGTAAGGGCCAGGGACTAACAATGCAGAGTTTAGTAGAAGCCTTCAAATAAGCAAATGGAGTATTTTCTTACTTTATCTGCCTTCAAAAATGATTAAAAATATCATACTTTCTCTGGAAGGACTTAACTGTAAACAAAAATTAGATGATGGTACAAGATTTCCCAAGAATTTGCAGAATTCCGTACAGTTTAGGAGAAGACCATATTTTTCACTGAAACTGGTGCTAAAGTAGTAAATGACTTAGTTGTGTTTGACTTTTTTTTTTTTAATTTGAGACAGTTATTTTGCCATGGAACAGACTCTAAACAGACTTACAACAGAACTGTTTTTACAAAGAGCTACAACTTAACAAATGGGACCTACAGTGAAGCTGCACCTAAAAATGATGAAGAATGATTAGAGCACAGAGGCCAGCTAAAAAGACTCACTGTGTTCTGTACAGCATTAGTGATAGCTGACAACATGCCACGAGATCCAGATGAAGGAGAAGAAGGAATATTCTCAGATGAGCTTTGGTCCAGAGAATCTTCTGCTTCTAACAAAATAAAAAAAAGCAAGTTACAGCATACTTTCATCTCTACCAGTCACTAATTACAGTAAACTGGATTCTATGATCAAAATCCTAGAATTTTGTAAATTGGACTAATTTGGCAGTGTCAAAGAGGTTTGTCCAATTTCAGTGAACTTGAACTTACGTATAATTGGTGTTTCAGCTGCAGGAGCCTCTGCTGTTTCCGAAGATGCTGAACTTGTGTTATGAATTCCTAGGGTAGTTCCTGCTTTTTCCTTCACTGCTGTTATCCCATGACCTGCAGCAGAAGCATATTTTAGATTATATGATTTGAAAACTTACTACTAACACTGCATAGTCATCCACAAATGACAACAATCAGAATAATTATTAAACTTACCTCAATTGCTTAATTTTTTTCTAGATTCATGATTCACTTGTTCTACTACATCCAGTGTATTAACTGACCAGAAATGCTAAAGCTGAAACATGATACAAATGACACTAGATCTGAAACATAAAACTTGTTTCAATGGTACACGTAAGTTTAGTTCCCTGCTTTTCAAAATGCTAAATATGCTATTACAATCAGCTTAAATAAAAATTGATGGTCCTCCTAATGCCGTAGGGTTTGGTCTCATCTAGTTTTCAGAAGTCTAGAACAATCAACCCACAATTAATGGACTGTGAGTGACTGCAGGGCTGAGGTAAGGAATCTGTTCTTCAGTCTGCTGCAGAGGAGTAATGTTAGGGAAGTATTTTAGAAATACTGACCCAGGTTCTTGAAGTTATTTCAGGATTTAAGCTCCTCAGTTGCTCATTTGAAGTCAGATTCTAAAGTGTCTCTCCTCAAAGCTGCTATTTAAATATACTTTGTAAAGTCTGCTGGTGTCAGATGACACAGAATTATTGTTCCAGAGGTAGCTGATCTCCTACACAGATTTTACCACCTTTACCTGATGCATACCCCCTAACTCTCTGTTCTATTAAAATGGTCTAGTTTAATGTAAAGATATATGTTATTAGTGTTTTTACCTGAATAACTTTGAAAGAACGGGATTGCTTTGTTGCTTTTCTACAGAGTTTATTTACATTAGCAGATCACATGGACTGGTAATATCCTGCTATAGGACAGGCTGGGATTGTCTGATAGTCAGCAAAATGAGGCAACCATTTCCTAATCTGCATTAGCTGTAGCTGAAAAACGCTGCCCTTAAAAAAGACTACCCTCAAATTGTCTGCCTATTCTGGTTCTGGATATATCCACAACTACGTTCATGATATGTTTCTATCGTTACAAATGATCCAGCTAGTACATCTTCCTTACCTGGAAGTTTCTGCACATCAGCTGAGATGCAGTAAGTAAACAACCAACCAGGCAAGCAACGCTTCTTTCCAACACAAAATGAAATGGCTTCGGTGACCCTATTTGATTTTTTCTTGCACAATACACCATTACTGCATCTCACATAAAGCTGATTACTTCTAGCAGTAGGACAATACAGAGTGCTTTAACTATCTGCCTAACTACTTATGAGAAGTATTAATGACAATTTTATACTTCTTTGCTTTGTCACCTTAAACTGAGCTGTAAATAGATAGATGATTTCAGACAAGGCATTAATACAGATGCTCAGGAAGATACTTAGACATCTAAGGCATGAAGTCAAACATAACAATTCATTAACTGTCGTCCATACTTACCCACAATTGTGTGCACTTTCTATTAGAAAAATTCAAAGCCTCTTTTCTGAGTTACATTAACTACAGCAATAGCCTATCATTTGCCAGTGCTCTGCAGTGTTCTCAATAAACATATACATGTGTGTGCGCGTGTGCTTGTGTGTGTGTGTGTTCACAAAAATATGCCTTTGAACATCTGATTAAAGAAACATGTAGCAAAACTGCCTGAAATGGAGTAGGAAGAAGGAAAGCTTAGATCTATGATTCTATAATTTCCAGATGGGTTGCACATCAGGTGCTCTATGAATTCAATAATAAATATACTGTAGAAAACATACGTGAAACAGCACTTATGAAAGGTCACATACAAGAAAACTGGAGTATCTGAGGAGGTAAACAGAAGTAACAGATGTCCCCTAAGGAACAGATGAGCAGAAAGAAGTAATTTTCTGTATGACAGCATAAGCTGCACAGGGTCCTGATGTTTTACAAAAACAGAGAGACTAGGCAGGTAAATGTTTTTACCTGTCTAAAGAAAAGATGACCTTTGTCTATTTTATTTCATGTCTTACAAAATGTAGCAGTACATTGAACTGTACCAGGTTGCGCACCACAGTGATTTAAGCCATTGCTGGACAACTTCTTGCCTTTTGCAAAATCTGTTCCAATGCAGATACTGGAGAGCACTGTACTACTTTGTCTAATGCAGATTTCCTGCACATTTTAATTGATTCAATGAAAATATTAGGATGAATAGATTCTACAGTAATCTATTTACTCTCCGAATTCCTGGAACTCACTTAAATAACTATTGATTGTGCTTTTAAACTAGTAGATACGCCATGTCACATTTCTTTCTACTTCTCCTGCTCCCAATTTTTTAAATGAGCAAAAGAGTTCTATTATTTCCATTGACTTAATTTTTCTCAAGGATTTGACTTGCTGACAAAGTACTACTGTCCTGTAATTACATAAAAAATTAACTATGAACATTAAGCAAAGATTTCCTTTTAACTGTGTGCAAAAGTTCTGGATTTTCAGATTAATTTCCCAGGTTTTTTTCTGTCTCTAAACATGTTTTCATTTTTTTTATATTCTGTAATTTGTGCAGACAAGCTTATATTTCCAAAAGGAAGCACACAGTTGCTGTACTGATATTTACAGGCTTACAAAAGGCAGCATTCTCAGGGCTGTGGTTACATGCACTAGAATGATAAGAAAGTATTTCAGGTCAGCTAGGAGTGGTTTTGCTGAACTGAACCGTATGGCATGTATGTTTGACTACAACAACAAAACCAGATGAGATCAGAAGACCACAACTGAAGCAAGTCAGCACTGTTAAGATACATGCACAAACACAGCAGCAGCACATGTTGCTTTGGAAATGAAAGTGATTATTTGTAATTTCAAACAGCACAGAAATAAAAGAGGTTATGGGAGATGAACCTACATTTTAGAGATAAAGGTGCACTGGTTTTGTTACACTGTGTGGTAACGCAACTGACCTGATATTGTAAACTTAGGAACACCACTGATGCCTCCATTTACTCATTGGTAACAGCAGGCACAAAATAGTGCCTATATATTGCATATATATAGGCATATATATATGCATATAACTATGGAACAGGTTATGTGAACTGCATTCTTTTTGAAGAAAGCATGCTTTTTTTCCTGTGTTGTTGCTTTTCTTTTTCTTGCCTTCATGATTTCTTTTCCTTCTATTGGCTAGCAGTTTCAGCAGAATATTGTTGTTCCTCTTGCTAGCTTGAATCTTTCATTTGAAAAGGATGGTTTTGCAAGCAGTGCCTGAAAACGTGGCCTGCCTTTGAATTTGCCTGATCTGCCCAAGGCCAGATTACAGTGCTCACAAATGCTTTAGTCAGATACATCTCACTTCACTTTAGGCTTTCTTATCTTCCACCTCTCAGTTTAGTACTTTTGGATTCCCTGAAGAGCTGAAAGAGGCCAACAGACACCTATGGAGGGCAGTTAAGCACATCTGAAATCTAAACCATGCTCTGTAGGAATCACTGTCCCTTGTCAATCTAGTACTCCCAGGAAACTGGACTCTCTGCTTCAGTGGTATAAATGGGGAGGAAAAGTTTGAGATTTTGCCCCTGGCTAGCATACAGTTTTTGTAATCTGTGTTGCACCATGGGGGCATTTCTGATGAACAATTGATCAAAATTTAGTCTAGTAAGATGAATGAAGCTTCATCTGGTTCAAGCTGAAGATTGAGGCCTTAAATTAGCATCTGACACTGACTGAGAAACTGAGGAACCTGAAGATGGCTGAGGGGGAATCACTCTACTATATGAAATAGAGATATGTGGAAAAGTCGGCTGTGCTCTGGTTTTGTACGCTAAAAAAAGTGGGACCCCATTGTGCTCACTTTGAGGCTATCCTATTGGCACTCCATTCACTTCAAGACTTTAGAAAAATTCTCTTCCTTGTAGTTAAAACAAAACCACAGGCCACATTCTGATAATACCTAAGCTATCCAGTCTGTAAATCAGGAATAACTCCAATTATGTTGCAGTAAATGAGACTCGTTTCAGATCTCCTTATTGCAATGGTAAAATGTTTTAATAATAGCAGTAGGCATAAAGGCTGCTACAACAGATTATTGGTTCTCAACCTCTTCTAGATCACAAGCCCATGTTGAAAGACATGATGAAAGCAGACAGGACTGCCATCCCCAAAAGCATGTCCACAATTCCTCCCATCTCTTACTTGTATTCAGCATTCTTAAAAAGGAAGAACTGTGCAAAAGGGAGTTGCTGCTACAGCAGCTGTAAAGTGTTATTTACAAAATAACTGAGTGACCACCATGTGATTTCAGGCCCAAAACCAGTTTTCCTTTAATCAGCTGAATTTATGCAATGAAAAAAAAAAGTCTTCTGAAGAGATTAACTGCCCTTTTTATGGTCATATACGGTACAAGCATAATATCTAGTCTTTGGGGTTTTTTTAGATCATTCTTTACTTCACGACAGGAGAACAGTATCTATACAGAATGGAAATGATATCCACATAATTTCAATACTTTAATTTCACCTTATCTGAAGCATTTGCATTTCTGTTCCACAGACTTCAATTTAACCTATGCAATGCTGATGATTACACATATCCATGCATAATAATATCCAAGCTCACGAACACAGTGACATCATAACTGACATTTCCTTCTGTCATCCTGAGTGACAAGAAAAAATTTTCAGCATACCATGGAGAACTATGGGTGTCTGATATTTCCCTGTGCCATTCTGCTAGGTGAAGAACTAGATGAGGAATATACACAAGCACAAAATAATCAAGAGAGAAGAATATTAATTACAAGTAATACGTGAGAGAGATGCATTAAGCAGCCTTATAGTATGAATTTCAGAGACCTTGTAAATTAAATAGCTGGGTTTGTATTGACAGATGTTAGTCTTATCACTGGCTCTAGATGTAAAAAACCCCAGACTTACATGGAGTGAAAGCACATGCATACAGCATGAGAGAGAACAGACTTTGCTTGGAAATGGAGTTGGTTGAGCACCATAAGTTAAGCACCTTATGAACGCCATAATTCATCCATACAAAGCAATACAGCATATGAAAGGCAAGGCTTGTAGGAGAAGGTAGTAACTTTCATTATGCTAG
>JAVJGI010000001.1:27195340-27205409 GCA_035590275.1 Ibycter americanus
AGGAGAGGAGCAAGCATGCCCTTTTCTGGGCTAACCTGAGGGCAGCTATTAGCATTAACCTGCCAATGGCTGATGCAGAGAGGTGTGGGGAAGCAGACTAAGAATCTTTCTAATGAAGTTTCTTCTGTTTTTTCTTGGTGAAGCAATAAATGCTTTTTGATTTCCATTGGTTGTCAATGTATTTAACTTTTTGTTACAGAACCTTGTTTCTACATAGTTGTCTATGCTGCCTCCTAACTGCAGGTAAAATTCTACTCACCTTACTGGAATTCTCTTGAGATTGATACAGAGATAGCAAATCATACATGCGTTTGGATGTGGATTTTGAAATACAGCTTGAAATACTGCATTGAATTTTTCTCAGCAGAATAAAATCTGGAGCAGTTGGCATAGTCATGTGCAGAGTGCTTGTGTTTCTGGAGAGTTTGCAGAGCTGCATTAATCACAAAGCTTAGGCAACTTGGCCACAGGACCTCTTTTGCTAAAATTAATTTGCGAGAGAGAAGATTATGCATCCTGAGAATGTCTAGAAGTCCAGAGCTTGAGATGGTTCCTGGGTAGTGTTTTCTCAGATTCAGTGAAGCTTAAAAGGATAGGACCCAGATACAGGACTCTAAACATCCAGCACTGGTGGACAAAAATGGGCATGCCACAAAGGAGGACTGAGAGAGGAAGAAAGGTTTGGGTTTTTTTTCTTTAAAAAAAAAAAAAAAAAGAAAAATAAAGAGGAAAGATGAGCTACTTCACCTTTTGGGGCTTATAGTTTGGCACTGCTGTGAGGGAGGAGCAGTGAATTGACAATCGGAGCTCTAATTCCCATCCTCTGATAGAGTCCTGGTACCATTTTGATCCTGAGATCATACCCTGACCAAGGGGACTGAGAGGGTATCTGCAGTAACAAAACTGCCTTCATTGTCATTGGCTGTATCTTGAGAAACTCTTAACTTCCTAGATCATGCTATTTCTTTAGCTTTCTGGTTTTTTTCTTCTCAACCATATATCTTATTTATGCTTATGATTAAAAGAATCTATCCGTTTCAGCTGAAACAGTATCTTTTGCAGCACAGCTATGAGTTCTGATCAGAAAGGCAATAACCAGTCAGAGGCTGAAACAATTTTCCAGGTCTTGTGACAGCAGGTAAGACCCTCTATTCATGGAGTCATAAAGACAAGCTACGTTTACAATATTTGCTGTCCTTTATAGAAATACAGCAGACCTCTCTACCTGTACTTGTGCTGGTTTGGCTTCAAGAAAACATGGCTGGGCTCCAACAAACATTCACAGCTGCTGAAGTTGATCACAGCAAACTTTGTCTTTGCCCTCAAGAGGGGAGGTGTTTGCCATCTGGAATACCAGACTTTGATGACCAGCAAGCAGGAGGTGTGTTCCATCATGAAGATGAGAGAAGGGATGTTAAGATGAAGTCCTCATTTAGTATAGAATGTTTGCATTTTACCTCATTCTTGTCTTCCATTGTTATTAACAAATTATTTTAATCCTGGGGTTTTTTTGCCTGAGGTCTAAGCAAGCTGAGGTTTCTTGACTTGAAGTTTTGAACTGTGAGCAACTGTTTATGATTTGTAGGGGAAACGTCAATTTAATACTTTTAGCTCTTTCATCCCACTTAGCCTCAAAATTAATATAACACACCTCTTACAAAATTGCAGACATTTCATTCAGGACTGCAGAAACAAATGTTTTCTGTGCTTCCTCCTTCCCCTCCAACCAATGCTTCAGTGTATGACTCATTTAACCCTTAGAAAAGTGAAGATGAACAAACTTAGCTTGGTTTGCCTGTCCCTTTCACACAACTAGGGACAGCTGGTTTGTTACATGGTGGCTCGCTTGAAAATTTTCTTGAAGAGCCTCAGAGTTTTGTCAGTAGCCCTTGAAACTTCTGTAATACAGTTAAGTTCCCCCTGCTGTGTGTGAAGCTTTAAGAACTCATATGGCTTCTTCTGTTGGCCAGAGGACAGAGAAACCCTCTGAAAGTCAGAGTGCACCAGGAACCCTTCCTGTTACTCAGGTGGGAGCATGTAGCTGTTGCCAGAAATTAATTCTTTCAGGAGTAGAAGGTTTTAGCAGGGGTTTGCTTGCCACTTTGGAAAGAACTTGGGAATGACGTGACTTCTGGCAATGTATCTGATACGATCATAAGCAGAAATATATAATTACAGGTTTCTGATATATGTCCAAAATCCTTGAGTGAATAATGTTGGAAAGGGAGGCTTGTAATGAGCATGGGGAGGAATTAAAACTTGTACTTTGGAACCAGAAGCCCACATACTATTAGATTTTTGTCCAGGATATGTGCCAAATAATTGACAAAAGAGCTACACATGCAATGAATTACTACATCTATTTTCTCTGATTCCACAGGAAAGAATGAGTTTCTCAAGTGATACATAGCAGAATATTTCATCTGTTTTAGCCTCTGCCATACTCTGAACACTTTCTATAAAACCAGTTTTAATTCACAAAGAAATTTTTCCCATACATGGGGCCACATGTAGTCTCACAGCCCACGTTAACCACTTTGTCTGCACATTTTGGAAAGTAGATACCCTTTCCTGTGCACCCTGGTGATATGAGTCTGCAGCTGGTTCTGTACTGAAATCTGTAACTGCCAGTTGTGAGGAAAAGGGACTGTGTAAATGTATCCTGATGTCAGATACCAGAGCAGGTATCAGATCAGATTCCTGGCATTTGCCTAGTTATCTTGGTGACTAGCAGGAATGCTATTTTTGCATACATAATAATATCAACATACAAAACTGATACCATGGGGCAAAACACACTCCAAAACCTAGAAAATGTGCAGAATGAAGAGAAAGTGTACATGTTTTTATGCATATTTAAGTGGCGTGTAGTATAAAGGAAACTGAACTGCGACAGAGTGGGAGTCCTGACGTAATGCGGGTTGCCCTGCTGAGAGCTTGGCTCTATTTTAGCTTTGGACATGTTACAAAGCATCATCGCTGAAGTTTCACTGCAGAGAGTTAGAGCAGGGAAAGGCACTTAAGGGAAAAGAATGGGACTCTGTGGGAGGTGAGGCATTCTGCTGAGAGGAAGGTTCAAAACCTCTGTGAAACGCATGTTTTCACTTAGGGCTTCAGTTTAGCTGGTTTTTCTTTCAGAAACATTTACCAAGATTGACTATAATGCTCATTTGTAGTCACTGCTTGGTCAAGAGGAAGCAGTACTGATAAACCAATAAATGAGAAAGTTCTGTATTCTGCAAGGTGTCTCTGTGTTAGCAGTTTGATTTCCACGGCTTTGATCCTTGTGTCTGTTTATGCGTAAGGGAAGAGAGCTCGTGTAAGTTCCCTTCTGCAGTTCCAGTTGGAGAGATTCTTCACACCTTTGGGCACAGTGTTGGTCCTGAATAGCTTCTGATACCCTGCCAAGTGTAGCTGCAGTTCCTCTCCGGGTAAGTAATCACAACATATAGGCAGGAGTGTGAAATGTACCTTGAGGAAAGGCTGTTTGTGAAGATAGGTGCTCATTGACAGAATCCGCTGCAAAAACCCCCAGCAGTATCAACTTCAGAAATGGAACAAGGTATCTGCGTGAGTGTGTGTGTGCTGACTGTGGAAAGGATGGTATCTAGCAGGTACATTTCAGGATGCATGAGCAGAAATACACTGCTTTTTAGTTTTTGCCTATCATGCAAAATGACTTAGTAAACTGAAACCAGCCCCAAACAAAGCTTTGCTGAATTGGTTAGTAAAAATAACATTATGCAATGTTCCTGATGATTTAATAGAGGTATTCAGAAGTATCAGGGGTTTTTTAACCAGTTGCACAGTTTTCTTTATGGCAAACTGTTTATTTGAATGTATTTTAAAGTCTCATAAAGAAGAGTGGTAAGAAAATCAAACATACTACAACTAAAGGCATAGATACTTCTGCTTTTTATGGCTGTGTGTGCACTGAAGTCAGCTCTGATGAAAACTGATGGTGTATTTGATTTTGTCCATGCAGCAATGTTTTTTCACGGATTATATTGGAAGTAAAACTGCCACTGGCTTGCATAATTGTGATATTATTGTTCTGTCAGCAAGTGCCTTAGTCTATTCATTTTGAAATGAAATGAAAATGAAATTTCATTTCAAAATGGAAAAAAGAAAATTTTCTTTCAGCAAAGCAAAGGGCTAAATTCTTCCTTACAAAAGTTAAAAGGTAACTGCAAAAAGAAAAGTTTCAAAGAAATCTAATGCAAGCTTGAAATGTAACTGGCACTGCTATCTAGAATAGATTTTCATACTTCTCAGCTTCTTTAGCTGAAACCCTTCTTGCCTGCAACTCTCCTCCAAGGCACTGTTTTATGGGGTGGAGTAAGCTCTAGGCTGAGTCTAGAATGGACTGAGGTGCCTCCTCTTCCCCTAGATTGCTCATACCTGAAGAATTCATTACATACGTCATGAATTTAATCTTAAAATTAATTACAGTTAAATAAATCTTCATTCATTTATTCATCTCTGCTTCTTTCTTCCCTGCTAATTAATCTTACCGAAGCATGTTGTATTAGTTTGGAGGCTTATGGGAGTGAGGTGTTGATTCTGTTTATTTACATCTGCCTTTGCCATGCACTCGCTCTCTGCTCTGTTGATTTGGTCCCTAGGCTCATGCTCCTGTCCAAAACACTAATTGAATGGCTGCTTTATTGGATTCCTCCATCCCCAGATTGCCCTATATTGCTATATTCTTCATGGCTTCTTTACAGCTTTCATATCATACAGAATATTCTCTATAATTAATTTTTTGTGGTTTTTTGAAGGAAGCTACAATGTGGGGTATCCCTGATAACCATCCAAGGCATCTCTAGTGTGAAGATGAGTGACCTCTAAAGGTTTTGAACTGTGCCATTTTGCCCCTGTTACTAGCTTTTGAGATGTAAGGTTTTGCCGTCCGTCAATGTGCTACATTAATTAGTCTGCTTGCTGAGAAAAATACGTAAGTGGGGTAGAGCTCTGCAAGAGGTTTTGATATGAAGAGAAGTTGGCAGTGAGGGTTCTGCTTCCTCTTTTCTGAGCAGAAGAGAAGATGCAGTTGACAGATTTCTAGAACATCTGTGTAACCATCAGAAGCAGAAGTGAAATTAGAAATGCAGAATTATTTAAGCAATCTTGCCTTGGTGAATATTCTGTACTGCAGATAGGTTTATTTCCTCCTAAACCATACCGTTATGTAAATATTACAGAAGTAAATACATTTTGAGTCCGGACTGTTAGAAGTTTCCTTTCATTGTTTCCTTTCATTGTGCTCTTAATACCTGCGATGTAGGAAAATGTCAATAATTCTTAGAATTTTATAGCCTGTATAAGAAAACCTGGTTCTTTCTAATTCCTGAGGTAGTAATTATTAAGGAATTAGCATCTCATGTGAGATTCCCTAGCTTGAAGATTTCATGTGTTTGAAATTCTGTTTTGAGGATGTTAACCAAGTACGCAGAGGACTTTTGCTGGTTCTTCATTCAGAGATGAATTCCACACACAAAAGGTGGGTTATATTTGCTCCATTATTTACATTATTTTTCTTTTTGTTATACATGTTTTGGACTCCATCAAACTTCAGGGGCTGGTGTTTCTTCACTGTTGGAAGATATTCTTGCATTTTGAAATTTCAGTGAAAATTCTCATCTGTATGTTGAATTTCAGCAAAGAAGAAAGAGAAAAAATGTTTGGTATGGCAATTTTCATTCTTAGCCAACTCTGATTTAATACCATCATAAAATAGTGTTGGAGGGGTACTGTTGTTCCTTAATATTGCTTTGCTAGACATATCTGCTTTATTCTTTGACTGTGGCTCTCTTCAGTGCTAGACAGTGTGGATCATACCTTGTCACAGTGTATAGCATACATGCAGAGTAAATTAAAACTCATCTGGCAATGGAGCATGGACTGAGAATATCTTTCTGGTTTTGTCTCCCTTCAGAACATTTCTTGCTTTGTTCCTGATGTCCCTTTTGCCCAGGGGGAAGTTCCTCCAGATAGTTCCAGATAAAAGTTTAAGTTTATTTGACTCAAGAGTTTCTTTATCAGCCTGGACTCTGAAGAACAGGGTCAACTGCTTTTTGAAGGAAGCTGGGTCAGATTTCTTTGTTTTGTGAGTGATACTGTACTTTGACCAACTATCCCAGCTTCATTTCTATTCTGTGCTCAGACACCCTAGCACAACTTTCTGAAGACAGGATTTGACCTCTCAACTGGATTCGAGGTAGAAATTTATACTTTACTAATTTATTCTTTTATTGCTTTTGGTGATATGACACATATTTTTGCTTTACTGAATTGAAAGAAAACTTGATTAAGCTTGTTAGGAGACTTGGGGGGGAAGGGATGAGTTTTGAAATGAATCAAATTATTAGGGACTAAGACACATTACAACTTATAACTGAAAAAATAGGGGTTTGGGGTTTATTTAACAAAAGATTACACAGGGGCAGAATTTTAAAACTTTGGGTGTTTTGCAGGCAAAATCAGCACAGGGAAAAAAATTGGGGATGTCTGTCTTCTGAAATGGTTTATGAGTTGCTCATCATCCGGTTGTCTGTGTGTTGTATTTAATGCTTGACAAGAGAGTAATGCCCAGGTCATCTTTTTTTATGATGGAACTGATGCCTCTCCAAATCTATGCAGGCTATTGATAGACACGTCCAGATATTAATTCTGCTGGACCATTTTCCATATCCACAAATTCTTTCCCTTCCTGTATTTTTTGATCTTTAGACCTAGACTTACTGTCCCTCATCATTTCTAGAGAGCTTCTTTGTCAAGTTGGAACTGTGGGGTAATTTGGAAAATGTTGAAAATTTCCTAGGACACCTAGGAAATCCCAGAGTCTTTGGAAGTGTCAAGTGAGGTTTTTTCAGATGTTTGGTAGCACTGCTTCATATTTAGTGTCTGTGGTTTTCCCGTTAACATGCTTTCAGTCAGGCTGGCAATACAATATTCATGAGTGTGGTGGGTTGACTCTGGCTGGACACCAGGTGCCCACCAAGCCACTCTGTCAATCCCCTCCTCAGTGGGACAGGGGAGAAAAAATATGACAAAAGGCTCATGGGTCGAGATAAGGACAAATTCCCGTCATGGACAAAACAGACTCGACTTGGGGAAATTGGTTTAATTTATTACCAGTCAAATCAGAGTAAGATAATGTGAAATAAAACCAAATCTTAAAAACACTTTCTCCCCACCCCTCCCTTCTTCCTGGGCTCAACTTCACTCCCAATTTTCTCTCCCTCCTCCCTGCCAGCGGCACAGGGGGATGGGGAATGGGGAATACAGTCAGTTCATCACAGGTTGTTTCTGCTGCTCCTTCCTCCGCAGGGGGAGGGCTCCTCACACTCCTCCCCTGCTCCAGCATGGGGTCCCTTCCACAGGAGACAGTTCTCCATGAACTTCTCCGATGTGCATCCTTCCCACGGGCTGCAGTTCTTCACACACTGCTCCAGTGTGGATCCTTTCTCTGGGGTGCAGTCCTTCAAGAATGCACTGCTCCTGTGTGGATCCCCGAAAGGGTCACAAGTCCTGCCAGCAACCCTGCTCCAGCCTGGGCTCCTCTCTCCATGGAGTCACAGGTCCTGCCAGGAGCCTGCTCCAGCACGGGCTTCCCACAGTGTCGCAGTCTCCTTCGGGCATCCACCTGCTCTGGCGTGGGGCCCTCCCCGGGCTGCAGGTGGATCTGCTCCACCGTCAGCCTCCATGGGCTGCAGGGGCACAGCCTGCCCCACCGTGGTCTTCAACATGGGCTGCAGGGGAATCTCTGCTCCAGCACCTGGAGCACCTTCTCCTCCTCTTTGGCTGACCTTGGTGTCTGCAGAGCTGTTTCTCTCACAAATTCTCACCCTTCTCTCTGGTTGCAGTTGCGCAGGTTTTTTTATCTTCTTAAATACGCAATCCCAGAGGCGCTACCACCGTCGCCGATGGGTTCAGCCTTGGCCAGTGGTGGGTGTGTCTTGGAGCTGGCTGGCACTGGCTCCATCGGACTTAGGGGCAGCTTCTGGCAGCTTCTCACAGAAGCCACCCCTGTAGCCCCCCTGCTACCAAAGCCTTCCCAGGCAAACCCAGTACAATAGGACAGTATAATTCCTTCTCAAGATTCTTGGCTTACTGGAAACATTGACCTCTCTGTCTGTGCTCTAGCAAAGGCAAAGCTGATCAGCTTCTCTGATCAGCTGACCCTGAGGGGGTGCATGGCCACGTCATGGGTCTTCGGGGTGTGAAGAGGAATATCCTTTGGCTCTTCTGAGTGAAGAGGTTGCTTTTGTACCAGTTCCTGTGAGGGTCCATGGGGCTTTTTGAGTTCTGTCCTCAAATGTATGTGGACGTGGGGTGTACTGAAAGAGCAGATGGGAGGCTTGTTGTGTTCTCCTTTACTCCAAAATGCATTGATGTCTGTTCTACCGGTTTTATATTTTTCAAGATTGTTGAGAAATTTGAATTTCTTAACATCTCTGTGTTTTAACATACTGCTGATTTTATTCCTCCCATTATAAAGGAATTAATTTCCACTTAATTGAGAAAATCAATAATTGGATTTAAAGAATGGGGGTGAGCGTGATTGATAAGAACTTAGAACAAGAGTATGTAAAAATAAAATTTTTGTTACATAAATTTTGTATTGAATTTTATTTTAGCAATAAATCCAAATTCAACAGTTCAACAATTCCAGCAAATTTCATGTGTTTTCTTTTCATAGGACTGGACTCATCACTGAGACATATTGAATAGAAAACAAAGGCATGCTGCTGTATTTCTGTAAAAAAACAAGATAAACCTGAAAGCATAATGAGACCACTTACAAATATTTATGTCTTCGCTTGTGTCTTCACATTCACACTATGGAATAATATCCAGCCAACTATGGAAAATGAATTTATTGCAAATTATTCAAGCAGTTTGCTAACTAATGTTCCAAAAAACATTCCAGTCCATACTCATGTATTAGATTTATCACATAATATGATCTCTGGACTTAGTATCTCAGAATTTATTTCTCTTTCTGACCTTCAAGTATTAAATCTTTCTCATAATCTAATTACGGAGCTTGACTTCAGTGTCTTCATTTTTAATGAAGATTTAGAATACTTAGATTTATCTCATAATAACATTTTGAAAGTTTACTGTCAAACTCTTGCATATCTTAGACATTTAGATCTTTCTTTCAATAAGTTTACTGCCCTGCCCATCTGCCAGGAATTAGGGAACATGTTTCATTTAGAGTACTTAGGATTAAGTGCCACGATGATACAAAGGTCAGACTTCAAGTATATCATACATTTGCAGCTGCATACTGTCTTCCTTACCTTAGAATACTTTTCTCTGTATGAACCTCAGAGTCTGATGGCCTTGAATACAAGGAGCCTCTACATTGTTTTTGCAGCAAACCAAAACTTCAGTTTTCCGCTCTTGTACGATGGGATGTGCACTTCAGAAAACTTACAGATAGTTAACTTAAGATATACCTTGAGTTACAAAGATTTCCCCTCTCCTTCTTTAACGCTTCTGAAGAAAATCAAGACGACAGCTCTCACACTTGACACTGTGGACTTACAGTGGGCTATCATTTTGCAAATTTTCCTGCTTATTTGGCATTCATGTGTGGAGCATTTGACTGTGAGAAATCTGACTTTTCGGGGACCACTGGTGGACCTGACTGAGCATGAATTTCTACCCTTATTAAGCTCTGTGGAACAATTAATCTCTTTGGGTGGCTCCATGAAAGCGCTAACTTTGGAGCATGTTCGTAATAAGCTTTATTATTTCAACCAGGAGATTTTATACAGAGAGTTTTCAGAGATGAATATTGCCAGTTTGACAATATATGATGCATATATGCCACACATGCTTTGCCCCAATAGAACAAGCTCATTTCAGTATTTAAATTTTTCTCACAATGCCCTGACAGATGAATTGTTCCAGAATTGTGGCACTCTGACAGTTCTGAAATCACTTATTTTGCAGAGGAATAAATTTGAGAGCCTTCCCAAGGTAAGCTTCATGACCAGCCACATGAAATCACTGAAATATCTGGACATGAGCAGCAACTTGCTGCGTCACGATG
>JAVJGI010000001.1:27210520-27239983 GCA_035590275.1 Ibycter americanus
CCGCGCGGCTGCTCAGCAGGCCGGCCCCTGGGACCCGGGCAGCAGCAGCCCGACAGCCCGATGCAATTACCTCAGCGGGAATGGGGTTGAGAGATGCGTAATACATTCAGCTGGGGTCACTCTTTTCAGGCATCTGAAAAGACGTGAAGAAATTAAAAAACATTCTTTGCCCAGCGCCGCGCGTCGTCATCTCTCAGCGAAGCCTGCGGGCGTGGCCGGCGGGGAGCAGCCTGCACCTGCGCCGGCTCCGGCACGCAGCGTGGGGAAGGGCTCTGGGAAGGGCATGGCCAAAGCAGCAGGCCCAGCCAGCTGTTCTGCGAGTGATATTGGCGCTCCAGACCTGCAAACAGACTAATTAAAATGCTCAACTTAGAAGCGAGTTAATGATTTTTGTGCTTTGCCACGAAGTGCACTGCACAGCTCCTCCACAACACAGCAGCTCGAAGGGGTGCAGGTGCTTACAGGCAGCGCTTGCAATGCCTCACGCTCCTGCCCTGCCTGCTCCTGCCCTGCCCTGCCTGCTCCTGCTCCTGCCCTGCCCTGCCCGCTCCTACCCTGCCTGCTCCTGCCCCTGCCCTGCCTGCTGCTCTGCCGGCTCCCGTTCTTGCCTTGCCCTGCCCACTTCTGCCTTGCCTGCTCCTGCTCACTTCTGCCTTGCCTGCTCCTGCTCCTGCCTTGCCTGCTTCTGCTCCTGCCCTGCCCACTCCTACCCTGCCTGCTCCTGCTCCTGCCTTGCCTGCTCCTGCTCTTGCCCTGCCCTGCCCGCTTCTGCCTTGCCTGCTCCTGTTCCTGCTCCTGCCCTACCTGCTCCCGCTCCTGCCCTGCCCTGCCTGCTCCTGCCCCTGCCCGCTCCTGCCCTCGGTTGTGGGGATCCCTGGGCATACCTCTGACCCTTGTACCTGCATCAGTCCTCTCTGTCATACAGCATATGACTACACGATCACAAGCAATATTCTGAGGGTTTTATTAACAAGTATGATACATACGCATTGTGTACTAATATGAGGACTGTACAGTACAAATTTATGTTCACAGTTTGACATGACAAAATGTCATTACTGAATTCCCATTGGACTACCAAAGTAGAAACAGTGAAAGTACATGAAACATTCACATCTTTAATAAGAAAAATTACCAAAATGTCTCCGTATTTGCAAGTTATAGTAATGCACGCTAGAAACCTTTAATTACCCATTCAGTCTTACTAGCTTATAAAATATATTACATTTTATTAAAAAATTTTTGCATAGTTTATACAAGTATTAAAGTAAATATAACATCCCTGCTACATTTGCAGGTGAGAGATGCTAAGCAGAAAGATTATTTTGACCCTCTAATATTTAAAGTACATTTTTTAAAAAGTGCTAATATTTGTAAAATATAATGAAAACTGGTGTAGCCCTCTTAAGATATGTAAAATGTAATTTTTTATAGAAAGGATTTGTATTCATTTACATGTTGCTAACCTTGACAGACACAACATATTTGGACAAGATGTGGCATTAGAAATATCACTGCAGAATGGCGGTGTATATTTAAATAAAACCACACATATTAATACCTGCTTAGCTTTTTGTGATTGTCTTAAAAACTAGTGATTTATTATAATCAATTGACTTAAACAGGCACATTTTAGTAAAACAGTATTATCTGTTACACACTGCACAGTGCGATACTGCTAGGGAAAAAGGTGGCTTTTAAAAATATACACGTTCTGCAGTATTAGGGTTTTCTATATATCTAAACTGGCTTTTCCTTAGTAAGGGCAAAGACAGAAGGACTGGCTTTAAAAAGTACTTAGCTGGGTATATTTAAAAATTACAAGATAACCCTCAAATCAGAGTTTGCTAAAATGAATCAATGAGTCAGTTAAGATGTAAATTCACATTTCCAGCTGAAAGATGAAAGTGTGTCTGTGACTTTTTTTGACATCCCACAAGACACCACAGACACAACTGAAAAATTCTGTAAGGCATTTACATGAAATAATCTCAAATATTTAATATTTAAATTTCTGTTGTCCTAAATCCCAAAGCACATGGATAAAGATATTTTAAAGTTCTATTGAATCTCCACTGTATTTGTCCCCACCATTAGCATAAATATTTTCGGGAAACAAGTAGTACATAGGCTAATGAATGAACATGGCAAATAACCTAAATTAAATTCTCCAAAGTAACTGTTGGTTACAAAGAAGTTCTGCTTCTAGGGTACTTGATTTTAGACTTCTAATAAATAAAAAAAACACAACAAACACAATAAAACCAAACCAAAACAAAAAACCTAAAGAAAACAATTTGTGAAGGCCTTAAAAGAGAAACAGCATTGGTAAGAAATGTTCCTTAAACATTCCAAATTCTATGCATTTGCATATGTTAAGCTAAAAATGGGACCAGCTGCCATTAGGCCATTTATTTCTATAGGATCTCATCTGCTTTTTTCCCTAGAATGTAAGAGAATTGTTTCATCCCAGGACACTGAATGTCTGTAGGCTTGTGACAGATGCTACAGGGGCTCCATGCAGCCTCTCAAGCGATGTGTCTGCATTTAAGGCACTACCATTAAAACTTAGAGCCTAGCGAAGGAGGCCAATTCTGTTACTCCCACCAATAAAAATATCCAACAAAAATCCCCATTCTAGAACAGTTGCTCACTTGTATCATCCTCTTCCCTGCAAGTTCCTCAACGTCAGTAACAATCTGGCCTACCAAAAAAAGACTGATTCATCTCCCAGGTTTCTCAGCTCCACAGCTAAGCAGATGAAGGCCAGTTACAAGCAGATCTGGTGTAACTTCCCTCAGTTCTAGCAGAGCGGTAAGGATGTATGGTGCTGTAACACAGCATATGGATCTTCCTCATGAAAGCTTTGCAGCGATGTTCCTGGGTCTGCTTTGCAAATCTCTGTTCTCCCCTTTGTAGAGCACATGTTCAGGGCTCCATTACTTAAATAAAATTGCCAGTTCCATATTCCCACATCCAAGATTTGTTAAACAACTGGAACAATACTTTTTCACAGCAGTTGCTGTAGGACTGTTTTTCTCCAGGAAGTACATATCCTCCCCTTCTCTAATTCTATGGGTATATGGATGTCAGCAGAACAGCTGGTAAACTCCCATCACCTAGGGAAGGCTTTTTGCACCCAAAACTGTTGCAAGACTATGTCAGTTTGCCATTCAACTCCACAGGATGTAGCAGCACAGCCTACCTGCTCCGTAACCTCGAATATACCCACCTGCAGATGGACACTCCATCTGACTCCTCCTGGAGAGTTTTATGAAAACTCCTCCTCCCCTCACCCCTCCATTTTCCAGTGGGTTTTTCCAAGAGAAACAAAAACCTGACTTCAGTATGTTTAATTTGCAGGGAATGGTGTATGCCTTACATAGGGGAAAGAAGAAAAATGCACTTGTGTGTGACAGCCTGGAGAAATACACCCCGTTTCCTTGCAGTGCCACCAAGTCTGCCAGCTAATAAAGACAGAAACTTTCCTTTCAGCAGGCTTCCACAGGAACATTTCTAGGGTCAGCTGCAGGTTGCTTGATTTCAGTTAAATCTATTGTGTTTGCTAACCGACACGGGAGTTAAGACTTGCTGATGCGATATTTTAATACAATGGACACATCCACAGGGAAGCTTCGTCTACCTACTGTTGAGACACTACTAGAGCCACAGGGCAGGGTTACCAAATGGATGATCTGGTATGTTTTTATCCAAAACAAGATACATGACTCAATTTATCATCAGAAGCGTTTCATAATGTCTGATGCCATCTTGTCATACAAATATTGTGGATTAATAATTTTAAATACTGTAGTGTATTAAAGTGGCACTCACTTGCAACAATACAGTTCAGAGCATTTTTGACATAACGATTGCTATTTTCTGAGGTACAGCAAAGAAAAAAAGTATTTAGAAGAAATGTAGGGGAGCAATTGTAGAGGGACAGTCTACATCCCTGAAATGAGGTGTGGTAGGTTTCTATGAATATCATTTAATGCCATGTCATAGGATAGTACCGTGTGTGTTCCATCCATACACTTGCACAAAAACCAGACACAGTGTCACACAAGGTCTTCATTTAACAAATCCACCAGGGCATTATGCAATAAAAACAAGTATATATACTACACTATAATACAGAGGACAGATGACATTGGTTTAGATGCACAATATTATATATGGACCAATTACTGCCAATTTTTCTTCTTGACTGGAGCAAATGATACTATGACTCAATCTTTCTGTAAAGTAATTATATTGCTTAGATTTATTTCTACAGTGTTATTCACTGTTTGGGCAGAGGGGATGTCTAAATTGGGTGTCTTTCTAAAACTGCTGTATTAACCATACTGCAGAAATCAATACAGTTGGGAGCGTCCATTCATTGCATTGTTAAGCACAAAATGAGCGTGTATCTATCCCTTACTGGGCACATAAATTAAAAGTCTCTGGCAATGACTAGCATTTTGGATATTCAGTAAATTTACTACTTTATCAGTATATGCTGGGTTGATTATATGAAGAAACCAACAAAAGCTGTTAGTTTACAAATTCCCTTACTCACAATGGAATACACTAAACATACTGTCTGCAGAAAGGGTTTGCTTAGCATCCCCAGAAGAAAAAAAAAAGGGAAAAAAAGTGTTCACATTCTTTAGGTCTGACCCGTGGCAAGGACATCGAAGGGTTAGATAACATCTGTTACTGACCATATGTAAGCTTTTAATGGTATAAACTCAGAGATTCAGACCAGCTGAATCCAAATCAAAATGCATGTGTAAAAAAAAAAAAAAAAAAAGTGTGACAGGAGTCAGGGACAGAAGACATTCAGACTAGCATGTGGCGTTTTCTGTGAAGAGCAAGATGGTCCGAACGTGAAAAGCTACGGTCACAGTCTGGGCACTGAAAAGGTTTGATTCCTGTATGCTTGCGGAAATGCCGCGTTAGTTCATCAGAACGAGCAAACTTCCACGTGCATCCCTCCCAAGTGCATTTGTATGGTTTTTCACCTGGAAAAAGAAACACAGAAGTGGGGATTTAAGACAAACACGTCAGCTAAGTATTTGATGGATTTATCCTCTTGCCTTGTCAAAGTTCAGCAAGTACTTTAATGATCACTCAAAAAAGCCTCTAAAGAGCACTGGGCTGCAGAGTACTCTGCGCTAGAAACTGTGTAGTTGACGTTAACAGATCAAAAAATTATTTCCTGCCATAACCTTATTTTTTTATTGTCTCTCTGTTCCTCTCTCTGCCCTATCAGCATTTGTTTTGTCTCACCAAACCCAGAAGTGTGAAGGTTTAAACATTTCTTCAAGTATTTTCAAAACCAGGACCTAGATTATGTGGGGGAAAGGACTGGTGCTACCATTCAGCACAGCAGGCAGAAATCTTGTTGTGACCTCTTAAAGTTACTGTAGTATAAATAACTGGTACCACTGTTGTAAGTAGCTCAACTTAAAATCTCTCTCGATCATTACTTTCTAATATGTGATAATCCTCCTCCTCCTTAACACCATTGTGCTGCCCAACAGGTAAAGGGCTGACTTGACCTAAGACAGACATGAACTGGGCTCCATTTCACCTAGAAGTGTCCCTTATCTTTGTAAAACCTTGGATGTATGTATATTCATTCAGCATGCCAAGATGAACATTTCTGCGGAGAACAGAGATGGGGATACGTTTATTGGAACATTCACTCAGAAAAGAGCACTATCCGACCAGTGGTTAGCATGTCCACATGAAGCAGATGTGTTTGTGTTTGGCACACAGTCCAGACTTTTGCAAATGGGCTACTCCCATGGAAGTCTCAGTCAAATTTAACAGTGATGTAAGAGGTGAGGTAGTGCAATTTGAACTGATTTGGTGTTTACAGGAGGGTGTGCAGAATGAGTAATCTGCAAGCAACTGGACAGAAAATGAGCAAAGAGCCAGTGAATGTAAAGCATACCAGCATACACCGTAATCCTGCTTTGGCTTACAGTCTCTTGTGGGTTTCTCCTGCTACATCCTCTGTCTTTCGCTCAGCCTATTAATTATTTTCAGAACAATGCCTGACCTAACTTCTGTCATTTAGTTATTTACACATGTGGTCACCTGGCCATTAGCACAAACTAGAAGCTTAGTCTACTATTTTACCACAGACGATAAAAGCATAGCAATGCTCAAACCTGTATGGGTTCTTCGGTGAGCTTTCAGATGGGAGCTTTTAGTGTAGACTTTGTTGCAGCCTTCGTAATCACATCGATGTATTCTGCGTTTTCTTTGAGTGTCTGGAGATTCCACAGGTAAAGGCCTCTTTCCTGGCTGAACTATAACTGAAGGGTGATTCCTGCAAAGTCAAATTGAATGTTAAAAATGGAAAAAACTTAGCACAGCAAACCTCAGCTAATACGATACATGACAAAGCTGTTTATTCACTACCACTCTGTCTCTTGGCAGAAAGAACAACATTACATGCACGTCGAAAAATTCAAGAGAGTTTAGCAAGTGTCGTGTATTCTAGCAGTAATATTTTTAAATCTTTACTCACTTTGTGGCATGATGTAGCCATTTTTACTACTCCCTAGCTTTTTTTAAACTTACAAAGGAAAGAAACCCTTCCAATTCCTGTTTTTCAGTCAAACTGAGATTTCTCAAACTCTGGGTTCATAGTGTACTTTTCTTGTATTTGTTCACAATTTTTCTTCTTCAGAGGTAACTAATTCGCTTGTAATTGGAAACGGCTATTCCATATCATTAAAGCAATTGTATCTTTAGGGTTTCAAAGCAGAACTCATTCTCTGTTGTTCCAGCCACTCCTTTAGAGAATAATTAAGAATTTCCTGTTTGGTGCTGGCAGGAGGGTGCGGCCTCCCTACACCACTGACGTCAATTCCTAAAAGTAGAGTTTAGCCTGTGTGGCACACCCACAGGATGTCTGAAGTTGTCCCTCCACCTTCATAAACATCATTTTTTGCTTTTGAAGCCCACAGGTATGGTGCAGGTAAGACATGTACTAACTACATATGGACTTCTGTAACAAACAAAAACATAAACATTCATGTATGTGAAAACACACTGAGCTTCTTAAAAGGTGTCATCGACTGTGGACATTTAGGTTTGAACAGCACTTCTACTGTAGAACTGGGGACAACTTTGATTCTTTCTTCTACGTTGATGTTAGAAAAGGAAATTAAGTATGTTCGTCAAAAAGGTTAAGTGGCATTACAAATCTTGCAACATCACAAAGTTGCATTTTGCAACCATTAGCAGATCTGTATCACTGCTTTAATGTATTTTTTAGCTTTTAACTGAGTATATATGTGCAGATATTACCATTCGTTGTTGCAAAACTAGCTTCTCCACATGACAGAAATAAACTTCCCAGAACTCCCCGTTTTTCTCAGTTACTGTATTTCACATTTCTTTACTGACTGAATTACGTTTTATAACACTAGGTTATATTAGTTACTTAAACCAAATTCCTTTAGGTCCTAATTTTCAGAAACACTGAACACCTACTTCTCTCAGCAAAATAAAGGACAATAAAGGGCTAAAGACAGAAATCTTCTGCATGGTTTAACAATAAAAAAATTTTCCATTTCTCTCCACAGCAGCAGGATGGGAATTACTGATGTGGGAAAAATTTAATTCTGTTATTAATTCTTAAGAGTTACAAGCTTGAAATTGGGAGCCAAATTCTCTGTCTTGGGTGTTTCTGTAACTATTGAGTAATGTACTCTTCAAGTACACATTAAATCTAGCTAAAAATATTGTAATGGCAGGAAACCTCAGATGGTGATGTTAGACACAGATGTACACACTCTTGAGTAAGAAAGGCAGGCTTTTAGCTTCCAAATAAATGCTTCTCTAAAGCAATGTTCAGCTTTAACGCTGTTGCATACTAGTCTTTTACTATTAGTCTATTATATATTTTATATATATTATTATTATTTTATATATATATAATATATTATTATATTACTAGTCTATTTTTAACAGGAGAAGCTCTGGCTTAGGACAGCAAACAAACTTGGTTTAAATTCCTGTGTGTGGAGGCTAGTCCTGGATATGGTAACATCTGGAAAAAGGGAGAAAATGGATATTGGCTGCACACCGTTTGTAATGGTTTTCAATCCAAGTGAGTGTAAAAAAAAGGCACTGAGAATTTTTCTGTGTCTCATTTTTCCTCTAGAAGAAAGGAGGCTGGCAAGACTACAGAATGTTATCAATAATCAGATAGGGTGCAGAAGTTTTAAAAAATGGTTAAGGCAGTGATAAATATTAAGTGCTGATAATAAAAGCACAGCCCTAATTCTTTCATTCCCTTTTACACAACCAGATACAAATTCACCTAAGTCTGACCATTTAAGCGTCATTCTTTAATAGATAATAGTACCTTCCAAAAATCATGTTACCACTTCAACAGCTTTTTCTTCTTTACCAATAGACCACACTATGCTGACAGTATGATTTAGACTTTGACACTTGCACTCACAAGAAAATACAATGTTAATGAGGCTTCTTATATTTGGTCACAGATTATTACCTCATGTTTGATTTTAGAAATAACTGCACAGTTATGTCACTTACCAGACATCCTAGAAAGCCCAGCAATCCCTACAGAAATGCCACCAACATTACATAAATATAACATCTGCCAAAACCTAACACTGATGCAAAATCAGTCACTTATAAGTGAGACTGAAGGTTTCCTATGCCCCTTTAGTGTAGCTTATGTCTGAATAGTGCACTTTGGGCAGCTGAAACCTATGAAAAATGGTAAAAAAATCATTGCCTAACTATAGCTCATAATACAGAGAGAGACACTGATGAATCTGTGAGACAACAGGAAATTTTATAAAGGTCTAGGTCTCTCATTTTGTAACTTGTGTGATTGTAACTCATGTCTATGTATTGTATTTGTGTCTGTATTTTTTTAAATGATGAAAAGATAAAAGCTACCATTTACAGACTTCTTGTTGTGGATACAGAAGAATGTGAACTTGAAAGGGCTGGCTTTAGAAACGAGCAAGAACTGCAGCTCTACAGGACAGCTAGGAAGCAATTTAAGCCATTACAATGTGAGGACAGGGCCGCCATAAACATAATGCTCTGCATGGGCAAGCAGAGGAGATGCTTTGGAAACATGGACTATTGAAATGTTTTTTGTAACATCGTTACCTACACATTATACCAAATTCTTTATTTGGTGGATGGGTTACCTGTGGAAAACTGGACTCATCGGGAAACAATTAATGCAAATCACTAATGCAGGTGATAAATCTGCAGAAGTCTCAGTCCTGGAGGAAGGGTGTGGTATCAGCCAGGAACAGCACTTACTGGTTTGCTCTTGTTAAAGAGGCCTCAAAAGTAAACTGAACCATTTGATAGTCCTAACTCAGCAGAAGTTAGTTCCAAGTACATACAGACCTCACTCCCTTGTGTAACAGGTCCATTATGGAAGATAAGTAACCACCTAGTAAACGTGGATATTTACCATTTTATTATGTGTTTATTATAATAAAACATATAAGGTTATTTTTAAACAAACAGCATATCGTTTATAAAAGCTAGCTGGCAACTAGTTTATTGCAAAGACCCTGCAATCTAGAAGCTGCGTCTAGGCTGGTTAGAGACTTGAAAACAAGGAAGGGTGCCCAGAAGAGAAGGCTGTACAGAACGTCGTTAGCCCTGGAGCTGCAGTGTGCCTTTTATCCTTGTAACAGTCATGAGCAGGAGGAAGAGGCTGTCTTCTGAAGGAAATGCAGAAGAGCGCCTGTCTGATGCTCTCTTTCTTAATCACCCTGCACTCGCACACTGGTTTTGGGAGTCTGGCTTGGAGTCCTTCTTCCCCACTCTAGGAGGTGAGGTCTCGCACAACAGCTCCAAGGGTGATGGTGAGCAGGAAGAAAGGAGAGAAATGAATTCTGAGGTCATGTACCATGAGCCCAGCTCAGTTCCCTCTTCAGCTCCTACCAGAGCCACGCTGGCAGCCTGCAAGCCTGCCCACAGCACTGCCTGCTAAAGGACAAGCTGCGCTCTGGGCATTCCATGATTTTGGTAAGTTGACAGAATTTTCCCTAGGAAAATGGGAAATGGAAAGGTGCCTATGGCTCCTCACGTACCTCCTGAGAAATTTTTAATATTTCCAATTAAAAAGTTTCTGCCCTAGACCTCACTTCTTTCTAGCCCTTGCTCTGCCTTCTGCAAACAGGACTGTTTTAAACCCAATTAGATCTGTGATCCAGTTTGTGCAGTGGCCCCAGTAACAGCTGTACCAGCACAATGAGTTGGTACTGGGATGGAAACAGGTGGCTGGGGGGAGAGTGAGCTTCAGGAACTGAGCTGCCAAAAAAGCCACCCATGGAACAACAGCCTCAGGTAAACACTGAATTTCACTGGATATATACACAACTTGTAGGCCTGAGGGGATTCCTTCCGCCAAGAAGTCAAAATTTGTTAGAAGACAAAGAGGGCCTCCAAGAAAATAAAGTCACAAGACTATTTTTAACAAAATGTATTTCAAGTAACATAAATACAGCTATCAGTATGAAATGTCTTTACAGTGTCCTTCCAGTTTGATGCTCGGTTTTACATGAACCGGTATCACTGGCTTACTGCGAGTCCTACTTTCAGTAAATTATAGGATTGGAACTAGCATTACTTTAGAGGTGCATTATATAAATGGCAGATTTATGTGGTTGCAATGCATAAATACCTATCAACTCCTGTACTGCTGAAGAGGGGGGAAAAAAAGTTGAAATCACATTTCACAGTGGCAGTGGGGGGGAAGGATGTTTTTGTCACATATTCTAAAGCACAGCAACACTCCCACTCCTCAAAATTGCTAACTGCTGCAATGAACTGATTTCATTCTTCTGCTGTTCTTGGGACTACTGTTAGCTACTTACTCTTGCAACATTACTTGCTGGGGAGACAATGAGGTCATCATTGGAGGTGACATTTGTTCAGGATAGAAGTCAGTCTTTGATGGTTCACTTCCTGGCTCTACTTTGATTGTTTTCTTCAATGTAGACTTCTCATAAGACTCAATAACAGGCACTGTATGGGGGAGGGTAGCAGAGGAAAGAAAACACATCAAAAATATGAAGAGTTATGGGAATAAAAAATCAATGTAAAAATCTATAGTTAAAAGAAATCCCCCAGCTCTATACTTACTGCAACAATTTATGCTAAAATACAAAATCTTCCAGTTTTAGTCTATCTCCTGATGAGCTGTGATTCAAAACAATTCTATTAATTTTCATCAGTCCAACATTTTAATCAGTCCAAATCTCAGGAGATAAACAGCTTTATGCAGGTATAACTCAGAATAGAATACAACCTCAGTAAGTTTGGTAAAATATTTACACAGTAAATTCTATGCCTGCGTATTTCAGATTAACAGGAATTATTTTCCATTTCCTAAAATGTGAAAAACACAAAAAAGTGACTGGATATACAGTTATTTTCCCAGGATGAGAGATGGCATAAAAAAGAAACTCCGACCACACCAACCTTGCATGCTACTTGGAGTTTCCATTTCATCTGCAAGAACTGTAGACACCATGATGGGCTGCTGAAGATGGGGAGCATACATAAAAGGAACCGGCTGGACCACAACAGGCTGTATAACTGGGAGTATTCCAGGGCTTCTTAGTCCGTGGCGTGAAAGAGCAGCGGCCATTACAGGTGGGATTGTTATTGGCATGGAAATAGGCTGTACTCCTGGGGGTGACGGTGTGAATTTACTGAGAGGTGAGCTGGGTGAGGACAGAGTCAATCCAGGTGAAGTTCTCCTGTGCACAGTCTGAAACTTTAGGGGGGAAGGAGAACTTCCAGTTGAAGATGGTGAGCTCCTTTTGTTCACCGTAAGGTCTACTGGCTCCATCTGGATTCCATTTGATAGTCCTTCAGGGTTTGAGTAGAATTTATTGTGCAACATACTTGGTGTAGAATAAATGACGCTGTATTTGTTTGGCTTCATTTGGTCCATGTAATTGGACGGGTATGACTGTCAGAAGGAGTGGGAAAAAAATACGGAAAATCAAATAATAAATCAACACACACAATTACTGCTGAAAAAGAAAGGCAAATAATAAAATTAGGCAAAATGAAAAAGTTTCAAGAAAGCACTTTAATGTACTTTCTAAATAAAAGTGAACTAAATAAAACCTAAGATTTCACACAAAGGAAGTTATTCAAGTACTGATCACTAACTGTTTCAGAAGCAATGTAAAACAGATGATGAATACAAATCCTCAAGGCTTATTCAACTCTTTTCCTCCCTTAAAAACTGCTTTTCATATACTAAGCTGTGCATTACTTAACTGACCTGGGAGATACATGGTGCTATGCCCAGCATATAACTATATATTGAGGATCATGAAGTCAAGCAAGAGGGGAGTTAAATTAGACTTAGAATTGCAAGTAACAGGTCCCAATCAACTGCTTAAGTAATTGGAAAACAATCATCACTGAAGCAGAAAATTGTGTATCTCAGTCATACAAGCAATAAAAAATACACAGCTGAACTATGTAAGCAATGGGTGGGAAACTCGAGTGCAAAAGGTAAATTCTAAACACACACACACACACACACACACACACACTTATTTTTTTAAAGAAATAAAGCAGCTAACTAGCCAGTTTGATTTTGGAAAGTTAGTACAAGCATAAACATTTGGTGTCTTGGAAGACTACTCCTATCAGTGGTAGCTAGCAGTTCTCATTACAAGATCATATAAACCCCTAAGCTAATCTTGACCAACATGATGATATCCACATTTTACTGGAAATAGTTTTTGTAAACCAAGAAGTATTAACATTCATTGCAGAGTATAGTATTATTAAACAACTATCCAGATCCATTTTGCATTTAAAGTGCTAAAACCTGAAGTTGTTTACTAACAGATAACTTACAATGGAAACCAATGTGATGTTCTAACACAGCAGACAGACACAGAAAATACAATCCACACAGTTTTTTAGCTCTTAGATGGTGTAAACTTTTTGAAATATAATTTCAATAAAATTTGGATTCTAAGTTAGTAAAGCTTCACATTAAGGCTAAGCAGTTTCACACTAATATTAAAAAACTGCTGATTCTTTGGCATCAAAATTATTTTGATGAGTGGGATTGAAAAAACATTCAGAATGGTAGAAAACGAAGCAGATTAGCAGTATAAAAGTACTGTATTTTTATACAATCATTTCCATGACATTTCAATTATCTTTTTTCTTGGGGTGAAAACTAGCAAATACATATTCCTGGTTTCTTAACTCTGTCTTCCCTGTGAGTGCCAGTTAGTTGATTTTAAATGTCAGCATTAACTAACATTTTTGCAAAATGACACATTTTTCCTTTCAGTTAGTTTGAAACTGTGAGTTTAGAAAATATTAAATTTTCCTGCTGCACTCATAGCACTGTGATAAAACAACAAAGCTGAGTCACCTATTCCATAAAATACTCAAAAAAAGCAGCATCACAATGGTGATTAATCTTCAAACAGTAAATATTACATTAAAACCTCTGAAACTTTATTTATTCTCTCTATGACTATTCTTACAAATTCAATCTATAAAAACGTTCATCTTTGATGGTAAATGGCTCCTCAAAATTCTATTACAATGCCATTATCGCAAGCAGTGCTGGCTAAAACAAGTTCGATGTATTTACCACCACTGCTGAGCTAAGTGATGAAATTATTATCATTCTAAGTGAAGGCCACTGAACACTGAGTTTAAAATTTAACAGTATTTAGTATCTACTACATCTGATCAAGTTATGAGCATAGGCAAAAATTCAAAATTCAAGCACATAAGAGATAAGAAGTACTCCTGTTAAAATTGCTGTTATTGGCTTACAGTAGAATTGCTGTTATTGGTTTACAGTACAAAGTCTACTCACTCAGCTTCAACAAATGGTAACTGTTCCATCACTAAATATCAGTGCATTTACAGTGCTTCAGGTTTGTCAGGGATGATCACAAGGTCATCACTTACAAACATTTCTTCCATTGCAAGAATACTAGAAAAAGACTATGCAATTTAAATCTTAGGGAATGTTTTCGGTCAATGAGTCTTTTAAAGAATGAAGCATCTCCAAGCTGTAACCTTTCTATATAAAGTTATCCTCTTTCAACTCTTTAAGCAACACTAGGGGGGGGGTGTGTGCTGAAAAAATATCAAACTATTAAAATGTTGTGCAGAGAACTGAAAACTACAAAAGTTAAGTCAAATATACCTAGACAACCAAGAAACACTTTCCAAGAACTAGGAAGAAAATGTTGTTTTTAAGAAGTGATTCTTTTAAGGAATTGGTATTTTACACCATATGCCTTGCATTATTTGGCATAGAAGGTTTCCATTGTTGTAATTAAGCTGGCACAGATTTAACATCAGCTATTTTTTCTGGCGGTTTGGGGAAGCTGAATCATTTTTCTAAACTCTTTGTCCTTCTGTGATTTTAATTGCTATGCTTCTATCTGAACTGCAGATAAATTTGTGACAGAAAAATGTCGTGTGACAAATTATCTGTGTTGGGAAGAAAAAGGGTGAAGGAGTTGAGAAGGGTGCTAGAACAATGAAAAGGAGAGTATCTGCTGTCAATCAGACACTCTGGTAGAAAACAGTTTTGCTTCCCTATCAATGAGGTGGTTAAAACCCTGTTAATTTGCAGTGTCACACTCAGATGTACCTCCCAATTCTGAATTTAAGCTTCCTGTACCTTATTGCACAGCAAAGTTTCAGTTTCTACCTCCCTGGGACACCGCAACTGCCATTAGGTTGATATGAATCACTGCTTTCAAATTTACTAAGTCACTTTTCCTTTCTTTGCCAGGGAAGTGGACAGTACCCCTTGGGGGATATGGATGGGAGAGTAAGACTTCACAGTCTTTCTCTGTAACTGGGAAGCATTAACAATAGCAAACAAAAAAACCCCAACTACCTCTATTTGGTTTTCTAAATGCCACCAACTGTAGGAAGCAGGAGTGTACTTCATAGCCTGCAAAAGCAGTCTTTTCTCACCTGTCCTAGAACTTAGGCAAAGTATCCTGGTGGAACAATGGAAAAGTAGATATCATTGTTCTGTCTGCCCAAAATATTTAAGCAGATACATTTTCCTTGGATTTCTATTGTGGCAATTAACAGTGTATGCAGGAGTTTGGTCTGACTTGGATTGAAAAAAACCCAGCAAATTTGCACTTTCCTGTAAATTCTGCTTTCCTAAACGTCCCTGGGCAGAATGTTATGTTGCTACAGTTAGATCACTCTAAAGATGCAGGATTGTATTTCAACTTGTATTCCTTTACAGTCTCCATCTAGCTCTTTTTCATGTTTGCATTGATCGCTTTCCCTCTTTGGGCCTTACAAAGCAACTCATTTACCTTTCCTTGCTGTTTGTCCATAATAAACCCCAGAGCACTGAAGTCACAAACTGGAAAATGAAGCAAAGGAACTTGTAGTATTTTTGAGTCATATCCATGTGGCTCAGACAAATCAGTAAGTCCAAAAAGAGAATCACCATGCTTTTCCTCTTGACAATCTATCAAGAATAAAGACTGGCCAAATATGTCACAAGAACACCTAGCACCACCCAGAAGACTGCTGCTTCCGCAAGGGGACATTATCAAGCACTAAATAATTTGCTGAGTTCTGTTATACTGCCACAGTGAAACACCTTCTTTGTTGTACAGGTGAACAGATTTTGAAGCAATTCACCAAGTCTTTTACAAACTACGTAAGTCTATGAATTAAACCTTAAAATTTAGCCAGCCTCTTGGAAGAACAGACACAAATGAAGAACCTGCTTACCAACTTACACTATTTGTCA
The DNA here is from genome assembly GCA_035590275.1 of Ibycter americanus. Lineage (NCBI taxonomy): Eukaryota > Metazoa > Chordata > Aves > Falconiformes > Falconidae > Ibycter > Ibycter americanus. The sequence goes on from JAVJGI010000001.1 coordinate 27,226,338, forward strand.
AATTAGTATCATATAAGAGGATGAATAGGATTTAATCCAAGTAGTAGCTAATACACAAAAAAGCATTCTCACCACATGAAATTTGTATTCCAGTACACTACCTAAGACCTCAACCCCTCATGTGGCACACAGCTATCCTTAAAAACTGATGAAACAAGTTGTTTGGGGCAACTGATGGAAAGGCATAGAAAAACTGTTTATTTCAATTCCAGGTAAGATGGTAACACATATAAAAGCAACTTCTTTCACTAAACAGTAACTGGTGTTTGTCCAAATGTCTAAAAAGTCCTTGCAGTAAATATTGAGGTACAACTCAGATGACTTTGTCACTAGTTCATTAAGAACTATCATAAAATGTGTTCAATAATTGAATAAATAGCATAAGCTGTTGGTAGACTGATGAAATACTGTGGGTGCAAGCTTCAGTCATCTGAGAAGTATAGTTAATCCTTTAGGCCACACACCCTGAAATACAGTGGGTATCAAAACTGTAATTTGTTTCCTTCTCCCACCTAATGGGATACTTTAAAGACAGACTTTATATCTGTATATACCTGTAAGGGAAGTGTATGTTCAGGTAAAATAACAAATTAATTCCTAAGAGACTTCATTTAGTTTGGCCTCTAATGATACTATAAAAATGAAATACACAACAGAAATAAATCCTGATTTGAGATTTCTGAGTTATGTCAGCCCACAGTGAACTGAATGTTACGCTTAGCAGTTCCAAAACATCACACTAACAGTTTCTCTTTCCTTCCACCTCCTCAAAATGAGGTCAGGAAAACTAACAGACTCAGTGCCTGCTATCCTTTCCTATGTTCTCTCCATACCATGATTTGTCCCTTTAGAAGTGTCTCCAGAGCTGTTTCTGCTGGGGAGCTGTGGTGGCAGAGCTCCAAGGAAGCCGCAAGACCAAGAAGTGCTGGGGAAGCCAGGACCTTGAGGGCTTGGGGCTGAACAGCCCGTGTGTGCACATAAGGTGAAACACACGCACTCCTCAGCCTGAGGGAAGCCTGAGCAATCTCCATGAGGGGAACCTCACCCAAAAAATGTCCCTTCCTCTTGGCTTTCTGCTTTTCCTTTCCTGCCTTTTTGGGGTTTTTTTGCATTACGCAGTAATGAAAAGGAAAGCATACAGATTTGGTAAAATGCTCTGAATAGTCTTTTAACAACTGGCCAGAGTGATGAACACCCAACGTGACTCCAGAGGTCCAATACATGGAAGGTACCACTCCTCTGCAAGGAGTACATGGTATAGAATAAACAACATTTGGAACTACAGTCTTGAAATAGGCTTGGCTCAGAAATGCTCCCTTGTTCTACCCGTTGCAGTTTTTCCTTCATCTGCCGGTCTGGGGAAGACTGCTCACTCCTCTCCCAGCCTGTTGACAGACCCACCCTGCCCATCTTGCAGAAGCCCACAGCTGTGTGGGGCAGGATCTTGTGTCTCTCATGTGCATCAACCCAAGCCACTGCAGAACCTTCTTTGGGAGATGAAGGCAGATGTGTACAAAAGACAGCCCACCGCGTCTCTATAGGGATTTTCTGTTATTCGTGTGATGACACTTTTGTTGTAAAAGTAGCCCATTTTCCGCCTTTGATGGACACTATTAGATACCCTTAGGTAACCGCAGATAATCACCACTAATCTTTATAAGGTTATGCAATAATTGTGACTGAAGTGACACAGAAACTGGCCAATACTAAGGTTCTTTCTTGACCCAAATATTGGAATTTGTCATACTCACACCCTCAGTGATACATCAGTTATTGTTCTATCATTGGTCTCAAATAAATAAAAGCCATGAAAGTCAAACTTTAATTTTAAAATCTTAACTCTCAGAAAGCGTTAACAGCACTGAAGAAATCAGACTGCTTACAGATGCATTTAAATTGATGACAGTTATTCTACATTTGAAATAAAACTGGAAAGAAACTTTTCACTGAAATATACCATTCACAGCATGAGTTTAATGCACTCTAATTTATGCACACTGACTTCACCCCTTTAACTGATCTGCCTTTCTAGGGGTGTGGTTTCATGTAACCCTTGTATCTGATCTTATTGCAGGCTACTGCTGAAAGGGGTGGTCCTGTTCCCTCCTCTTCCCCCCTCCCCTTGCCCTAGCATTGAGCAGCCGCACAGAATGAGTTAGATCAGCTTCCTGACCTGGTGAAAAAATAAGGGTATTTTTGGTGGGTTAGCAATTCTGACCATTCAATGAGCTGATCCAAAGGATCCAAATCATTCTGTGGCCACACAATTGCTTCATGTCATACAAAGGAGACACAAAGCTGGAAAGGAGGGAGAAAAGCCTAAACCTTCCCCTTCACCAGCAGCCTGCAGTTGAATAGGGGAAGTATATATGAAACGGCTTCCTAAGGTCCTGTTTCCCTGGCAGCCTAAATCATTACTTTTCCCACTGTCCTCCTTCATGCTACACATTCCTGCTGCTCTTGCTTATCAGACTCTTCTCTGATATGACCCTATACACCAAGCTGATGGAAAATTAACTCAGTCGAAAAGAAAAGGTCTCTCCTTCCCCTTTTTTCCCCATTCCTCCTCCACTGCCCTGGTTCTCATCTGTTCACGCGGTAAAGTAATGCACCCAGCTTATCCAGCAAAATGCCATTGTTTTATTTGGCAGGATTAATTTTCTGCTGTTTAGAGCACAGAGTTAGCCTCGGGCACACATTGTCAAGACCAAGAGAGAAACAGTGCAGGGGACAGTGAGAAGCTGTTCATTTAGTTCAAAGGTGTAACATCAAAACCATAGACTCCTGTCACTTCACTGTGAAGCCTGGCAACACAACTTCAACCCACCTCCATCAACAGCATGAGCTACAGAGATTATATTTGCACTGCAGTGGCTGAGGAGTACTTGGATGTTCTCTCCTCTGCTCTGGAGATGGAAGTACTAGCAGAGGTAATGGGATAGATCATTTAGGGGCAATAAATTAATCAACTACAGAAAAAGTTTTCCTAGAATGTGAATTTCACTGCCCTAAGAGGAAAATACAGTTTCACAGCCTTTCCTAAGCGCACACCCTAGAGAAATCTTAGTATGAATTTAAAGATGCAAAAACTATAGAGTCATCACAAAGGCTAATATATTTTAAAAGTCTCACCACTGAAACAGGCTCCATGGCTTCTTGCTTGATAGGGACTGGGTCAAACATTAGCATCTTTTTTATTCACCTGTTCTGATGCCTCTGCGGTCCTGGCCTGCAGGGGAAAGACAACGTGTTAGAAAGCCCCTAATCAGCTTTCTGAATTGTAGAAAACTTACTATTTCATCAGATTAATGCGAATATTTATCCATCTCTAACATAGCTTCTTAAATATTTGACTGGCCTTCGTTTAAACATTTCAGTTATTGTAAGTTTATTCTTTCCCAATTGCTACTGAAACAAAGGGACATCTGCTCACTTTAATGAAAGTTAATTTGAATTTTTATGGTGCATGTCAGCATACCAAGGTCACAGAATTGTCACTTGCATTAGCTGTCAGTGGGTAAACACATCACAGTTTAGACTAGGCATTTCTCATCAGCATTACAACTTCAAAATAATCTTATTTATACAAGTGAACTGATTCTGGAAAGGGTATCTCTTTTCTAGAGTCCTGGTAGAAAAGTTGAAACTTTCAAGAACAGTGACATTGAAATCAATACAAAAGATTAAGATCCAGGACTAATTTGTAGAAGTACATGCAACATGCTGCAATAACTTAACATAAAAAAATACATCAGTTATTTCACTGACATAATAGTTTTATTGATAATTCAACAACAATCTGTGCTAACTGTGGAAAACCACTTCAAAAAATCCGGTTGTATTCCGTGCAGCTTCAGTTGTTTTTTCTACAGTGTTCAACCTCACTTGTCCAATTCTATCTTCCCTCAAACTGTGTGAAATAAAAGTATTTAGCATAAAGCATGTCATAACTTAACTATCATACTATGCATTTGCCACAGTCAACTTGGAAAGATGCTGTGAAGGAAAGGAGGTGATACCTCTTCCAGGCAAAGCCAAATGGGTACAGAGTAAAAACCAAGAAAAGCAAAGGGAAGTTGTTCTCAATGACATTTAGATGTTGACATGCTTTTTATAAATCCCTTGAGGTTACACATTATATGACGAATGTTAAAGGAGCAAGTTCTGACCATACACTGTAGAGTTCACAGCCCTGCCTGAAAGTGGTATGACCTCTATTAAGATGCAAGGACACACAAAAAAATTTACACAAATTCAATTCTGACCAGTAGATGGCACTGGAAAGAAAGGAATACAGCCAGACTACATCAGCTAGACAATTTCACCCCGGGGAAGTAGGCTAAAGGCTCAACAACAGATTTGTAGTTGTGGCTGGAAAATTCTCCCAGAAATTTAAATGAAAACTTTAAGATATACCTGCTCAAATTAAAACAATTCTAATACACCTACACTAATGAACAATCTTGCAATTAACTATCACATAACTACCACAACTATAGATAAAAATTTGTTAAGAGCTTCCAGAGAAAGACAGCCTGAGTTGTTACAAGTCCATCATTAATTATTCAGGTATGTGAATAAAGTTTAAAGACTTACAGATACAAGTGTACATTTTGAATAATGAAACAAACAAGTATCAAAAATAAAGTATCTTCATAATTCTTCTAACAAAAGTCACAGGCCTGACAAAACCAAATTGCAAAAAAAGTGAAAAAAAGTAAGAGCAGTAGAGCAGCTCTATGTAATTTCCAGTTTAGACTTAACATGTAGTTATATTTTAGAAGCAGTTGTGTAAGATGGCACTATTTGCTAAAAGTTGTGATAATTTTGTAAATACTTTAAGTATGTGAGAAGACTATTAATTATACTATTTTTCTTTCAATACTATTTTTCTTTTCAGATTTTTAATGTTTCATATAGCTAGAACTAATGTTTCAGAAGACTGTCTTCCCAGAAACATATCCACATATCTATGCATTAAATATGTATGTGTATGTGTGCATCACTCACACACATTCCAACACATATATATGCATTGTGAAAACAGAAGAAAGTTATACTTTTAGACATAAAAAATGTTTACAGTAAAATGTAGCCTCTTGGACTTCATGTATAAGAATTTGGAACTACTTGTTTTCAGGTTTCCAGAAACTTTCAATTTTGAGTTTGCATATGCATACATAAAGTGACACACCAATCTGTACATGGGGGTGGGGAGGTGGAGGGGTGGAGGGAGAAGAAAAGAGTTTCTTCTAAGTAAGCAGTCATGCTCCCAGGCTACTCTGTCATTTTTGTTATAAAATTGGATTTTCTTCAGTTTAAGAGCTATTCCTTTTCACTTTTTGTTACAAGAAAGTGCATGAAAGACATTTGATAAACGTTTCACATGTCATGCTACACATTTGAGCATTTCCTGAGAGGGCTCTAAATTACTGTGCAGGAATTAGACTGACACACAGAACAGAAAGTGTACTGCACTGAATAAAAGTGACAAGTAATTATCAACCTTTCTCAGGTACAGTCAGAGGGAAACACTACTTTTATTGCTGCATCATAGTACAGGAATTGAGCACCTCTTTATCACATTACTCTTAAGTGCTAAGTTTGTTTTCCCCATTTGATAGTGACTGGAAACCAGTTTTCAAGAAAGGAAAATTAATATATAACGCTTGGTCCTGTCAGTCCAGATCACAGGGTCAAATTCTTATTTGGTGGAAACTGATATAGCTGCTATAGAGTCAATATAAACCAGCTTTGGATCTGGCATTTAAAAGTTAGCTCAGAAGGACACTTTCCTAAGGCTGCAAATAAACTCACAAAACAATTCTCTTTGTCTTTAAAAATAATGCTCCAAATTGATTGCTTGGACCTCATTCACAAGCAAGTATGTGCATGCACACTCACACACAAATAAAGCATGCTACTTCTACTAAGTCAGTAGTTTTTCCTAGTCTTATTTGTACAGTTATGCCTCCTAACTCAAAAACTCCAAATCTCTCTCTCCTAAACATTTGAGAAGGGGGCAATAGGGAAGGTAAACAGTCTTATCTGTTTCTGTAACAGAGGAATGAAAAAACAGTTGGGTTCTACTTTACACACTGATTTCATAATGTACTTGTTTGAAAGCCCACGAATTGTTTAGTAAATACAACTAGTTTCTGGAAAATCAAAATACTGCCTCTCATTCCTGAGGTACCCTGAAAAGAACAGTGAGGAGACAATAATATATTCACATTAAGTGTATTAAAAAATAAGGGCCTTTGTCTTTCACGTTATTAGATAAACTATTTTGCATTGAAGGGTTTTTTTATGTGGGTTAGAAGAATTTAAAATGCATGTAATCTGAAACTAAATAATTAACTACAATCCGGTAGGCAAGCATTCCACCCTCTTTTTTTTTTGCTCTCCCTTTTTCTGCCAACAAGCCACCCAGTTTTACTTTTTTGCCTCCTCCCATTCACTCCACCCTGTGGATCTCTGCCAAGTCAGTCCAACTTGTCCAAACAGGACATGGCTTTTGATAAGATTTTGCTCACACCCTGTACTTCAGAAAGACAAATGAAGCAATTGGTTTTTGTATGCAAATAAGGACAGGTGCAAGGTAAAGTCCAGGCAAAGTCCCTCAGTATATTCCTATCTGAAGTCCAGTGAAGACAGAAAGCCAGAAAAAACACGAACTCTGCCCTTACAATCCAAGATGCAGCGAAATATCCCTTCCAGAAAGGAAGTTCATCAGCGGTAGAGCTCATTGCCTTGTCAAAACCAAAGACTTCACAATATTAACTTCCTGACAGGTATGGTTTACTGTTTCAGAGTATTAAGAGTAAATGAAAGCTTAAAGGTACTTAACACGTATTCTGACAACAAAGACTTGTACAGATTATTTACCCTGGACAAAACGAGCACAGCCGTTAAAAGAATGCACCCAGACTACACATCTGCCCTGCACAGCAGCTGGAGAAGGGCAACCGCATTGCAGCTACTCCCAGCAGCTCTGTACATCTACCTTCAAGGTCCACCAACTCTACAGACCTGTTATGAAAGGAAAGGGTGGGGTGGAGGGCCAGTTTTGACTGTGCACATCCAACAACTACAAAGCCTTCCTCTTAACACAGAGCCTTTACTCTCATTAAATACCTGGTAGAGCAGTCAGTGACCAGACTCCTGTTGCACACAGGGGGGTGGGAACCATAAATTCTGCTTCTCTTCACCCAGCATGCAAGCATGCACAGGGTTTCCTCTCTCAGTCTTTGTGCCTGGGGAAGGCAAGGAATGCTGACCCATGGTAGAGTGAAGCTTTGTCGACAAGCTTCAAAGTATGATTGTTATTGTTGGTATAATTACAGAATAACGTAATAATATCTGCTAAATTAGCACTGCATGAGTGCCCTCTGCAAAGACACTGCAGCTCTTGCAGCACTGTTGCTATCTAGCAGCCAACGTAAGTCATGTGGCCAAAGCTCTTCAGTCCAAACCCTTTGGTACTTAGGCTGCTGCTCTGAAACTATTACTTCTTCTGTTAGCCTTGAGTTAAACTTCACCCGATACTAAGCAGAAGTGATAATATCAGAAGACTCTCCACTGATGAAACCCAACAGATGGGGAGGTTTTCTGAACACGGGTGAGAAGTCGTCTTCAGTGGAACCTTGAAAGAGAGTCTGACAGAGAAAAACCAGTTTCTGAGAGCAGGACTCCCTGGAAAAGGTACAAAAAATGTTTTCCAGGGGTAATAACAACACTTGTTTGCACTTACTGTAGCAGTTGCTCATCAAGACCTGAGTCAGCAAAAAAGTGTTTCTAAACTTCCATCAACTTTAATGGGAAGTAAGCAAGCGCTTAACTGCACTGGCCCCCAAAATAGCAGCAGGCTAAGAAACTCTCCAGCTCAGCACAGCAGTCAGACTCAAGTCAAAGCAAGCAAGAGCAGGGGAAGGAGGAAAGGCCCAGACACAGTACTGGGGGAAAGTGCTGGAGCAGCCAGCCCATGAAGAACAGAGCAGGGGGAGAATCATAAAGAACTAGTACACCAAGAAAATGTTTCACTGATTAGCAGCTTTCTGTGTTGGTTTATTCACTGGATTCCCATTGAGAAATGGTAATAACTGTTGAAAAAGTTAGGATATCATTTAAGAAGAAAATGGTACTTGGGCAAAAATTTTCTGCTGAAAGTTTTACTTCATATGCACAAAGAAAAAGACTATTTCTATAGGATTCTGTTATTTAGTATTTCAGACTATTTTTGCTTTTTATTGACTTGAAAATCTTTTACATTCGTCCTTTCAGAACTGCAAGCAGGCTTAAAAATCTGTTTTTTTGCAGACCTTGTGCATCATAACTTTGCTGACTTTGTCTGACCTAGAACTGCTTTAACATAATCATTTATCAGCTGTGTACCAGACTAATCAGTATTTCCATTAAATTTACAGTAATGCTGTTGCAGGCTCTTTGAAGCCACATGCCTGGAATTAGCCTTCTTGTATGTAAACATGTTAGGCAAAAACGGGTCTTGCAGTGCTCATGAAGAAAATGCCTTCTCTACCGAGGAAAAACTAAGCCCATGTAAACCCTCTTCAATCTTCAGTTCTACATTTACTGAACCTAAGGGAGAAAGAAAAGCTCTTGAGGCACCTCCATTAGACAATATTCTCCCTTATCAGGGCAGACTGCTGTCTGGTTTCCTGTCTCAAGCTACTTCTTAGAAGGAGAAACAGTCTAGTAAGGATGAAAGATCAGACTTTTGAAAACAAGTGAAGTATGTGGAATGGTATGATAATCTTTCTCTTCCAAAGTGAACTTTGTTTTGTTGCGTTTTTCTTAAGAGGTTAATTTTGACAGTAATTTAAAAGGTGAAACACATAAATCCTATTTTTGTATTATGACGGGAAAATGCCAGCAAATACTGTTTTCTTACATAAAGGGTTCTGCTATTTCATGAAACATGAAACATTCAACATTTTTGACAGCATGAGGAAGAAGAAAAAAAAATCTAATCCTAAAGAAAGGAAGTATACATTCATGAATAATAGTCTAAATGATTAAGTTGAATGAGGATTTGAATACAGCGCAAACTTCGATGAACTTCTATGTACCTACGGAAGTGGGGAAAAAACCCAACGGGGAGAAGAGCTGAATAGTGTAGTGGGTACAAATGAGACAGTGATCGAAGTAGCTTAGACTCTTTAATAAAAAGTAGAAAGTCTCTCATGCCTTCATAGATCAAGTTAGCTTGTTGGTAACACACACTGACTGCATGATAGGCAGACCATGTGGTTTGGGGTTTTTTTTCCATTCTGACTTAGTTTACCATTAAAAACCTGTTAGAGCTTTATCTTTCCATTTGGCTGATCTACGCTTACACTTCCCTCCCCTGGGAGATATCAACTACGACTACAAAACCCTCAAAGGAAGCCTTGGCATCAAGTGAATGCTTAACAGGGAAGGGTTAAATCTCTCCTAAAACCAGCTCTGCCAAACTTCATATTTTGGATTGGAAGCAACTAGCCTTGGAATGAAAACACAAAGCTTCAATGGTGACAGCATAAAAGAACTCTAAAAGACCTCCTGTTAGCGGTGTTAATTAATATTAAAAAGTTGGTTTACAAAACTATTATAATTTTAATCTCAGTTCCGGATTTTGTAGAACTTCTGGCTACATAAAGGTGTGAACCACAAAATTTACTGCCTTTATTATACACCAGTTTCCAATATTAAATGCAGCTAAATGCAACACTTTTCCTCTGTCATGGGAAGAAAGATTAAACACGTTTGAAATCCTCTACGAATTCACAGTACCAGAATTAAGATACTTAATCAGGTTCTACTAGGTAAACTCATCCATGGTTGGATCAATTAACAGAAAAACAAGTAAGTAAAAACAACTGAGAATAAAAAATGAAAATAATCAATAAACAACTTACCAAAACCGTGTGGCCAAATACTTCTTGTTATCTGGATTTCTGAACAGACAAAAAACAAGCTGATGTAAGGATGTGCATATAATATAATTCAGTAAAAATTATTTTTCACATACAATTAAGCCCTGAAAGAGGAAGTTTAAAGCATGTATTTCAGATCCTTCTTAAAAGACAGCTGTAATGATTACAAGCAGCAAACTTTTAGCATCCAAAAGAGCAACAGCAGGAACTAAAAGATTACCTAAAAAATGACTGAAATAAAAAAAGGGGTAAAATGAAAGGGTGGAAGTATTTCTGTGTGTACAGAAACCATGCATATTCCGGCCCGTAAGTGACACAGAAGAATAAACACTCCATCTTGCATTTTCAGCCAGGGCCTGATTCAAAGCCCATTGAAGTTAATGCAAGTCTTTCTCTTGATTTCAATGAGCTTTGGCTTGGGTCCTTTAGCTCTTCTTCTGTCAGATCCAAAGCAACAGAAACATTTATGTTCTCTTCCTGAATTTCCTCTTGATGTTTCTCTATATCTGCCTGCAACAGGGTGGGGGGAGAAGACAAATATAAAAACAGGAATCAAAAATTTATATTTATGCCTTCAAAAATACAAAATGTGGGACAGCCATATCTATTTATTCCAAAGAAAAGATAGCCAGCAGTGCCTCATTTTCTGTATTACACCTGGAAGCCAATGAATCTTCTAGTTTGTATGTGGAGAAAACACCTATTCCTTTTTGAGATCTGGAAATACAGAGTGCTTCTGGTGGGCCATTCAGGTGGGGTAAGGGCAGAAGCCAAAACCTTCTTACAAATACGAGCCTACACATGTGGATTCTCTTCTCACACTCTTTTTACACCAGTGTAACTCTGTGACTTTAATGGAGCTATTCCAGACCGGCTGATGAGCAAGTGAGAGCAGAAAACTGGCTCACAACTTTCTGGAGACTTGAGTACAAGTTTTCAGTGAAGGGAGCGAAGCTCTCCGGTTCACCCCCATAACTATATTGGAGTCGAGGGCGTATGTTAAAGGTTAACTTGGGAAACCTCATTATGACATAACACAGGCATCTTAAGCAATCGTTGAGTGTGTAGAGACATGATAACTCATTGGGTGGGGATTGGGAGTTGAGGGGCAGTGACAAGGGGCCTGGATGAGGCTACTGATCTGCCAGAAAACAGCCTGAAACAGGAAAGAGCACCACATATGCCACTTGGAATGTGTGACGCAAACCCCAGCCTTGAAACAAAGAACAGGAAACGGCTCTGCTGGCTGTGCTGGGGAGAAAGCACAGAGAAACATTTAGGCGGCCCTCCCTGACCCTATATTCATGAGCAGCTGGAGTCTTTTAAAACAACAACAGTGGGTGGAGGTGTTTGTTCATTGGGTGTGAATAAAAACACTGTCCTTATGCAGGGGACCTGCCCTATTTACAAACAGGCTCCCTTAACATAAGGGAAGAGGAGATTTTTAGACACCACAGGTCATGACGATTAGCTGAAACCTTCCCTAGGACTAGCTGGTTTATTACTGTATTTACAGAATGCCAGCAGCTAAACAGAGCTACAGCTTCATGACATCAAATGGGCAGCACCCAGCCTGAGAGCAAGCACCTTTGCAAACAGAGCTAGGGGGATCGGACAGCTGCAGGAGTGGTTTGTAGAGCCAGGTGATGGTCCTGGACAGTCTCACTCTTGTTCAGCACTGCTCAGTAGCTGAGGACCAACATCACTCAGTGCACCCAAGAGTATTTTTCTAAGCTATCCCATGCTTAGCCTTCTACATCCCTGTTTTGTATGCAATCAGCCCTGTCTCAGGACTTGATTTTCTGTGGTATAATGCTTTTATTATTGAAGCACCTGAATACGCAGCTGAATAAATGAAATAAACTGACAACATGAGGCAGACGAAAGGCACATCTTGTCTAGATGTCATGCAACAGAGTGACTTTGACATTCATTTTCCTTCAAAGTTACGGTTTCAAATACTCTCTCCGGTCTTTTGTACTTTGCATTGGTTACTTATATACTATGGGTGGGACAGCTAATATTATCCAATGTGAGAATGTGTTACAGCAAATTATGTGGACGAGTACTACAGCAACACTAATAACTGCACTAATAATTGCTGCAGGGTTTCATGGCTGGAGTTTAACAATGCACATGAGGTGACAACTGGCTAGAACTGGCTAGTACAGCATCTACACAGCAACGTGTGGGTGTAGGTTTTATGCCGATAGTATCAGTTCCTTACTTTCTTCATACTGAATATCTGGAAATTTAAGTAATTTGGTTGTTGTATAACTCCCATCTCTACTATCTGAGCCCTCAACCAATCGCACTCACATTTACATCGCTATTTATCTGTAGACTTTTGGGTTTGGCTAAACAGGTGCTGCATAGGTCAAATCTTCACAGTACCTAAAAGCTTCCTTGCAGCTCTGCTATTCAAGAGAAAATTTTGCTTGGTTTCTCAGGGAAGGGAGAGACCATTTAGAATCTTCCCCCCAGTATCCCCTGAGGTCTATAACACAACTATAAAAGGGTGTGCAGGGGGGGAGAAAGAGAAAAAAAAAGTATTTGCCTGCTTGGGAAAAAATAAAAAAGGCCACTCAAGTCAGTTTCAAGTTTTTTTGTATTTTGATACTCGACAAAATATTCTTAAAAATACAAGAGGAAAGTTAGTTTGAACTAAATCTCTCCTGGGTCATGCAGGATTATCGAATCCGTATGCAATCCCTGTCACACAAGAAGCAGCTAGCTCCTCATGCAATCACCAAGACAGTGTATCTTGAAAGTATTCTATAGAAAAGTCACCAGTGAGCTGCCACGTAATCCTTTGTTTTCAATACAGGTAATAAACATTTATGGATGTTAGTTTAAATAAAGTCTTCAGAGATATCGGCCACCCAATTCCAGCTTTTCCCAACAATAAAACCTTCACAGTCCAGCTCCACAAATAGCGACACTTCCTGAATTTTCAAAGGCGAGGAAGCAAATAAAACACAGCAGACCGTGCAGGTACAGTACCCGAATCACCAGGGAAGTACACAAAGCAACTTTAATGTATTTTTTTTTCATGTAACTCTGGAATGACCACTGGAGCCGTTCTGAAACAGGTCTTTCTGCCAACCGCACATCAGGTGCTGTGATCTCCCAGCGCTGGCTCCCAGCACTGAACCTTCCTTTTCCAGGGCTCCCCTAGCTCTGCCAGGCACTCACCTGACAAAGGTCCAAAGCAAATAACTTCCCTATTCCCATTTCAGCTTTAAAAAAAAAAAACACACAAACCCAAACGGCATCCAGAAAAGGCAAGCTAATTACGTTCGTTATTTCTAACTCCACACTTGACCGCCGTGCAGTTCTAGACGTTTTAAGTTCGCCTGCATCACGGCTAAGTGCGTGCTAAGCACGGTTAGATGACAATACCAGGGATAGATTTTTGGGAGCCGCTCTCATCCTTGACTTCACCGGGAGTTAAACCGGGGCCACGGCGCCGCCGGCCAGCTCGGCGCTGCCGGTGGGACACCGCCCAGAGGCGAGCTCCCGCCCGGGCATCTCCCCCACCGCCCTGAGAACCGAGGGAACCCGCTGCACTCTTCACCTCAGCTCCGTCCGGCACGGTATGGCCTGCGGCATCCGATGACACCTCTGTTCCTAACCCGAGACGGGCCAGTCACACCCCGGCGGGAGGCCGGGGGCTGCGGCCCCCTCGGCGGGAGGGCGGCCCCGAGGGGC
>JAVJGI010000001.1:27241795-27258130 GCA_035590275.1 Ibycter americanus
CGAGCGGCTCCCCGCGCTGCCGGGGCCCCGGGGCACGCCGTGGCGGCGGGGGGTGGGCGGCCTTGTCCCAAGGCTGCCCTTGGTGCTTGAAGCCGTTGTCGGCGGGGTGCACTGCGCGTACCGCCTGTGGAACGGCAGCCCCTTATCTCCATACCCACGGAAGGACCGAGGGGCTTCGCTCAGAGCAATGCTTTTTTAAAAAAATACATCCTGGCCTACTGTCTCGACTCCACTGGTCAGGGAAAGGTGCTGCCACCGCTGCACTGTATCGCGTTTAAGGTTGTTACAGTGTGCCACAGAAAATTAAGTCCTCTCCTCACTGATGTATGGCACCTAAAAGTGACGCCAAGGTGGAGGCAGATGCTGCGCTTGGCAAAGCCCTGCCCCGCAGTGCAAACTGTGTGGAGGGATGAAAAGCCAGCGATGCTTCTTGTGGATGGAGTCACCCTGCAGGACTCCGATCACGTGCTTCATGTCATGGGCAAGGTCAGTGGTAGGTGCTGAGCATCTCCAGCGCCATAGGATCAGTCTATGTAGTTAAGTGCCTGAATAGGACCCTAATGTGACCTGCCTCGTTTTTGCATGTTTGCGTTGAAATTTCTGTTCTCTTTGATTATTATTAACCCGGTCAATAATGCTGTAAAAGCAAAACAAAGAGGGAAGGGAAAAGGATTCGGGAAGTGTTTTCAAATGTGCTGCTGTGTGCGGGTGCGCGTTCGGTCTATGTCTTTATTTCTAGGATGTATTAATGCATCCCTTGACTTAGCTTGCTAGTCTGTATGGCTTTAAAAAGCAAACTAAAACACTTAAGTCTGAAGCCCTGAAGGGTATGACTCAATGGCATAACAATAAATTGTAGTATCTCCTGCTAAGTAATTACACCGTATCATGTCACAACAAGGTATTGTTGAAATACTATCATGTAGCTCATAAAGTGTCATTTTTTTATTATAAGCCTATAAAATAAACAGAGTTGCTGTGTTAGAACATAGGGACACAAAGCATTTCATTAGAGCTGTGAAAAGGAGCTGCTGTAGTTTTCTTGCATGAACATGTTCAAGATAAAGTAGTTATGTTCCGGTTTTACATTCTTTTCTTCTGGGAACTAGCAGAGGTTACACAGCTAACTAGAACCCTTAGGTCAGAGGCAGAGCTGTTTTGATGTCAAATCATGAGAAATGCCAAAATATTTAGCAGTAGCTAGTGTGCCGCTCCTGGTAAAGTCACCGGGGTGTCCTGCTGACTATTATCTAGGTCTGGCCTCAGATGAACCTGTTCTAATCAGGTGTAATTTTACTGTTTTCTTGTGAAGTCACTTTGGACTTACATTGGCAAACAAGAGGCAGGACTGTGAATGATGCTTTCGTGATGCCAAACAAGATTGTACACCTGTCAGCATTTTGTTGCCTTCCTGTGTTTGGTTTTGTACTTTAACAAGGCTAAAATTTGAAGGGATGTTCAAATTCTGATGGGACTAGAGCCTCATCGATTTTAATGGGAATTGAAAAACCAGGAGGGAGAAGCTGGGAACACGCAGAGGCCTTGCCATCTGGTTAGCAGACCCAGCAGTTTTAACCAGGTCTGGAAGTGTTTCTAGATCAAAGGGCTAGCTGATGGCAGCCCATAACATCTTCCAGCACAACACCTCCTCTCTGCCCATCATCCCTGCAGCGTTTCAAATGTTGACGTGCTGAATGATTTCTCTCTCAAAACAGGAGTAAGAGAAGTGGTATGCAAGTCTGTGCTTTTGAAAAGAATATTGCTTGGGTGTCCTTTGGCTTGTAGCACGTGGCATGAGCCCTTCCCATGATAGGGAGCATTTGACATGACCGGGCCTCAAGGATCCATACTCCTGACCATTAGGGAGAGTGTTGGCACATAGAAATTTCTGGTATAAGCGGACAGGAGGTGGTACGTAGAGTGGGTGAAGAGGAAGTATGGATCTTTGGCTTGAACAAATTGGTATTAAAATATTAAGTGAAAAGGTGCAATATATTCAGATGTCTGTTAAATGACCAAATCCAGCCATGGTGAAATGAACCCTTGGTACAATCAGCTAAATTACCACTGTGATGAATGTGACTGAAATTGTGCACAAATTTATGGCTTTTAAAGGTAAAAGCCATATTCTGCTTCCCAAAAATCAGTTAAAGACAAAAGAAGTAGTTAAGAATTTTGTGCACTTTTTCAGTCCTTAGTTCAACTTCAGGTTGTGGGCTGAAATTGGAATGGTTTGCTGGTCCCAAGCAGTGCAAGTGTTGAGCTGGCATTTCTTCCAAGTTGCTCTGTGTTATGAAATGTACTATATAGTCAGTGAGTGGTATTTCTGCAGGGAAAATGTCCAGTGGAATCAGTGGGCTTTTTCTGTAGTCCACAGATACAGAGTAAGGTATAGACATGTTTGAGGTATTTGGACATCTGTTTATAAACTTACTGTGTTCTGCAGAGTTTCAGGTCAGATAGTCACCTCGTACATCTGGTGCTCACTGAGCTGCTTCTGGAATGAATGAGAGAGAGGTCGTCACATAGCCAGCAATATTCATTATTTTTTGTTAAACACGATTCACATCTTGGAAGAACCGTAAATTTCACACTTAAAGTGGTATTTATTTATAGCACCCCAAATGTTTAATCTCAGCACTACAGTGATGGTACAGGCTGGTGTTGTAATTTCAAGTTTTTAGAAATTTGTGGAACTTGAGACAGTAAGAGTTTAAATAGGAGTTTAAATGATTTGTAAGCTCAGGTATGTCTACACTGCCATCACAGACATACCTGAGCTGGTTTTAAACTAGTCAACTGGGGAGCTGGTAGCAGTCCAGCAGTGGCAGTGTGGAACTCGGAGCCAGCTGGAAAACATGCCCAAAAACCGGGTAAATGCTTGAGTGTTAAGCTGGCCTGAAGTCAACGACTAGACTACCACCAGTGCCCAAGCTGGCTAATTTAAAGCTTGCCTGGCTGTGTTTACACTGCATTGTAGTCACATCAGTTGTGACTACAGTGTAGACATACCCTCCTATGAATTCTGTGACAGCCCTGCCTTATAGCAGACAAATTTCTGTGCTGTTCTGGGAGCTGGGAGCTGTTGTGGGTAGTGTCAACTCAGTGGTCCCTGGGAAAGGCTTTTACAGGTATTACAAACCTCACAGTACAACATCAGATGGGCTTTTATTGCGTTGAAACTTCCCATATTGAAACAGTGGGCTCTCATCTTGTAGCCACTCGGGCACGTGAGCAATCCGTGAGTCAGCCTGCGTGTTTGCATAATTGGGACCTTATTGTTTGCTCGGAGGAAGGGCAAGGCGGTGGTGAGCAGCCAGGCTCCCTGGCTGTGGCGCGCAGGTGTGGGCAAGAGGAAACCACTGGAGGAGCTTGGGCAGAGCTGGTGCTGAGGTGCATGGGGCCCAGGGCAGAGGCAAATGCATCAGCCCCTCCCGGCCTTCCTCCTGCCCACATGCGCTGGGTGACGAGTCCTGCTGCCTGACCTGGTCCAGGTCCCTCCCCGCCTGCCCCTTCCCGTGGCCCGAGGACCAAGGCAATTGCTGTAGTTCCTCACCCCTGAAATGAGTTCTCATTTCGTGCAGAAACAAATTTGAAACACCACAACACAAGGCTCTTTTGTGCTCAGTGCCTCACAGAAGGAAAGGATGGACGGCTGCTCTTTCTAGTTAAAACCACCGAGTCACACATGACTGCTTTTAATAAAAAACCAGCCCTCTGAGGGTCAGCCCTCAAGCCCACTGCAGCAATCAAAATTACAGAGACAACATCTGGGGACTGGGAGTGTGTGTGTGTTGAATTTCTTGTTACATGTTGATATTTTTGAGAACAAGCATGTTTTTGTTGCAGGTGTAACTGCTGCTGAAGGCTGCTGGGCTTGAGTTACATTATTTGAAGTGTAGAAAGATTGTTGTATTAAGTATTGATGGCCAAGATGTGGTTGAGGGACACTTGAGATTTCCATAGCAGAAAGAATAGCAGCAATTTTGGAAGTAATAGCAGATATGTATGTATAAAGATTGTTGGGTGTGGAGACTAAATTCTCACCAAATTTATGCTGACGTGAACTCAAGAGGAGATGTGGATGTTGATGTAATTGAGAACACAGTCTTACCATCTGTGTAGATGCTCTGTCTCTTACTACTGTTCTTGAGCAGTATTACTATAATGTCATTTTCCTCAGTCCTGGGGCTGGAATTTCTTCGCAGAGTGTAGAACAGGAAAAAGATGATGTGATTTGCTCATACAAAAAATACATGCAGTCAGCGATTTGGTTACAAAAGTTCCATTGCTTTTAGTCTCTGTCCACTGTTCCTTCCCAACAGAAAGCAATGGGAAACACGTGGATAAGAAGTAGGTTACTCTGTTCAGCTCAGTTCACTGCATATAAAATGTAAACTAGTCTGCTTATGTAGCTGTTGACTTTCACTGTATAAAAGAATTGCTCAGTGTTCCAAAATATGCTGTGAAAGTCTTGAATATATGGGAAGTCCAGAGAAGTAATTCTGCTATTTGCTATTCTCAAAAAATCCTGCTATGTGCAAGTTAGAAAGTCAAATCGGTAACAGATGGAAGTTGACTTTGCTGTGCAAAAAGTAATTTAGATGTATCTATGTCTACTGAGCGTCCATATCATGTAAAAGTCACTTTTGACTTTGCTGAGTCAGGCAACTGAATGGATGGAATGCCAGATTACTCCTAGGAGAAAAACAGGTCTTGGATCTTCCAGGAGATAGTTAAGGCTATCTAACTATAGTATCCTATAGTTAAGGGTGCTGTACCTCCAGTTATTATTAATTTGCTTGACTGATAGGGAAACAGAGAAATTTTGAGGTATTCTGTTACTGTTTTTTGGTTTAATTAAAGCATTTCTTTCCCCATTTTGTCATGTTTTATAACGTATGGCTTCAGCTTTATATAACTTGAGTAGGATGCAGATTGACCTTCAGAGGTCTCATATATCCAGCGATCACAGGTTTTTAGGTGTCCTGCTAGAATGGGGGAACAGCTTTGGGTCTAATTTGGGCGACTGAGAGGTGTCTTAAAATATGGAAGATGCTAACACCCATTTTTGCATTTTTTTTCCCTCCTTTCACATTGGGGAGTTTGTTTACTTGTGCAGTTTAAGATGTACTATCAGAAATTAAGGAGTCCAGTTCAGGTCTGACACAACTGCATTGGCTTACTGGAATTTACACAGTCACAAATGACTCATAATGCTCAATATTCAAAAAGAGCCTCCAAAACATTTTTTTTTTTTTCTTACAAAGCTGGTACTGCGTGAAAAATGTATACTAGCAGAATTTGAGAAGTTAATGTAGAACTGAAAAATATTGTATCTCTTTTACTCTAAGGTCATTAAATACTTACTGAAAAGTTAGCGCATTTCTTTGCTGAATTGAGAGGTCCTTAAATGACTTGCCAGACAAAGAATAGACTTTTAATTCCTTTGTCTGAAGAGGTGTACTGAAGTTGGTATGAAATTGGTTCCTTCCCTTGCTGTTTGAAAAAAACTGCTGAATCTGACCAGTTTGGACTACCTGCCATCTTTAGATTGGTTTTTGTATATGAAAAACATGTATCAGTATATTAAAAATATCTCTCTATAAAAAAAGTGTTTCAGTAAAGGCTGTGACAGCCTAGAGAAGAAATAGTGTCAGGGAGACCTAACAGCAGCCCCCCCAGCAGCTATGGAGAGGCTACTGAGAAGATGAGGCTGAAGATGAGGAGCACAGTGTGAGAATGGGAGACAGTGGTCATAAAAACAAGGGAATGAGGGGGGATGGGGGAGGGTCCAGCCAAAACAAGAAAAAACAGTCTTTTGCCATGAAGTTTTGGAACAGGTTGCCTAGAGAGGCTCTTAAATCTTTTCAAAAGGTTTTTGGGATCTGGCTGAACAAAGCCTAGACAAATCTGTTCTGAATTCAGAGCTACACTGAACAGGACATGGGACTAAATGACCTCCTGAGGTCCCTTCCAACCTGACCCACGGTGTGGTTCTGTGATTCTGCATTAAGTACCACTTTTAGGGGAAGATAAGGATCATTATGTGCTTTAAAATCAGGCTGTTCCTGGCAACCACTACCTATAAAATGTCGTACTTGTTAAATAGAAAACCTGAATGAAAACAAATTGCAAGTTAAAATTACCATAATGCAGACATTAACAACACAATAAAGGAATGACCAGTGTCTACCATTTTCTGTACCTGTATGTAGTACTATATACTCCAGCAAGAATAGTATCTGTTGGTTAAAAACAGAGAA
The DNA here is from genome assembly GCA_035590275.1 of Ibycter americanus. Lineage (NCBI taxonomy): Eukaryota > Metazoa > Chordata > Aves > Falconiformes > Falconidae > Ibycter > Ibycter americanus. Next base: position 27,248,062 of record JAVJGI010000001.1, read on the forward strand.
CAAGTGCTGTTCTCTGTTTTAACCAGCAATACCATCAATTTTTGTTATTTAAAAAAGTTCTTCCTTTACTGCATATTCTAAGTAATAAAAGCAAAAAATGTTTGGGAAAATAACATCCTTTAAAAAAAATTTCTTTTTCATATGCCAACATGTCTGATTTTTTTAAAATAACTGCTGTTTTCATGACACTTTCAAATTACTTTTGTAAAGGGATGTTATTTAGAATTCCAATGTATAAACAAAAAGATTAATGTTCTGGGTGGTATCAGCGAGAGTGTGAAATACATTATATGAAATGCAATTCTTCGCCTTCTACACAGACACCAAGTAACACCATTATTGATCCACCTATTTTAATGAAAAGTTGACAGAAGATTTTAATTACGTGCTTAACAATACAGTTTCTGTAGTAAGGAAAAGATATCTTTCTATCTGCAGAACAAGATTCTAAGCACATAAATTAATGAGAGAAAACACCTGTTAGAGGACTTGCTTTGACCACCTGTGCCTCACACTTTCAACTTCAGTGTGAAGCATAGATAAAATTTCACTAATACAATACGGGCAAATACTTTGAGACAGTACAGCCAGCAGAAACTTGAGATGAAGATTATCTTGTAGGTCTGGTTTTTCATCCTAGCTAGGGTGTGTTACCTTAATAAGTAAGCCAAATAATTACTTATTTACAGATTCAGCAAATGGTAAGGTCACACTGGCATTTCTGAGCAAAGAACCACATTGAACTGATTGGTTAGTGGCCTGAATTTATCTGAAATACTCTGGTATTAGTTAGAATTCAAACAAAGTCTATGGGATTGTAAAAGAAAAGGTACTGGGGTAGAAGGGGATGTGGCATTCAGAACATCCAAAGGCATGGGGGGTGTACTACATAGGTATGCTGCTTACAGCTCAGTTTATTGTTCAAGATTTCGTTAAGAAATACTGCGTGACATTAGAATGACATGAAAGCGAAGAAACTATTTCACAATATGTGCAAGTCTTCCAGTTGTGCTCATAGTTTTTTCAGTACAATAGGAGAAGCATTTGTACAGTGTGTTTCGCCAAACACCTTCGTAATTTTTCATGAAATCAGATAAAACTTGCACCAGAAAAACATTTTCCAGTCTAAGCTTAAGGGAAGAGTCACCATTTCTGTTCCTTAATCTACAACACTTTATGTTAGTATTATATTTTTTAAAATGACCAGGTCCTTTTTTAAGTCCTCAGCTTTTCAATGTGCATTTTGAGACACTTTTGAAGGAACCAAAGTGTCATAAAGTGAAGGAGTCAGTATGTCCTAGAAATTGTTTTCTGTTGGCATTTCTTAAGGCAAACTGGGCTGCTTTTTGTTTTTGTGGGGGTTTTTTTGTTGCTGGTGACTGAAGGAGGAAATAGAATTGAAATGTCTGTATATGTATCTGTGCACTACAAGCACTGGAGTCATGACCACCTACCTCCCTTCTCAGTGCTGCATGATTTAATCTCCCTCTTTATATTTACCTAAACCCTGTCTTTTAAATATGCAAATGCAATGGACCTGTGTCTGACCTGTTTTACATGATTTGGGAAAACTCTACTAAGTGGACTAACAGTACACTTTTTTAGACTGGTATCAGAGCCTATTCCAAGTACTGTACTGCATATGTAGCTTGTGAATACTTGGATCATTGAAGAGTGTCTGAATGGCCTTTGTTTCATTAAAAACTGCACATGGATTAAAAGCCTCTATATCAGTATAACTGACATTTGAGGAGCTGTGACATATAAACTGGGGTGGCAAGTATATGCAAAAAAAACCAGGGAAGGTGAAACAAGGCTTCTGCTCACAAAATCTGCCAGCCTATATTGCCATGTGATGTTAATTAATTCTTACTCACTTTTGGTCCTAAATGACTGTGCCTGATGTCTCTGTCTTGTTGAGCTCTGTCCTTGTTTTACTGAAGAAGCAGCAGCAGCATCGGTACTGGTTGTAAAAGGAGCATTTGTAGTGGTTGTCAAGAAAGGCAAGATTACAACTGATACTAGTTTAAATAAAAAAAAACAGTTGGGCATTTCATATGCCTGCGATGCAGGGAATCTCCATTTCAGCTGTCTTTTTCATCGAACTTTGACGATAAGCATCACATACTCGCTAACAGAATTTCCCTTTGCTGCACTTCTGTGAAATAGGGAAGCATGATTGCCATTTCACTCATGGAAAACAGAGGAAGTATTGGCAGGGAAGGGTGAAAATTACAGTGTCTGAATAGGTAGATTCTCTGTTAAATGTTCAAATGCCTGTCAGTTTGGAAATGTGGACTTAGACTTCAGTGTTTCAAGAGGTCAAGAACTGAACTCACCTTTCTTGAAAACATTGGGAAATCAGTGAATCATCCTTCTCCTTCTTAGATCCACTTGGAATTCAGCTGTATTTGGCGGAGCAGTAGAGAATTGATGGGCTTTGAGGATAGTGGACTTATCTAAGCAATTTCCAAAATTATGAACACGATGGTGAAGAAGTCAAATGCCTTTAAGCATTTAAAGTTGGTTTAGAAACTTCTTTTTCCCTACCATATGATAAAGAAATATTCATGAGTAATAGAGAAATGCCTGAGGCCACAAGCATACCACCGTGGTTAGGTAACTTTGCTCAGGGTTTGCTCTGAGCAAGCTGGTGACTTTTGAACTGTGCTTAGCCAGCCACCACCGCAGGTCTCGGGCACAGGGACAGCGCTGACACGACAACTGACCAGCTCTGCTTTTTGAGCTAGTTAGCAGGGGTGCGTGGCCGCGTGGGCACTCTGGGCCTGCATTTAGCTTCTTCCAAGGTGGGTTGGTTTCTGTGCACACCCCTGTCCTGAACAGTCTAGACAAATGCAATGTACCTTCATTCCCATTTCCAAGCTGTGGAATGTCTGCTTGTTGTGTGTTGCCGTCTCTCGATGTCTGAACAAAGTCTGCTGTTACCCTTTCAATATTTTTAATGACTGCCCTATGACTAGTTTCACCGAATCATTCCCAGATGCTTCAGCCACATTCAGTCCCTTCTGGGCCAGAGGGCAGGCAGGCAGCCTTCCAGACCCGGACAGAGGTGTGAAGGGTACCTTTCGCTCCCGGTGCTCTTGCACCGAACAGTCTCCCCTGTGCCGGGCTTGCACAGGAGGACGTTGTGTGTCCCTCCTGACACCCCTGCCCTCGCCGCTGCAGAGGCAGCTTATGTAACTTTGCGAGGCTGGATTCCAGTATCTATAGTAACATTTAAACAGAAATGAAACAGTTCCCAAAACAGGAAAAAGTTACTGAAAACTATCCAGAAACGAGATTTTACCTCTCCTGGGTCACACAGGCGGCAAAACGTGGGCTGCTGGATCTATATAAACCATTGATGAGCTCCTTATCCCTATTATCTCTTTTGACAGTGTGCAGGACAGATGGAGGAGAGGAAGAAGTCTTCAGAGAGGAGACAACTGACCTGAAACAGGAACAGGGGAGGACGGCCATGTGGCCGCTTTCTGAAGATGCTTTCAGAAACTTGGTAAGAGGGTTTTTCTAGGCATGGGTGTGGGAAGAGCCATGGGGATATTAATAATGGGTGCACTTTAAAGTGTATTGGTGCTGGGAGAGCACTGCTGCTCGTGTGCCAGCTGAAGAGTCTGTCTGGGATGACTGAATTACATGGGACTGAGAAGACCAAGATTAGGAAAACATGAAGATGGCTTTTCAGTCGAGTTTACTTTCCTCTGTCAACACTGAAGGCATGCCCTCTTCAGGCTTCTTTGCATCCCTTATGAACAGCAAAGATACTCCTATGATGATCACCTCTCAAAAGATCTCCCTCAGGAAAACCTGGTGAGGCGTGACCAAAGCAGGTTCACATCAGTGGAGAAATTCCACCTTTGGTTAACAAAAATTCTGCTGTAGCAGAATTTTATTGCTTTGGGGAAAATAATTATAGAATTAAAAATGCAAATGAATGTTTCTCTCAGAAAGGGCTATGTACTTCCTGAAAAATTTGCCACTAAGTCTGAAGTCTTTAAACTCTCAAATCTTCCCAAAGAAAATTGTTGCAAAGATAAATGTCAGTCCTTCGGGGCTGGAAGTACTCAGAAATAAGCACTTGAGAAAGTTAGAGCTTCTTATACAGGCACCATTGACTTAGAGAAGTCTTCAGAGACACATTTTTTCCACAGTACTCCAGAAACCAAGACTTACTCTGTTAACAAACTAGCTTTTAGATACATGAGTAATTAACAAAAAGGTCACCGATCCATTTAAACTGTTTTAAGCAGTTATGATCAGGGCTGGGAAAGAGAGTTAGAGGTGAATGGAAAAAGGATCAGATGTGGAATATTTTGACCACAAAGGTCACAAATCTGACCTCAAGTGTACAAAAACCCCAAACTAACAACAGTGATTTTGGTAGGTAGTAAGGAAGAATTGGGAGGATCAGAAATTCTAGAGTAGAAAATCAACATACTACCCACTGGACAAAATTCACCCATGTGTAAACAGCCAGTGACAGTCCATTTCTCAGATAAATCTCATTTACATCCTTAAGTTGGAGTAAATGCTTAGGAGTAATTTCAAAGGCATACTTGAGAAAAGAGAATTTCAGTCTTTGTGAATTAATAAGTATCCTGGATTCTGCAAAGACTGATGTATGTGCCTAGCCTAATATACTGCAAATATTTCTGGTATAATAGCTAATAGTGTGTAAACTTAAAATGCTGGCTGTCAAGGTTAGGTAGAATTGGGACCTAAGCAAAGAAATGTAAGAATATGAAAATGTAAGAAATTAGAATAAATAATAAGATCTGTCTTTTTAAGTATGTGCCAACAGTAGTAGTAGTTAGCAGATATATAGGACTTTATATATCAAAAGCACTGTATGAACAACGGTCCAGATCCAGAATGCCAATATTCATGTCAATGGTTCCAAGGAAATACAAGTGGCTACTTTGGTAGGGTTGCTGTTCACTAAGCTTTACATGCAGCAGAGTCACCTATGTTATTATCACCTGTAGTTTACAGATGAAATCGCGTGATGGGGTAAGAACTGGATATTTGCTCCTTTTTCATATTAGTAAACATCTCAACAAAGCTAAGAGAAAACACCTTGAGGAATGAAACAAGTCATTATTATGTAGCTACGTGGCAAGGCAAGCTGGTGTTACAGCTTTCTCACTTTAAAATTCATGTTAAATAGAGGTACATCATGCAGTTGGTGAGCCTAATGAAGAAGAAAATGTTCAGATTTTATTTTTTTCTTTAAAGATCCTGTTCAAAGAAACTCTTAAGCTGGTAGGTTCACCAAAAGGCTGTTGAGCCTCAGTGGAACCTCTTATGCAAGGTGGATTTCTCTCGGGTGATTGCCGCTGTTTTAAGACTTGCGGTGGGCATTGCTTGAATGTTGCAGCGTAGCCAAGCAAGGGCCATTTGCTTTAAGAAGATGTATTTTCTTTGTGACATCTTCTTCCGCTCAGATGGTGGACTATTAATTTGGGCTGTTTTGCAGCAATGTGGAGAATTCCAGGCTTGAAAGCATGGTAAAGTCTGTCTGCCCATCAGCACCCATTCTTTACAGGCTAAGCTGACTTCTTTCCCAATACGCCCGTCCCAACAATTCTCTGTTGTTTTTTCTTTATAATTTCATTCATTGTTTGAACTTCTGTCCATTTTACAGATAGAGCTCCTGTTTCTGTATAGGTAGATAGGAAGAACACACCAAAACAGGATTTCTTTCAGTCTTAAAAATGGTTGGCATATCCCAGTGAACAGGGGAACACAAAGTGCATAAAAGATGAGTGGAAGTAAAGTGGAAATAACTCAAATACGGATGGTCTGCCTCCTTGCTTTCAGCAAAATCTTCAGTTTTTAATTATAGAGTATTAGACACAAATCTTGAAAAAACATTGATTCTGTTAATACAGACTTAAATTCCCTGCTCACTTCAGCTGAGTTGCACCAAGGAGTTGTTTGCCCCTGCATATTTAACAGAAGATACACTTGGGTGTGCCTAGTAACTGTAATTTCAAGAAAGCAAAGCAAAGCAGGTCACTTTTTATGCCAGTGGCTTGCACACTGAGGAACCTTGAAAACTCTTGTTTCTCAGACAGGGTATCTGTGGAATTCCTGCCATCTATGTGCAACGAATTCAGACTGAGATCTTAAAATTGGCTTCCTTCAATCGAGTTTTGTTATGCACTTGGCATGCTTTCACACCCAAATCTCCCATCTGCAGCCTGCACCTGCATTGCTCAATATTTAACTCTGAGATCTCTGAACTTCCTGGACCACTAAGGTGTCTTTTGGTTTGTGGCTTGCTGGCCAGGGCTGTTGCTTACCATAAGAAAGAGGTTCAGATGCAGTAAATAATGTAGATTTCCAGTTTCCTCAGTTTTGTTTCTGCTCATTGAAAAGAGCTCTTTTCTGGCTGTCATGGTTTAACCCCAGCCGGCAACTAAGTACCACACAGCTGTTTGCTCACACGCCCCACCCCTGGTGGGATGGGGAGGAGAATCGGAAAAAAGGCATAACCTGTGGGTTGAGATAAGAGCAGCTTAATAATTGAAACACAACAACAATAATATAATTGTAATGAAAAGGGAGACAACAAAATGAAATAAAACCTAAGAAAGACAAGTGATGCACAGTACAGTTGCTCACCACCCACTGACCGATGCCCAGCCAGTCCCCAAGCGGCGATCAGCAGCCCCTGGCCAACTCCCCCCACTTTATAGACTGAGCATGACGTTCTATGGTATGGAATACCCCTTTGGCTAGGTTGGGTCAGCTGTCCTGGCTCTGCTCCTTCCTGGCTTCTTGTGCACCTGCTCACTGGCAGAGCATGGGAAACTGAAAAGTCCTTGACTTAGGGTAAGCACTACTTAGCAACAACTACAACATCAGTGTGTTATCAACATTATTTTCACACTAAATTCAAAACCACAGCACTGTACCAGCTACGAGGAAGAAAATGAACTCTTATCCCAGCCAAAACCAGGACACTGCGTGCTGCAGCTTTTCCTCAGCATGAAGCATGGGCATGAAAAGCAGGGTATAGCATTTACAACCTTAAAAAGCTATTGCTTTGCATTCTTAGGCTTTCTCTTTCTGCACAGTAGCAAAGTGAGTGCAGGATATACTGCTATCTTTACCACAGGCAAGCCCAGTATTTTCTGCTGACAGTTACTTTGGAAAAGAGCAAATCCTTTTCTTTGTCTTATGACTGTTTCTGATAAGCTGGCAGCAAGAATTCACAACTCCCGTGCAGCCTCTTGTATGACGCAGCTGAGCTGCTGCATGGCATGCCCCCACCCTGCCCCAGTGAGGAGTTCACCAGCTCGATGGACTAGAGGCACAGCAGGTATTTGCCCAGTGATTTTACAGCTACATTGCACCACGAATTATTCACCCTGGCTTTATAGCCATACCTCTCCCTTCCTGGTCTTGTGGGTCTCTTCAGTGCTCTGAAGGCTGAGTCCGGCTTGATAAAGTGGAAAAAATCTCTCTAGGGTTCCCCTAGGTGCATACAAATTTCTGGTGAGCTGTATACATTACTAGTAAGACCAAATATTTAAATATCAAGAATTAGTTCCTACAAATTGTAAGATTGTAGGCATGCACATGCCTCTGGGGACACCCAGATATGCATATGTACATGTATTAATACAGATACACACATAGGTAGATATTTATAGTGGCTTGGATAACCTGTGGACTTGCAGGTTCGTTGGCCTCACTTTCACGGATGTGAGATGACATAGTACCTGTGAAGGCTGGAGGTCAGTTTTACGCTAGAAAATATGTTTGGAGCTGGCAAGCCTTCCACAGTTATGATCAGAGGAAAGATTGCTTTTGCTCATATCCCTTCTTTCCTGGGAAAAAAACCCACCTTTTTCTGGTACAACTATGTCTCTACTGGAATTTCACTGAATCCAAAGCAACGAAGGATCCCTTGGAACTACTCTGGATGCTGCACTTGGCTCCTTCAAGCTGGCTCAAAGGGGTTAGGAGACATGAACTGACCACCCAGTTCCAGAGAATCCTTTGTGTGTGACCACTTTTTATTGCTATTCAAAGGCAAGGCACTGCAAGGAATTAATAACCCATGTAAAACTTCATTGAGGTGTTTGCTGGTAGCAAGTAGATGTTTGTTGAAAGAGGCATGGTTTAATGGCCTTAGCACAGGACTGTGATTGAGGATCTCCTGTGTTCGTCCTGTGACTTTGACCATGATTGCCAGTCTGTCTTTTGACAGGTCATACATTCTGTATGCTTCTATTTACCTTCTCTGAAATGGGCTAGAAAGTTTTACTTAGCTTTTAAGAGCCAGAAATAATTAGTTTCTGTTTAAAAACAAGGCATAAAATATCAATCATCAGTCTGATCTACCTTTAGTTTTCTGAGTATTAGGTGTCCTAGACATGCTCTGCATTTAGTGGAGAGAGACCACTCCAGAGGGTGAGACCTCCTCATGTATCAGCGTGAGAGTTTTTCTTCCAAAAGAAATTTCCCTTTTCCAGTCATTATAGAGGGAATCTAGATGATGGAGTGAGGCTGACTTTCAGATGACTAAGGTGAAGTGAAATAAACCCCATCCTGGATGCTACATTTAGGGTTGTTTATACACTGTGCAAAGTAGACAGAGTTTGCACTGCACGTCTCTGATCTCTGAAATTAAAAGATCTGTGTGAGTGAGAGGGATGAGTGTTTCACAAGGTTCACCTAGAAAAGAAAGGTTCTGACCTGAATTAGAAACAATTGAAGTGAAATCTTCCAGTGAAATGGAATCGTTGGCATGAGTTAAGATGAAGGGCTACAGGGCTGCTTGGAGCTTTAGGAACGGAACAGGGACACAGGCTCACCAAGTATTTCAACAGCTCAGGTGGCTGGCTAGGGAAGAGAGATAGAAGGCAAGAAAAATAGTCATTATAGATATCATCACTGCTGTGGAGCAAGGCCAGTGCAACAGCGCAATTGCAAGCAAGCTGTATCATGGGGAAGCTGAACTGAAGGAGTTTTAGGCCATCCATGCAAGTCGACCAGTAGGGAGTCAGTGCTCAGAAGTGACCTCAACTGCAGGAGGCAAAATGCCAGCCACGTTACTAATGCAGTCTCCTTTGCCAGCTATCTCTTTGGCAGTGTTGGTGTCAGCAAAACAAAACATGGCTTAATGAGATTGCAGGAGAAATGGCAGGCAACAACTGTAGGTGGGCAAGGCTTCTTTTCAGTATGCAATAGCCGCGGTTTTCCAAATCATGTGCTGTCACAAGGTTGCAGATGGACCAGAAAACAGCCCCTGGGTGGGACCACCCCATCCATCCAAAAAGGTGGTCTTGGATGAAAACAGGCTGAAGTCAAAGAGCTGGGCTAGGAACGCTCCAGGATCCACAGCACATGTTAACTAACTGTCCTTTTGCCAAGAACCAAAATTTCCAAATCCTGGCTGCTTGAACACTGCTAGTCCCTCACACAGGCTGCTGGATTTACTGCACGTTTCATGCAGGTTTTCTCGCAGCAGGGATGTGTCACTGAGCAACACTCGGCAGAGGAGGCTGCGCAGGGATGAGGGCAAGACCCCACACAGCATGGGCTTGGATAACGTATGAGCTTGAGGTTGTTTTCGCCAGTGACCACCACTGGCCATGCATCTGTGGCTGTAGCAACCCAGAGTGTTTTCAGGAATAAAGTAAACACAAGCAGGCATTGCCTGACATCTCTCGAGTTAAATTAAAAAGTGATTTAGTGATTTTGAGGTGGTAGTTCCTGTCATTTGTTGCAATCCTTGAAACATTAGTGACACCTAGTCTTCTATGGGTGGCTGAACCCCAGAAAACCTGTGGGGTATACCATCCTTATAGGATTAATACTTATCAGGTAGGCTGATGCAATTCAAGAGGACCTTTTGAATCATCAAGTCTGTGTGTTTCCTGTTGCAGACAATTGTATCATACAATCCCTTTTAAAAGTTATTCAAGTTTCTCTGTAAAACCGGTTAGGTTTCTGTTTCCACTTTTCCTATTGTCTGTTTCAGAACCCTATTTCTTTGCTGGTTAAAAATCTAAATTATGGTAAAAATTTCATAATT
>JAVJGI010000001.1:27258230-27282717 GCA_035590275.1 Ibycter americanus
ATTATATATCTATATAGTTGTATTATATATATTTATATGTTAATTTTATGATTATAATAAAATAAAATTTCATAATTATAATTTCTATGAAGTGTCAGCATTACCCAGTAGCTGAAAAAGTTATTTTGGCTTTCTGGTGTTTATGCTGTGTCCCTATTTGACCTTTATTTCACTAGGTTAAACTAATGAGGCTACTTTATTCTGATGTATGGTAGCCTATCTGTTCTTTGGCTCATGCCAGTCATCTGCACTGTTTCTGCATCCTGAATTCACCCCTCCTCAACAACGGGTGATCAGAATTGTATACAAAATATTTCAGATGAAGGTGCAGCAGTGCTTTGCACATTGCCATGAATATTATTACATTTCTAATGGAAACATTTTGTCTGAAATATCCCAGGACCACATTGCTTAATTCATAATTACATTTGGATTTAATGGGCATCCTGTGATCCTGGTATCCTCAGTCTTCACTGCCGTGTTTCCAGCTGATAACCTCCACTGTACTGGAGAAATTCTTGTTTCTAATCCCTCAATGCAGGAATTAATAATACATTTCATTTAATTTTAACCTACAGTAACACTTAGTTCAATGGTGAATTTGTAAAGCATTTAATGGAATGTCAGTGTTTGATATCAATGCAGAGATTTGATTTATTAATTAATTTTATTTCACATAAACCTAAGAAAAATTGGAGGTACTCAGAGTGTGTGTTGCCTAATTTATGAGGGCATTATTTGGGTGGGTTAAAAATGATACTAGTAATAATATTGATTATTAAAGGGAGATGTTTAGTTTAGATTTCTAAATCCTTGTCCCAACTGTGCACAATTTTACCCTATTTAATTTGATTTCATAGTTTGTCTCATTGCAGCAAGGAGAATGCATTTCCTGCATTTTTCATTCCAAATACATTAACTTTTCCCCAGATAAACCCACACATTTTTTGTGAAAGGATAGCTGAGCAGTAAGACAGTTTAACCAAAGTTAGCTTAATTAATAGACCTTTGCAATTCAAGTATGACAAGGTTGCAGAAGACTACCTGAGCCAAAGTTCTCCAGCCTATAGATCTGGAAGGGCCAAACATAACTTTTGGTAGAGGATGTTATGCTGGGTTGTACAAAAAGTGGTTTTATGTTGTTTGTGCTGTTGGAATCACCAGTATTTCTCCTGTTCCTTTCTATAATAAATCCTGTATCTTAGAATGAATACAGGAGGGTAAAGTTCAGGGAGACCATTTTATTTTAATACTCCATTTTCCTGCCATTGAAATACTTGATTTCTCAACTCTGTGGTTGCATTAATGGCATTCTTTTTCTTGATATCTCTATGTATTTGTGTGCATATGTACTTTGTATACATAACATTCATGAAGATGCAAAAATATTATATACAGTGCAGGAAAGGCTTATCCATTGTCTTTTTATTACTAGCAGTTCTTGAGAAATAGAAAACAGCGCTACTTTTTTTTTTGCTTTCTCTTTTTTGCTCTGTTTCAAGCCTATAGAGATGGGGCCTTTGGGAACTATGACATTTTTCCTACTTTGAGGAAAATGTAACTGTCATCCAGCAGTGCCTTATCTACCACATTTTCTCTGCTTAAAGCAGTGTTTTATAGAGGTACTTGGTTATAAGTGTGGAGGATCTTTGGCTACCACATGCCCTCTGGCTTTAATAGGTATTCCTAGGAATCTGACAAGTCATACTTCTTTAAAAATAAAAGGTGGCAGGTCATTTTGGTGCTAACGCTGTTTGAAAAGCATGATAAAAAATTTTATAAAAAGAAATATTAACCAGACCAAACCAATGTCATAGTCTCCAGAAACATTTCATGCTCCAAGTGAGTTTGATGTTACAAGGGAAGGACAGGCCTGTGGGTAAACAGGGAACTTGCTTTTTTTCCAGCTTTCAGCACAGCAGCTGGCTGAAACCATGGTCCTGACATCCCTGGTGTCAGCCCGTGTCTTTCCTCTGGCTGCAGTGGGCTTTGGGTTTCATTTTTGTCATCTTGAGATCTTTGGGGTCTGTTGTATGCAAACACCACATGTCTCTCTTGGGTATTAGAAAGTTTGATTCATTAATCTGTTTAAAGAACATTAAAATCTTGGTATAAGGGTTGGATAAAAGCTGTTAAATGTTAATATTGGTTTGGATTTTCAAAGGCAGGGAAAGGAAGTAGGTCCCCAAAGGGACATAGGTCCACTAAAAGCCATAGGAGATTTAACTGTGTAAAATTGCTTTTTCTCCTGGCAAGCCTTGCCGCTGTGTGCAGAGTGCATGTGTGAATTAAGATATATCGCATACAGCATGCTAACAGTTAAAGCCATAAATGTCAGCTTGGTCAGCTCTCAGGAGAATAAGAAAATTGTGGGGAAAATACGGCTATGACATTTGATAAAAATTGAAATTGTATCAGTTTAAAAAGAAGGACTTATCAGTATGTATTGCTGAAGCATTTCTCCTTCCAAAGAATCTCACCTCCTCCTTCTTAAAGACAGCATGTGAGTAAATAGGAACTGTGTCTTCCGCCTCTGAGTCTCTTTCTTTAGTTGGTAAATATCTGATATGCCTTGCTTAAGAGGATCACGAAGAGTCTTTTAAAAGAGGAATTGGGATCAGAGGCAGAGAAAAAGCAGGGGCTGACTTGCCAGATAACCCCCTGCTACTCTAAAAATGTGCAATTTAAATTTAAAAATCAGAAATAGGTTCCTTGTAGTTGAAATTTATACTGTACTTTGGAAAGAAATAATGAAGAATGGGATTTAATTCTTTTTCTACAGTAGTGACATCCAGTTTCTCCAACTTTGAGCTTACCTATACTGTTTTTGCAGGAAAACATTGGTGTCCATATCTGAAAAACATCACTCCACACCCTCCAATAAGCTACAAGTAACCCCAGTTCTAGGAGCTAAACTGTGGGGATGAACTCTGGTGTCCTTGTGGAGCCTCAAGGTCAGAGACTAAGAAAAGAGTAACAACAGAAGTGCCTCCAGGATAAGGAGAGCATTTTGCCAGCAGTGGCAAAGGAAACTAATGTTTAAACCAAAAATGAAATTTGAATAGCAGACATTTTTATTGAGCAATTGTACAGAGTTCAAAACAAAGTCATCTCTGCATTTACCCTCCCCTTTTTATGATTTTCTTTGAAGTTTATTTTCTGTTTGAACAAACTTGCTTACTTCCCAGAAATTCATTCCTCTTTCTATAAGTAGATTCATGAAGCAGAAATCATGTTTTCATGTTACACAGGCTCCACACCCTTTGTGTTTTATTGCACTGCCAGTGGTTTGGTCTTGTTCAGATGTTTGTTTACAAGGAGATATAGGGCTCTGGTTGTGATAGTAATTTACTACCTGTTTTATTGTTGCCATTTGCCCTATAATTTTAAAGGTAACCTTAAATGATTTCCTAAGAAGAGGCTATCCTTGGACTTGTGTCCCCAGTCCTCCAGGATGCTCAACTCCTTCAAATTCTTGTATACCCAAGAGAACCCTGAGTACATTGAACAAAATGTTTGGTCTGAGCCAAGTGCTGAATGTCTCACAAAAAGAAAAAGAAAAAAAGAAAGCTTCACCTTAAGTTAACTTCTTTCAGGCCTGTCAAAGAATTTGGTTAATGTATGAACTCAGAAGATACTTCCCAGCATTTGCTGTGTGGGTAATGTCAAATTGCTGTGCAGTTCACTATGTGAGCAGTCATGCATAGATCCACAAATTGCCATGTGTGTGGCATGGAATAAAAAATGCAGTGAAGGTCCCAGTATAATTCCCTGGAGACCAACTTTCATTTCCTGGTCTATGCCATCAATTTTAGGAAAAAATGCTTCAAAGAATTTAGTGTATTTTGGGCACAAGCCTGAACCTGCTGTCACGCCCAAAGTCTGTATGTGCCCACACTCACAGGTGCAAGAGCCCCGCTCAGTTTTGTTATTATAGCTCCTTGGTCCCCTGCAATGCTTTCATGTAGGTAGATCCGGCCAGCCAAAAGGTCCTAAAAGCACATCCCAGAATGGTTAATGAGCAGTATGATCAGGCAGCAGTCAAGCTGCTGTCTAGGGAATATGATTGTGGTGTACAAGCTACAGGCACCCTGTGGCTGGTAGTAGGGGTGCGTGGGGCGAGAGGCAGGGAATATATCCCTGCTGGAGGCTGATCTCTGGCTGAACGCCTCCCATCCCTACTCTCTTCTGCTTTCCATTTTCATTTCTTTCTGATCTGCCATTTTTTGCCCCATAATACAAGCAAGCTTTTGTCTCTTTCACCTTAAAAAAATCTCTACCTTTGATCTCACTTGCTTCTGTAGCTACTGCTCCTGCTTTCTCCATTTCATGAAGTTTTTAAACACTGCTAGAATTTCCTCTGTTTTGTGAGAGACCCTGTTCAGCCCAGTTTTCTGTTCACTGCAGCCCCATGCAAGTGTTAGCTGAATTTCAGAACTAGCCTGCAGTTTCCAACCTGTTTACCCTATCAGGCATCTCTGGCCCATCATCTGGGCTCCCTTTCCTGTGTGGCCCTGCTCTTACACCTGAGTGTTTCTGCAGCACAACCATCGCTGCTCTGTGTGGGTCTCACTGGAATCTGTCCTTGGCCCATGTGTGTTGAAGTTTTGCACAGAGCTGTGTGCAAAACAATACAGCAACAACTGCACCTTTGGCTGTATGTGCCATTTTCAGACAAGCATGTGATAAGTAGGTAAACAATAATGTGGATAACAGTAAAGGATAAACCCCACAAAATCACGTTGAGTTTGGCATGATAATTTTGCAGAATTTCTGCCTTGTAATTGCCCTTGTAAAGGCAGCGGCAGGGTGCTTTTTGCATGTGTCTTTGAGTGTACCTCTCTTGTTTAAATAATGACCTTTCTGGTTCTGTGCAGCACCTAGGGGGGTGACTTTTGATGGTGAGTACATGAGAGAGGAGAGAGGGAGAGCACTAAAACAGAGCAGTTTCTGTTAAGTTCAACAGGCCATGTGGCCCTTGCTGATCAAGGAGACACCATGTGTGAGGAGGTTTATACCTTTGGTCTTGCTAAGGATGAAACAAGGTTATTTCAGGTTTATTCCTTACCAGCTTTTGCATTTATCTCTGACCGTGCTTGCACAGCAAGTGGTCAGTTAGCATTGCCACTTGCTTGTCCTTCTGTCTTTCTGTAGTACATCGTGGTTTCCTTCTTTATCAAGAATAGCAAAGCTGAAACAGTAATATTCCACGTGTGGCTCCATTTATGGAAATTACCTTCTCAGGGCTGGAGTAAGAATTTTACCACTTCAGTTTAGAACAAGTGCCACATTTAAACCAAGAGTTTGTTTTAATATGAGGGTCTTTAACAGCTGAAGAGATGTCATTGGTACTTATTTAAGTTACTTCTGCTTGGGCCTGTTACCCCAGACTGATGTGATGTCTATACTATCATGCCAGTGTGTCAGCTATCTAAAATACTAGATGCCTGCTCACAAGGTGGAAGCAGTCAGGTGCCATGGTTTCCAAGAGAAGTGCAAGTCGGCTCAAGTCCCAGAGCTGCATCGCTGGTTAGGATGGGAATGTTCCCATTCCAGCAAGTCTACCTGAAAAGCAAGATGTATTGGAATGGACACATTGCATGCTGACCTGTCTCCATGGGTTCCACACTACAACTGGCTTTCTGTGTCCTACCCAATAGAAGTGTCCACAGAGCTATGCAACAGCATCGCCGCCGTTCCCCTCTCAGTGTGTCTTTCCTCTCCTGGCAGTCAGCTGGTCCTCTCACTATTTTGCTTCTGATTGTGTTTTCCTCATACTCTAGGTATCCTAATTTCTCCAGACGTTTCAGGCATGTGAATTTGAACTTCACTGTAGAACTTCAGAATCATTTTAGCTGAGGTTGAACTTCCTAGGAATTTGGACAAATTTGGATTTGAATGGCATAAATTGTATAACTCATTTCCAGTAGAGTCTGAGTTGAGATTTTGGGTCTGGGTCTGAATTTATGTTAGATCAAATCTGAACATTATTTTGAAAAACCTATGAAGATGGAAAGATTAGACCCAGGTCCAAAGTCCTGATCCCTGGATTTAGGTGCAGTTCTATCTGAGGTTCTAGTTTCCCATAGCAAAGAAATACAAAACTCACATCTATAGTTTTGGCAGTGAGCTGTCTCACAGTTTTACTCTGTAAGGAATGTTTCACAGCTTGAATTTACATACTTCTCCGAATACATACTAATAGTCCTTTACCTCTCTGTCCTTCTGCAAAGGTATCAGATCAGCTTTCAGCTCTTTAAACATTGATACTGGGTGTGCCGCTTTGTTCCGTAAGTCATTGTGCTTGTCACGCTTGCTGCACGAGTCGCTGAATCATGTACACAGCGCTGAGCTCCCTGGTACTGGAGCCGCAGGTCTGATTTTTCATATGCCATACTCCCAAACAGCCAGCAGGAAATACAGAGTTGCCTGTACACATCTTTCAGGTGGTTTTGGGGCTGATTTGGTTCCCACCAAAGTAATTGGAAAAAGATCCTTTGATCGGTACAGGATCAGAACGATCAGTATGGGCGTCTCCTTAAAATTATGATCTCTCACTAAATGTTTATCCAGTTGTAACAGGGAGCAAAATGCTTTTTTATTTTTTCTATAAATTAACAACTCAGACTTTTGGGAAAATACAGTGCCTAGAATAGGAAACCATGGCAGAAGAGTGCGTAAGGCTTTTTCATGTGACACATCTCTTTGAACACAATGTTTAACAGGCAGATTCCTACCATGGAGCACACCCTTGGGTCTCCTGTGGGAAGAAATGGCAGATTGGGGGTCATGGCCTGTCTCTGGCATGGGACTGACAGCAGTGATCTCTGAAGGGAAAAGAAGAGAGATCGGATGTTGGAGAGATGGTAAAGAGAGGAGAAAAGAGGAGCTGAAGCTAGAAGGATGCCCCAACAAGCTTGGCTCAGCTGTTTAGCCAAAGCCCCATTATCTGAATAAAACTCAAATCCTAAATTTTGGGACTTATACAGAAAAATCTCTGGGGAGCGCCAGACACTGATGAAGTGCATTGTAGCCTTGCTGTATACATAGCAGCCTCTTCTGAAACCTAAACCCTGGAGCTCTTTAAACATTTTTATTTGTTCACGATAGAAACTACACTGAGGATTAATTAACCTTTTTGCTTTCCAGCAAGCTACCTGGAATTTTGCCATATTGTTCTCATTTAACATTTATCTACAGAAATGTGAGAATTATGAGACTGCATTTTGTTTAAAAGTGCCTGTTTGTCATGGCATAGTTTAATTTAACAACCCAGCAACTCCTTGGAATTACTAGAGGCATATTTTGTAAGGACTTCTTGACACAAAACCTGACCAGCTTGACTTCATTTGAGTGCTAGGGAAACAGGTTGCTTTTTAGCTGAGACTGAGTGAGCTAGATTTCACCCTTGAGTGAGTTGGGAAAGCCCAGGTATCAACAGCTCTAGATAGTATTTATAATGAAAGAACTTAGCCAGCCAGCACAGTATACTCAAAGGCTACATGAAAATTCATGGCTACTACCATGAAAACAGGCGTAAGAAAAACAGTGGTGGATCCTGTTTGCAAAACCAGAATTATGATTAGCCACATGAGAGATCGCTTTCTATTCCTTTTGCCCACGAAGTCCTCTCTCATCGGGAGTAATTGGCAGTCATCAGTGAACCAGTCAGCTAAGGCATGGTACACAGGGCACTTTGGGTGGTCGGGTGCTGGCAGAGATCACTGAATCTGGGGGAGGTGCTGATTAGGGAGTGTTAGAATTAGGAAGGGAGTGAAAGCAGTGTTAAAAGTGTAGAGAGGCAGTAGGAAAAAATGATGAAATAATAATTTTCATGTGCCATATGCTTAGAAAATATGTGATACTATTTCATCATGAAAGGATTTCAGAATTTTCCTATGGAAAGTATTTATCTTTTCCTGGATGCCGGTGTCTTATGCAGGATCTTCTCACAGAGTGGGGCTTTCTGTTGGAAGTGCTTTAGGTGCTCTAAGACCAAAGCTGGCCTTGGCCCCGTGGTACTGTAAGCACAACTTTTCGCAGAGGTCCCCCTGTTTAATTGACCTCTGTAGCACACACAGCCACTCTAAATGTCCCCCCTCAAGTTACTCAGCAGCTGAACAAGTACAATGTAGAGCTGAAACAAGTAATAAGCATTTGTGTGCGTGCCCCTTGCATAGTTCATATAGTATAGTTGCCTTGACGCTTATTTGACTATGCTAAGCTGGGGGGGGAAGAGAGAGACTAGAAAAGGAGCCCCTGTGAGTATTGTGCATGGGAATTATAGACAGAATAAATGCTTGAAAGTGGCATATCCAAAGGGGTAGCACAGCACTGAAATTAGGTGGTTTGAAAGGTTGTGTAGGTGGCTGTCTGCTGTGTCTACTTTCCAGGAGCTGGAGGGATCCAGCTGCACAAATAGTTTGGCTGTTCAGAGGCCAGGGATTTTCTTCCTCAGCTCTGCTGCAGTTTTTGTATGTGTTCAAAGCAAAGCAATTATATGAGGTTGTATTGCTTGAAAATGATGAAAACACTATAGCCAGCTGTGCCAGTAGCAGTCCCGCTCTGCCACACCAGTGTGCAGCTCCAGTTTTGCCATCTGATTCATGTATGTAGATATGAACTAAATGTCCATCTGCATACACATGCAGCCATGATCTACAGAAAAGTCTGAGATTCAGGAATTTCATGGAAATTCCTAGAAAATTTGGCCTTCTCATATGAATGTGTTTTTCCACATCAAGTTACAATAAGCAAAATCATGTTTTCCTGCTGGCCTATTCACCTAATAAAGGCTATTTATATTCTTCGCCAATTTTTTATATAATTCATTAGAATATGAAAAAACCTTATTCATATAACTGTGTGAAAGTGTGAAACTTTGACTGGAAGTGCAGTAATGTATAAGTTATTGATGCCCCAGAGCCAAAGAATATGAACAGAATTAGAACACCTCCTGGAGAAATGGGCCTGCTACTGAGAAAGTTTCAAGTTCATAAAATGGCAAATTTGTACATCCACGTTCTCACAGATGAGTGTTCAGGCACTCAGAGAAGGATACAGGGGTTAGTTAAGCCATTTAACTCTGATGGTTGAGCTCCTACTAGTTGTGACGTACAGTTAATTCTTACATGGTAAGAAAAAAAATAAATAGGGTGAATGTAAAAGAAGCCTTTCAAGCCTTGGAGGAAGGCTGAAGAGAGGAAAAAAAAAAAGCCTACCAACTGCAGTTCCTGACATCTGCTGAGGTTCAAGAAGATCCCAGTGAACCAAATGAAGGTTGTCACAGAAAAACAAGAGATCTGAAAAAGCAGCTGGTAATACATAGATCTGAAACTGAATCATCAGGAGAATGGGCTTAGCTTGATGCTGTCGAGATGAATAAACCCCTGAGGCAGTTAACTTTATGAGTTCAGAGGTGTGAATGAGTCAGGTTTTACAGGGAGAGGTAGTGTCTTCTGCTCCAGCAGTGCATGTTACAAACTGGGGATGGAACCACAAAGGCAAGAGGCATGAGGGCAGAGAAAAGGGGGATGTAATGTCCACTGCAAGAGCAGGGTAACCAGGGCTGGGAAACAATAGCAAGCAGCAAACACGATCTTTGCTGAGAACCACAGGGAGCTGAGGGCTGAGGATGCAGGGAGCTGGCAGTGAACCAGCAGCTGAGGAAATGGTGGAAGAAGGAAGGGTTGAATTCGTGGAAAATTTTCTTTCTCTGGGAAAGAGGTTGTTTTGTTTTTGACAGTCTCATTTGAACAGAAAGAGGAATTTGCCATCTGTGGAAACGCCACTTCCAGAAAATCTTAACCTTTTCCTGCCCAACTGTGGAGCAGCAGCTGCCTCATGCACCAACTGTGTGGTAGCCCCAAACAGCCTTGTTTTTCATTGCTGTCAGCTTGAAACATCACGGTTCTTTATAACTTTGTAATGCAGAGTTCTTCAGTTCTTCCAGCATGACCTTTAGTGGCGTTATACCACTGGAAGTACAAATCTCCTTTCTTGGCCATAACTCACCTCCATAAACATTACACGATTACCCCCAGGAACATAATGCACAGTGTCACAGCTTTTAGAGCAGTGAGGACTGATTGCTAGGATTGCTGGGAGGCTAATCTTACTACCTGTCCTCCACACTTTGAAGTAAGAAAGTTATGTTATGTATGTTCTTTCTGTTTGTCAGTATTTGGGGTACTGAAATAGCCTATGTGATGAGGGACATGAAGTACCTGGAGAGAGAGAGAAATACATAAGTATTATTTGTGCCATAGTTGTGTGGTGCAGCAAACTAGTAGTTAAATCATGTTAGGGCTGCACAGGAAAATAGAAGCCAGCAAGAAAGGCTAATTCTAAAAATAAAGCAGAAGTTGTTTGTTAGGGTGGTCCGGAAAGAAACAGGGCAGTAAAATTTGTAGATGTCTTTTTGTAAAACACTACAGGAATGTGTAACAAACATGAAGAATTCACTGCTCTATTGTGAGGAAAGGCAAATCCTGGCTCAGGAAAAATGAAGTTGTATCAGTGAAGAAGGCCCATATTCCTCAAGGATACTGGCTTTTGGAAGAATAGCTGAAGAGAATTGATACAAAGTTTTGAAATGGAAATTTCCCTTTGGAAAATGCTGCTCTACTGGGTGCAAAATGTGCTTCATGAAGCAAAATGTTGAAAACAACTGGCTTTTTGAATGGGAGAATTTCAAAGAAATTCAGAATTGAAATGTGACATCCCATCCCATTTGGATATTCTCATTTTATTTTGCTTTTCCGGCACTACTTTTCCTGAATTTTCAGTGTTGGCATTCTTGTTCCATTTCAATTTCTTTTTTTAAATTTATGTGCATGCATGTATGTGCATGTGTGCATTATGTGATAATCTTTTAACAGTATTAACATTTTTTACTAATTGAAATATTTTTGATTTTTCCTGTAAAATATATTATCTTGTATTTTTCATCTCAAATCTGGTTGAAAACGGACTCTGGCATGCTGGAAATTCCCCTGGTCTAAATGAACCCCATTTCTTGACGAGCTGTGCTGCCAGCTATAGTTTGGTTGGGAAGTACCTCTCCAGCCTCTACATTTCTGGTTTCTTTTTCTGTAGATAATAGTTATTTTCTTGTCCCTGATTTTTTGTTAGTTCTTTATTGCTACTTCCCCTTGATAGTTACAGTCATGTGAAAATCCTCGTAACTTGTTAACTAGTGCTCCCTCGACTGAAATATAGTAAGTGGCCATAAACTCACGTCATCACAAAATAATTGAGGTTGGACCTCTGGAGATCATCTAGTCCACCCCCACCCCACCCTGCCCTGCTCAGAGCAGGTCAGCTGGAACAGGTTACTCAGACCATGTTTAAATACCTCCAAGGATGGAGACTCCACAGCCTTTCTGGGCAAACTGTGCTAGTGCTTGGTCCCTCTCATAGTGGAAATATTTTCCCTATATCTAATGGGAATTTCCCACATTCCAGCATATGTCTCTTGTCCTGCCCCTGTGCATCTCCAAGTGCAGCCTGGTGTTGTCCTCTCTGCACTCTTCCATGACATAGCTGCAGTGAGCACTCACCAAATGGTTTAGGTGCATTTGGTTTTACTGGGCAGCATCTCAACCAGTTAGCAGCACCCAGACTGTATTTCTGCCTTGCAGCCTGCACAGTTGCTGTGGTTCAGGGATGTGCTGACACGTGTGGAATGGCAGCTTATGAAATACAATAATATGATTGGAAACACTTGTTGGGTTGTATCATCAGCTCTGCTGTTATCCCTTACAAGATTATAAAAGGTAAACTTTTATCCGTGCTTCAAATCCATTGATTTTTACCCAGTATGGATGAAGGTTTTCAGGTGGTGCTGTGTGTTTTGCAAATGTCTGTCTCTACCCAGGTAGTACAGAGGCTTACTATCTGGAGTCATTGGGCTTTTGCAAGAACCTACAAACTTAAGCAAAAAATATTTTAAAATATTCAATAGTTATTACTGGGATTCTTCATATTTTTAATCAAGGAGGGTCGGTTTGGTAATTCAGGAACAGTGCGCTTGACCTGAAAGAAAATGCGTGCATGGTAGGGATTCTCACCAGTTATTCCTGCCCTGGTGGAAACGAGCATGCATTATCACAGCTGGCTAATGTTCTGATTTGTTAGTTTATGAAATACTGGGATTAGAAAAGGAGGATGACAATTTTGTGCTGACTGGCAAAAGGCTTTGCTAGGCTCTCAGAGGCTCCTGCAGAGCACTGAAGAAGAGAGATGGTGTGATGGCAGCACAGATAGGTGCGGGCTGAACAACAGGCAGGGTGGCTGGCAGGAAGCACTGTCCCCAGAGTGCTGATTCAGCAGCCAGGAGCTAATTGTGCAAGAGGAATGGTACTTTTAAGGTGTTTACATTCTCTTATCAGACTAGTCAGTGTAAATAATGCCTTTGTCAGCAGTATTGCTGTGACCAAAAAGCTTGCAAATGCAGTGTAAGGATTGTCTGGACCTCCTATAACAAGGTAAATCATGCTGTTTGAGCCCTTGGAAGTCCTTTGGAAAAGTACAGGAGAGTTATGATTCTGCCATGGTCAGAAAGTTGCTTCATCCTGTTTCAACTAATTTCAACCAGCGCATCTCCATTAGCTTCAGAGAACCAATGCTTATTTAGGTCTGGTTCAAAGTACCTGAATGCTCTGTGATAAGAAGTGCCGAAGCTATGCAATATACCCTTGTATATAGGCTATATATGTTAGAACAAGTTTCATAAAGTGAAAAGCTTTCCTTACTGTGTGACCATTAAATTACACATGTATTTGCTTAACAGAATTCTTTAAGATTCTGTTTCTGGCCAATAGCAGCAACAGGTTGTGTCTTTAGCTTGTAGGATCAAATGGAGAAATAGCAGTAGGAAAAAAGAGGTGGGGAGGAGATTGGTGATTGGTATTGTGTTAACTTATAAGATGAGGAGTTTAAATTCCAGCTCCATTCTCACATAGCAATCTGGAGAAGAAAACAAAAAAGATTACTTTTTTTTTTTCAACCAGAGATGAATTATCAAACAGAATGTAGGCACCTAATTCTCTGCTTACATCCTCAAAAATACTTTAGAGTTATATGCCCCAGTAAGGCAATTAGATTCCCCATATCAATAATTAGACTTGAGAAACTTAAGCTGGAATATCAAGTCCCAGAATCAGTGTGAGATCAGTGAGGTTACAAAGAGATTTATGTTTACTTTTTTGTCATCATTTTGCATCTTTCCAAAATGTAATTGAATTAGCAGCTGAAGATAGTAAATTGCTCATAGCAGAAAAACTATCCCACTGTATAAATCCATGATAAAGCCTCAGTCTGAATACCATGTGCTGTTTTCAAAAAGGGTGCAGTAACATTATAGAAGGTAGAGAGAAGGTCAACAAATAATCACTGAAGATACAAAATTGCTTTCCTATCAGCAATACTGAAATATAACAAGATCCCTGAGCCCAAGGAGAGAGAACTGAGGGAGGATAAACTCACACGATAAACGCAGAGAAAGGGAGAAGCTGTGGGATAACTGCTTACTGTTTGTTGCAGTACAAGAATTAGGGGGCATCAAATGAAATCATCAAGTGGGAAGTTCAAACAAATAAAAGGAGATGATACTTCATGCAACATGTTGTTAAAATAGAGTTCATTGACAGCGGGTATTGGGGGTACTAGGGGCTTCTATGGTTTCAAAAAGTTATTAAATTTAAGTAGCAAGTTAAGCATCAAGTACATTGAGAGCTCTGAAAGGATGCAGTAAGCCAAAACAATACTTAAACAATTAAATTTATTCAGTAGAGAACAGTTAAACATTATTTTCAATAGCATGTTTATTCTGTTTTCTCTTTTTTTATCATTAACTGTATCACCTCGTGTTTTTAAATTTAGTTGCTCAGAGCAGGGACTACCCTGCATGTTTGTTCAACACTTCTGACAAGTATTTTTGTGTTGCTTTCCAAATGATAAGCAATACTGATTGGTCTCCCCACTAGGGCCTGACTGGTGTGTACCTGGCTGCTTTTCAGGAGGAAAATACCATAAGTAAAAATACCTTAAGTAGAGTTGACAGCAGATCCGAAGGAACAGTCATGTTGCTGCTACACTTGTCATCTTTGCATGTCCTGCCGACATCTTGGTGTGCAGGGAGCTGACTTAAAGTAAAAGATATTGCTGTGGCTTGTACAAACAGATGAACCATTATGCTGAATGCAAATAAGTGTCTTTGCAAATTTAGCTCTAATGAAGACAAGAGGGTGGATCTACAAACCTTGTCTTGCAAATGTAACTTTAAACAGAAAAATATCAGTTTTGCACAAATTAAACTTCCACTGGTGCTGAAGACTCTTTCTCAAGGCTAGGTGGAGATCATTGCTGCTGAGGTGCCTGTGGCGGTTTGGGTGGCAGACACGGAATGTCTCTTGGATGACACTGACACAAAGAAGTAGCCTGAGAAGCTGCACAAGCCCTCCGCTGTGGCAGCTGTCTGCCTGCCGCAGCCATCCTCAGGCCCCATCCTTGAAAACACTGTCAACAAGTGGTGGATGAGCTACACCTCCTCAGAAAGGCTTCCTGAAACAATCACAAAGAAATAAAACACATATAACCATACTGGCATACTGCCATGCGGGTGAGCCTGGGGAAACAAGCTGCACAAAGAAAATTCTCAAAGGGAACACTGACGGATTAACCTCATTTTTGGTAGTTGTATATAGAGGGTCTTGTGGCTGTACTGTTGATGATTAAAGGATTGGTTTTTTTTTCACCCCCAAATTAGGTGGTTCTTTGGTCAAAAAAGGTAGGGAAATACTGTTTTAGCGTTAAGGACCTTCAGCTCCCATAATCATCATGAGCAAGCTGTGGCACAGGGATCTGGCTGCCTGTTCTGTGGCAGACAGGGTCTCCACTGGTGTGTTTAGAGGGTCCCTGCTGTGGCAGCCAAAATAATAGAGTTCAAGAATTAAAACATGCTTATGCTAGCATTACCTGAACATACTGATGCTGTACCTGGTTCCTGGAGGGGGCTGTTCATGTTAAAAAAACAACAGAAATCCTCCCCTGAGGCAGACAGATCCCCTCAACCGTCCCATGTTTTGCTTCTAAGTGGCAGCAAATATCTTGTAATTGTCAATAAATAGAAGCATCACTGAAAGACGGTACATTGCTTCCTTGAAGGTAAATAATTTACTGAAATCTTGGCTTTAGGCAGATGACTTTATAAACTGCTGTCATTGTTTCTTCAGTACAGTATATGCAGATCAGCTGTGGTTCATAATCTGTGATGGCATTATTGTTTGCATTACCCACATAAATCTTCCAGCATCTGTGTATTTCATAAGGGAACAAACATTTCTGTCTATTACATGAACACAACTATTGTAATAAACTCACATTATGACAGACTGTAATTACTGCAAGCAGTCTCCCAAAGCCTACAGCCAGGGTGTCACACTTAAGACAAGAGTTTGCCAGCAGCCTAGCAAGGATTAGCAGATCAGGCTGCACAATAAGGCGGATTTTCTGTCAGTCCTGCCTTGCCATGGGGACTGGAGACCAACAGCCCCGTACCCCAGGGCTAAGTCTGCTGCCTTTTGCCCACTGCCTGTGGGAAGGTCAGGGAGGCGTTACCTCGCCCTGGGGCAGCGGGGCGGTTGCAGAGGGAGGGGAGGGATGTGCAATGCCCTTGGGTGGCTGCGGCACCCACACTTCGCTGCGCCGGCTCTGCCTGGTGTGGGCAGAAACAAGCTCCTACCAACCAACAGACACGAAGCAGTAGCTGTTGAAGTTAAAACATTTTTATAATCGCTCCCCAGAGCATTACTGAAGTTGGCAGTGACTCTCTGAAGCAACAGTGTTAAAGCTCGGCACACAGAGACATCTCGCAGAGATCTGCAAAGATCTGTGCTGGTGCTTAAAAACTGTAGGAAACTGAACAAGGAAACTGCTTTGATCTCGGGTAAAATCTTAGAGGGGGTATTGTGGCATGTGAATAGTGAGCAGAAAGGATAGTTGTGTAATTAATGCTCAGCCATGAAGTTTTATGGTAGCTAGATTTCAATTTGATAGCAATTTCTCCCACCACTTCCAAATTAGAAATTGGGCTAACAATACTCCTCCTGCCACCTGTTAGACTTCTGAAAAGCATTTGTCCCTGTAATGTTGATTGAAAAAGTGCCTGACAGGAAAGCAGTACAATCCCACTGCATTAAGTGAATTAAAAATTGCTTGCTTAATAACTCTCAAAGAACAAGATTTTACAGGCTTTATTATGCAAAGAAGCAATTTGCAATAATGGTTTCTTTTGCCTTCAATTTCCGTGAATCCCTATTTCCTGGCCCTGTAGTTTTCTCTCTGGAAACTTCCCTGGCTATAAATCAATGGCTACTGAAGCTGGATCCATGTATGTCTGGATCTCCCAGAAGTACGTTTGATTCAGATCAGGTGAGGCGCATGATCACATTTCTGTGTCATCATACAAAGCACATTTCTGTTGCATCTGTGTGCTGGCCTGGCTGGTGAAAATCTAGAGCGGGTCAGGCAGGCATGGTGATGGGTCAGTCCAATCTGAATTGTCAGAGTGAGTTTATACTATATCGGTGCTTTGCACATGGGGCTCTGGTATTTTTTATCCAAATCAATAAGCTTCAAATCCAGATTTACATAGCTTTTACCATACCAGCAGTAGCAGCCATAAGCGTAGAGGCTCTGTTTCTCAGCTCCTTGATTTCAGCATAAGGACAGACACGTTGCCAGGTCCTGCCATGGCAGTGTTGTACAAGACCAAGCCACCCACCAGCCCAGCCCTGCATTGTCAGCAACAACGCAATTGCTGGATGCGGTGAGTGAAGTATCACAAAGAATGTAGAAAAAAGACATTTTCCTCTTTGCTCATTTTTATTGGTTTTATTCCATTTTTATTAAGTGAGACTACATCTTTGAAATACATTTTGTCAGCTCTTTCCCCCCTACCACTCCCAGCACAACAAGGAAGGAAAATAGAACCACCTCCCCCCTGAGGCTGTTGATTCTCCAACAGAAGAAAAGTGGCCCTATGTCTTATATCTGTTTCATGTAAATTATATTGTGCTGGTGTTCAGCCAAATGACACACAAAAGACATGCCACTGACACAGGAATAGGAATAGGCCAAGCAGGAAAGAGGCAGAAGAGGAAGGGAGAAGTGATGGATGAAAGCCCATCCCTAGCTGGAGACTGGGTTTTGTGCAATGGTTTGGGCAGAAGCTGGTTTTGCCTCCTGGATTTCATTTCAAATTCAGCGTCTCTGTGGTGGAGTGATACCTGTGACCCCAAACTGGTTCTTGAGGGTGGCTGGAGAGGTTGAGAGAGGACCAGGAACCCCAAGGTGTGCGAAGCCAGAAGCCGGTGCAGGCGCTGAATGGCCTCGCGCAGAGGGGCTGGGAACACACACACAGCCGCCCGCTCTCATCCGCACCCGCCACAGGTGAGGCGTCGCTGTGGCAGGGGGCCGGACTGAGCCTGATCCACCCTCTTTTTCTAATAACTACTGTGTCCCTCTTCATTGTCCTACTATGCCACTTATTCCATTGATATATGCAATACCAGCTCCTTCTTGCCTCTTGTGCTCCGAAGTGCTTTTTAAGGTCTATCACCGAATTGTGATAAAAATATCAATCCCACCAGAAGAGTAAACTTTATAAACGCAGTGAAGGGTGCTGTTTTTGAACTAAGCGGATAATCTGTGTCTAGAGAGCTAGGGCAGAGAAGCTATCTAAGCCAAGGTGACAGTGATATTGCACGGATATGAATCCTTAAACATAATTTATAGGAAATATGTATGAGGTATAATGAATATTATTAAATATGTAACAAAATGAAGACTATCACAAGTTGGTTTTTTCTGAGATGCATTACAAAGGAGAGTTCAGCCTTTACAAACCTATTTTCTTTCTTTTGAGGTTGTTGTGGTTATGCTGACTAAGGATTACTGAGAAGTTTTATTGTTGGTGTACATGTATGAAAGACATTTTGAATATTGACTTATATTTATGTGCCAAGACATTCATTATGCAGTTTCATTATGAAATTCAAATATTAATTATGCAATTCATTATGCAATTATACAATGACATTTAATCAATATACTTATATATATACACACACACATATATATACGTATGAAAGAGACATTTTTTATATTGCCAAAATGAATAATTTGGACAAAAAGGGTAATTTCTTTTATGAGGACCTAAGTCAGTTCTAGCCTTAATCAGTGATATTAAAGAATGCTCTGCCTGTTTAAAGCTGGCTTTTTGAGGTCAGAAGAGACATAAAAAACATAACTGAGATTCTCTAGCAGCTGAAATATAATTAAATCCACAATTGCTACTGGCGTCACTTCTTCTAAACAAAGTGAAAGACAGATCTGTGTTCTGTCATAGCACACCAAAGTGGAACTGTAAAGAGAACCAAATTTCTTCTGTTTCAAAGGAAAAGCTGAGTCATGTTTGTGTTCAGTCAGGAAGGCCACTAGCTGGGAAAGAGCCGAGGCAAATGCAAGCCAGAGAGGTTTCCGGCAGCTGAAAGACTTCTCCCAGGCAGAGGGGGGATGTAGGTGCTGGGAAGTGAACTTGAGCTGGTGTGAATATAGATAAGCTTTTAGATATTTACTTTGCTGGCCTGACTGATGGCACCATCAGCATGTCACCTCCTAGCAGAGACTGTCCCTCAGGTGCAGATGCTGCAAGAAACTTGCACTTCAGATGCATAAAAATTTCAGATGTTGAAGTCCCTCGTGGGTAGAACAGCTGTGAAGGAGGAGATGGGGCACTAGATGCACTGGCAGATTGTTGGAGTGAGTGGCTGTTGGTATCAGCCCTATGCTCCTCTGCAGGCAGGTGTGCGGGAGCTCTGCCTTGCCCCGGGCTGAGCAGAGCTGAGGCAGCTGCTCGTAGGGTGACACAGGCATGAAGGTGGTAGCGATCCCTGATGTGGGGGAGGCTGGGGGTCACCAGCACCCTGGGCTCACTGTCCTGCTGCACTGCTCCTCACCAACTGCCCAGGCAGGCACCTGCATTTCTCTGCAAATGCATATGGGCACGCTAAGCCATGCTGCCAGCAGCATGCCCTCAGCTTTACTGCAGTGCCTGAAGTGCGTAGAGGTTTTATGTGCTTTATCCATAAGCGCCTCTTTGTTAGCACGCTCTCTCTCTTTCCAGGCTCTGTGGGGGAAGACACCCCAGCACTCATGCTGGAGAAGACTTGCAGCAATACATTAAAGTAAAATTTCTGGCTCTTTGAAGAGGCTGGCTATTTCAATATGTTTAAGGGAACCAAAACATTCCCCAGCACAGTCCTCTAATTTAGGAAGTCACAAAGATTTCACCTGTAGATACAACAGAGACTTTTATGTTTCCTTGGGACTATTGTAATATATCTGTATTGGATACCATAGAAAAGAAAGGTTTGAATCTGAATGAAGAGTCTTGTTTGAAGTGACAGGGACTTGAACTGACAGTTCCATAACTAGTTATTGAATATCTATGCTTTTAACATTAGAATTTTTTAACTGGGTTAAAATTCTGATGCTTTTCTATTGCTGTGAAACTTGATTGGCAAATTGATAAAGCAAGTCATTGAGAAATACAACGTTTCATAATCGGAACAAAGACTCCATATCAAAGAAGAATGAGTTAGAAAAAGCTGTTCGCAGCACAGTAAGACTTTGATTTATTTTAATGTGATTTATTACCTGATTATATTTAATACCTGATAATAAACTCACCTGATCACTACACTGTAAACATGGACACAAACCCCTCTTTATTTTGCTTCCTGTAAGCTGTCAATTAGATCTGGATTGCCCACATTCATAAAAATTCTGGGATCTGTACTTCAGCTACATGATCTGCGTGGCCTTCTCCCAGACAGGAGTGGAGAGCTTTAACATGCAGGGACAGGAAAACAGCATGGATGTGGCAGATGTTGTTGGGAAGACAAGATGAATGTCCAGTTGCATTTTCGCACAACATCCTCATCTGTATGCATCACACATTAACAAAAAACTCAGTGAATTCATTCAAGTACATTTCTCTTAATAGCACCCTGATCGATAAAAAAAGTAATGCAATGTTTGCAAATATTCAAATGTTTCTTTTTCCATTCCTTTCAGACTTGCAGTCTACACAAATACGAAACGTCTTATGTTTCACAGTAGGAGAACAGATTGTGGAAGTCACCAATTAGCCATGTCACTAATTATCCATACTATACATCTGAGTTTTATGTTTCTTAGCTGAAATTCAGCATTTCAGTTCCTTAGCTAAATTCAATACTTGCTGCAGGTTTTTTTTGGGGTAGGAGGCAAACTAAAGAGAATTTAATTTTCTCCCAAGACGTATGACTGCTACCACCCTCCCTAATTTATCTTCCGTCTTCCAGACCCTTTCTGCCTTAGGGTAGGGCTTAAAGATGTGCATGTAGCCTTTTTCTCTTACACATCCAGCTTTCTGTTGCTCTTTTCTTCCAATCTCCCTTCTCTTTTCCAGCTCCCTGATTAATAGGAGGCTAATAGCTCTGGGGGTTTCACTGGGGTCTTTGTTCTGTTTGGTGTGTTTGTTGCAACCATATTTTCTGGACATAAGTGATTAGGGCAAAATCTGATCTTTATTTTTCTAATGGAGGAAAAGTTTGCATATGAACCCTAGAGACTCAGAAAATCAGATGGCAAATAGAAAGAACAGAAATGCCATTTTGCTTTGAAATCTCTTGATTCTTTGGGGCCTGACTCACGACTGTGGTGTGCTGGGATTTGGCAATGACATGGTTGTTCATTTCTTCCTCCCTATTCTCTATTCTGTGCTCCTCAGGACTGCTTTTCCTAGAAAAGAGCTTTTACCTTTCCATTTTTTCCTTGTCAGATCAGCTTTCCTGCCTCTTCTGAAATACCCTGTCTTTGGTGGCCACAGTGGCCCCCACTGTGTGAGAGAGTGCACATTACTGCATTCATCCTCACAGTGCTGCTGGTAGGGGAAGGATCACAGCTACTGCAAGTGGAGCAGAGGTAGAGGGGCTGTGAGTACCACAACCCTGCAACATGGGCTCCCACACAGTCTGGAGCAAGGGTCCCCTGGCAGCAAAGCATCTCACGTTTGCACTCACACTCTTGTTTGTAGTTGTCCTGAGCTCATGTAGCACACAAATCCCACCTACACCTGTGGCAAGAGACATTTCTGTCTTACTCCAGGTGTTCTTGTCTGCCTGGTAAAGGTCATAGGATATGTCTGCAAGGGCAAATGGGCTTGGCAGAGGCTTCACAGAGTCATGGGGCTTGTTTGCACTGCAAATGTGCCCTTGAGTGCGCTTGAATGCATTGGGTGCACATAAGAGTTCATCCCCACGAGTACTGGCTGGGCTGCCCCAGAACCTGCCCTGAGGGTGGTTCTGCAGGCAGGATGGATGGGAGGTGAGTCTGGCCTGGAGCCTCATCTTTGTGACACTGCCACACCACAGTGGAGGCGCACTCTGGAGATTAAGGGCTAGATTAACATTTAGGCGGTATACGGCAAACCTGATGCTTGCATGTTCCTGAGATCATCAGAACCCCCTGTGCAAGGTCTGCTTAGCCTGAGAGGCACTTGATGTCCCTTGGTGTTGATGATGACAAAACTTAAGGACTTAATGCACCTGCATTTTTTCTGTGGGCATGCACACAATCCTTCCTCCCCTTCCCAGTGCCTCTGAGCTGCTAATGCTTGCCTACTGTGGGCATTCACAGCTCCAAGTGTCTCAGCCTCACCCGAAACGTGTAATCTGAGAGAGCACGCCTTCTGCATTGCACCTGTCCTGAAGCATGAGAAGCAGGAATCCCTGCTTCTGCATGCCCCAAGACCTAAACAAAAACCAACCCAAAGCTCCAAAACCTTGCACAGAGATGGTAGAAGTTCAAGTTTTGATCCCTCTGGGTCTAAACACAGTTCTGTAAAAAGTGCCCAGTGCAGTAGACTAGAGGATATTCTGCAGTGGGTCTCAGCTCTTCCAGTTTGTATAAAGTACTTAAATGTTCACTGGATGAGGGCTGGAGTGTCCATCCCACGTCATTGCTCTAACATCAGGGCATGAGGGCATGTTTTTTTTCTCTCTGGCCAAAGGAGTATTTAAAAATGCTATGGAAAGCAGTGCAGTTGCCACTAAGAAGCCTGGGTGGCAGATGGCTTGCATTCAGAGCACTTGTTTAAGAGATGGAAGACCCAAATTAAATCCCTGCTCCACGTCGGGCAGAAGAGAAGGCATATGAACCTGAATCTTCCACCTCCGGGGTGAGTTCTTTTGCCCCTGGGCTACTGGGCGTCATCTCTGCCACCACATCTTCTTCCTCCTCCTTTTCCCGTGTACAGTCACTGACCTGGTTTAGCTTGCCCCTGACTGGAAGAAGGCATCTCCTTGCAGCCTGGACTCAGGCATTGGCACTTTAGTGGAAGCCTAGCTTAGTACTCATCCATCCCTCTTGTGGCATTTCCTAGGTCATGTTCA
Source organism: Ibycter americanus (assembly GCA_035590275.1). NCBI lineage: Eukaryota > Metazoa > Chordata > Aves > Falconiformes > Falconidae > Ibycter > Ibycter americanus. Next base: position 27,280,733 of record JAVJGI010000001.1, read on the forward strand.
GCATCTTTGCACCCATGCTGCATAAGCATTTCATTCTCCTCATGGGGTGAATGAATAACTTGTGAAAGGCAATGGGTGCCTGCATGCCAAAGGGTGAGAATGAAAGCTATATATTACACATTTATCCCTTCGTGATTTGCCTAAGCTACACAGGATGTCTCTGAAAAGTGGAGGGAACTGCCAGAACTTCTCCCAGGTCCCATGCTCCTGTCTGAACTGGGACCATCTGTCTCTGTTCTCTCCCTGGAGATCTGTTTCTATCTTTGATGTGTTCCTGTGCTGATATAAGCAGATCCCCATGCCTGAATTGTGAGTCTGTTTCAATTTGTTTTTGTAAGCCTTTGGGCAGGGTTTGTGTCTTCCTTTTTGTTCCACAGTTATGGTACTATCAACATGACCTGATTTCAACAGGACCTGATGGACTCTTCTGGGACATGTTGAAGTTCTTGCAGGATAGTGCCTTGGATAATAAGTGTATGTGACCACTTACTCACTTGAAGCTGTCTAATTACCAGGGCCATCCTGTAATCTCTTGATCATCCCACATACGTTTATTTGGCAGAAGCAGGGCTGTTGTTAACCTGTCAATATTGCTCCGCACAATGTCATAAATACGAGGTTTTTCATGAAGCTCTGGCATTTTTGCTCCTGAAGACAATCCTTCATGAACGAAAGGGCTACATTTCAGTCCGAAGATTTCTACTGTGGCAGAGAAACCTAATGAGATGGGAGATAAGGTGTACAGGGTAGGGTGTCTCACTGTCTCTTAAGGAGAGGAGGATTAATGTCCCATTGCCAAAAGCAGTGATTTATTAAGTGAGCCATGGCTGCAGGGTCTGCGGTGGTGCACATCCTCCTCATGCTCATCATATGTTTTTAAGTACTATTTGTGAAAGACATCTCAGGTGAAAGGAACTTAGTATTAAAGACACCTAACTTCTGGTGGTATGTGGAGCAGGGGAGAGAGAAAAGTCGTCGTGGCTTCCTCCTCAACATTTGTTGTGAATGCCATCAGTTTGGGAGAGTCTAAGAGCAGTGTTTTGGAGGGTGGCGTTGTACTCTGAATGCTAACCAAAATCAGAGTGGAAAGATCGGTTTGAGTAGATTTTCTTTCTCAGGAAGTGACAGATGATGAGTGCTGATATGCAGAATCACTTCATTTTTTATGTGTGATAACTGGGATTCAGAGCACTGGTTGGCTCCAGATGAAAAGGCAGAACAGTTTGCCACAGGAAAGCCCATGGAGTTGGCAGTGAAAAATTAAAGTGGATTTTGCAACTGGTAGTGAGACATAGTTAAAAGTTTTCTCACAAGCTTGCAATGAGTATGATGAATGTAATTTCTGAGGTCAGTTACCAAAATGCAATGCTAGCTACTAAACTTTCTTTCAAAACGAACCAGAATTTTCACGGAGGGGGGGGAGGACAAAAAGGATTTATCTTCTCTTTACTGCAGTGCTAAATACAGAAATATCAGTTATCCTTTTCCAGTAGTCAATGTGTCGGTTTGTGATATTTTGGGACTGTTAGTCCACTGCCTGTGCTGGCAGATGATGTAAGTGGAAAGAGGGGTGTTGGCATTTGGCTCTGGATGTGCCACAGGTACTGATGAATATAAAGTGTGGGGAAGCGTATGGAGACAGCGAGCAAATGCCAGCGTCTTGTTGACTCAAAAACAGAGTAGGCAGGCAAAAAACCCCCAAACCAAAAGCCAAACAAAAAAACCCAAAAAGGAGAGAGAAAGAGAGAGAATCTAGTGGAATTTATTTGGTATTGGATTGGCCAGCAAAACAGGTAAGATCTGGACTATGCGTGACAAATGGGACTTTTTGATATGCATCTTAACGCCAAGCAGTGACTTTCTGAAGTGCCTGCAATTAATCAACAAGGGCTTTTTAGTTGTAGGAAGAGCAAGAAATATCCCAGTTATGCTGTTTCCCACCCCCACCCCCCCCCCCCGAAGCCCTTCAGAAGCGGTAGCTAGAG
>JAVJGI010000001.1:27283246-27295716 GCA_035590275.1 Ibycter americanus
AGGGTGGCCGCAGCCACAGGCAGAGCAGGCAGGGCGGCTGCGGCCACGGGCCGAGCAGGCAGGGCAGCCCCCGCAGCGGGCAGTGCAGGCCGGGCGGCAGCGGCTGGCAGCACTGGGGCCATGGCCGGCAGGGCAGCTTTCAGGGCTGGTGGCACAGACGGGGCAGTGGGGTTCAATGAACATTTCGTTTGGGGAGATGGTCAAGAGCGGCATTGCTGTGTGTGGAGTGGGGTGAAATGATTTCTGTCCCGTCGGGAACTAGAAGTTAAACATTAAATCACGCAGAAAGCTTGCATCCAGAGGTTTCAGCAGCGTTGTTCCGGAGGGTGGCTGCTTACTCACGGCTGATGTTCGGTGACTCCTGAAACTCTGGAAGAGCTGGGAATCCAGAGTAACTTATTGTACATACAGCAAGGCCTGTTTTGAATCACAGGCAGAAGAACGAAGAGTTGATTAGGACTAGATTAAAGAAAAATCAAAGGAGGAAAATATAATTAATGCCAGTCAACATCACTGTCTGTGAAACCAATACCATAAATCTTACTTGCTACCTTGTTTGATGAGATGGCAAGTTAGTTTGATGAGGGTGATGGAAATGACTAAATTTGACCCAACATCACATGAGACAGCAATTAAAGCCAAACAATACAAAATTAACATGGCATGTGTGACATTGATTGAAAGCTGGCCTGCTGACAGGTCTGGTAATACAAATGGGGAATTGTCACAGAATCATTTAGGTTGGAAGGCACCTCTGCAGGGCATGTAGTCCAGCCCCTTGCTCAAAGCAGTACTGGCTTCAAAGGCAGATCAAGTTGCTCACGGTCTTGTCCAGCTGAGTTTGGGATGTCTCCACAGGAGGAGATTGCAAAATCTCTTACTTAGTGTGAAAGTTCCTCTTCCTTAAACACATTTGTTTTAGCAAAGTTCTTTGAGAAATGATTCTTTTGTCTATGGTGTTTGGTACTTTTTCCAAATATATGGGAGAAAGCACAGAACTAGTGCAAATGAAGTTTGCAGAGGACATTAACGCTGAAGAAGCTAGCAAATGTCAAAGGGGTAGTGCCAGTATTATAATTCAAGTGACCTTGGGGTTCTTGTTTTAAGATGGCTGAATATAAAGTTATTGGAGAGAGAACAAAAATCTTAGGTCATACAGATGGAATGGACAGATCCATGCTGGGGGAGAGTGATGTTCAGAGGGACATGGTAAACAGGGTGAATAACTGTCTGAGCATGAGTTGCTGGTGTGGGTCAGTGAAAAACAAACTTCTGTGACCCTTCAAGTTAAAAATATGAGGAAATGAGTTAGAGAATACGGTTTGGTTTTTTTGTCATTGTGCTTTTATTTCTCTGTTGGTCCCTATCATCTTGTTGGTAACAATTATTATCAGCTTCCTTTTTCCTTCTTAGGAGTTAATGTAATATCTGCCCTCACATTCCCTTCCTAAGGGAAGGGATGGCTGCCCTTGGTGTTTTGGAACTCTGGCTTATTGAACATTTACTACAGTTTCTTAAGGATTTCCAGTTATCATTCACACATTTTTGTTTAAATTCTTTATCTCATTTGATTTAGCTCCTAACTAGTTTCTACTTAGTGGCATTTGTCCTTTTAAATCACAAGCTGAGTAGATTACTGGTTTGGACTTCACTGTCTTGACATGTAACTCATGGCATATAATCCCTTGCCAAAAATACACTTCTGTGACCAAACTATCTTCAATCAAGTTCTTATATCAGGTGCAATTAATTTTCAAATAATGAAATTATTACCTGTACTTCTGGATTTGTTTAGTGACAGCAGAAGACATCCAGCATGGTTCATTCGGATTGAAGATCTGGGTGATAATGTGACTTTCTAATCTGGCACCATGCGTAGCCGATTATAGATCTAGTTAGCTAATTGATTTGATTTGATAGTCTGCAAAATAGACCACCTGCTCACTCATCTTAAACTTTGTAAGTGGCAATATTAATTCATAAGCTTTCAAGATAATTTTCTTCCTTAGTGCCAGCAACTCAGAGATTAGTTGTAGGGGGGACACTTTTGACAGGTCTGCAAAGAGAGCAGCTTGGTTTCAAAGGGCTGTGGTGGCTGGGCTGAACACAAACCAAGTGGGAAGATCTTTGCCAAGCTTTTTAGCTGTGAGTGATTTCTGAGCTGTGCCCATGTAACGATGTACCATACATGACGTGCAAGGCTGTCTCCCCTGTTCCCTATGCCTATGCAGATCCTAGCAATTCACTTTAACATACTCATCATGCTGGGCTCTGTAACACTGTCACATTGCTTGTAGTTGAGCAACTCCAGTCCCTCTCATCTATTATCCAGCTCTTGGTGCTGATGATTAGACAATTATCTTTTTCTTCTTTTTGTGTCCTTTGGCTTTGTGACTAATTTTGTTCTCAACATCTTGATTTTGATGAGTGTTCTTTGCATCTCCCTTTTCACTAGCTCCTTTTTTATTAGTTTGCTACCTTCCTAACTCATACAGTGAACTTGTCTCCTAAAAAGTAAGTTTTTATGTAAGTGTGAAGGCCAGCTGAATGCGCAGCCCCTTCTCCCTCTGTTTCACAGTTTCACCTATTTACCTCTTCAAAAATTAGGGAACTATTGGCTGTCTATTCTCCTTTGAGCATGAGATATCAAGGATTTCTGAAAATGCAGCCTCTTCTGGTTTATCCATCTTTTTTACAACCTCCTGAATTGACAGCAGGTTAGTCCCTTTAGGATGGAATAATGAGAATTGCTGGTGATTATTGCTTGCATGTATAAACAATCATGCCCATGTGCTGAAGGGACCTAACTAATGCCAGCCAATTAAAAGCAATGAGAGGAAGATCATAGTTCCTGGGCTGGTGCAAACACTGGTAGCCAGTAAACACAACTCTTTGCCTGGAAGAACTGAGCTGACTAACTCTGCTTTTGCTAATGTTACTTGACCTCTTTGGAACGCTTCCAGGTCTTCAAAGGAGTCACGGTCCACACTTCAAGAAACATTACTGGAGAAGGATGAATTTCATGGGATACTTATCATTAATAGGAGAAAACAAATCCAGGAAGTGGCTCAGCCCTTATTAAGGACATGATATTTCTGAAATCGTCTGGATCATAAATCACCAAAGGACTCTCTGCAACAGACACACTTGCCTTTTGATACATAGAAATAACAATAATGTCCTGTATATACTGATAAAGCTCTCTCCTTTCCTGGAAAGGTATTAAAAATCATCTGCACTGCATTAATGAACTGCCAGTCTGATTCCTATTAAAGTCAATGGCAGCTCTTCTGGTGGGTTGAGGAATGTGGCAGCTTGTAATTTTTGAAGCATTAGGGTCCTACAGATGAAGGTACTCTTTCTAGGCTAAACTTTCTGCATGGGAAGCACATGAAACAGTGCAGAAAGATTTCCAGCTTTCCTTAGTCCGCTGGAGGAAAAGAAACTTGGGGCAAACCCTAGGCCAGTGTGTGCTGCTGCTGGCACTAACAGTTTTTGAGGATGGCATACCTAAAAAGAGGAATCCTAGAGTGGAACTGCACATGACATTTTCAGCAAAGCTTTTTCAGATGGGTCTTGCACCACTGAAATCAATGGGACATTCACAGGACAGGATGGAGCTTTAGTAGTTTGTTGGCTGCAATTCTCTGTTGACATTTTCTGGGGCTGCCTGAGGTCAGTGCAGTAACTAAGGATAAATAGCAGCAAACTTCAACTACCTAAATAGCAAGCAACTACATTTTACTTCAAAACCTTTTAATCTTGAAAATTTAGAGAAATTGTGCACTTACTGTAAGTGAAGTTTTTGCTCAACATATTCATTCCTTGAATTGTTGCTAGGTGTGGTTTCAAAACAGTTCTAATTCTACCAATATATCCTCTTAAATAACAATAAAACATGACTCTTCAAGGAATTGGAGATGTGTTTCAACAATGTTCCTTCTGCTGGCATAGCTTTGTTGGTTTGTTATGTTTTATATTAGTACTGTGCATAGATACAAGGCAGATATCCTACTTATATAAAAATACTGTCTCCTCTCAGAAAAGCCATTTAATACAAAATATATGAAAATTCTCCATGCTATACTGCCAATCCTTAGTGATTTAATAAAATGCCCATGACCTACTGTGTGCGAGTTTACAAGTCACAGACTATATGCATGTGCTTAACAATAAATTATTGCACTGATGAGGCTAACTAAAAGTTAGAATTGCAAATAATCTGTGGACTATCGGAGTCCTAAATTATACATTCTCATTAATTTGGCTGTGTAAATGTAGAAATTTTACGCTATTAAAACAGAGAAAAAACTGTAATATATGGCCCATATAGTAAGTCCATAAAGGGACTTTCGGAAATTAATAGTTTGATTTTTTTAAGCCAACAGAAACAAGGTGAATAAAATAACATATTTTATAGAAAAAATGTTAGGCAAATAATTCTGTATTTAGTACTACATGTAGGCTTTTAAAACGTTAGCAAAATGCAAAGTTTATAACTGTATTTTCAGTCATTTATTTTTATTCAATTAACAACAAATATTTACTACCAGAAGGTTTCAGTTTGCTCTAATTAATTAAATAACCTTAGGGACGTGTGTGGGTGAGAACATTTTGGCGCATATTATTCTATATGGTGGTACCAACCGCTATGCTCTTTCTGGATCACAGCTTCATAATTTGAGGTCATTAAAGGAAACAGCATGAGAGGAGACCAGATCTAGGCCTTTCCTAAACCTGGAATACCAAAAATCAAGACAGTACTATTTAAAAATAAGCTTAGATTTGGCTTGCAGCGTGGTAGGCAGCTCCCACATTTCCATGCAGCAGGAAGGGATTAATATTCTCTCCCTGCAGGCAGGGGGCAAGCTGCCACCCTCCCCTCTTTTACCTGCCAATGCAACCCAGGGAGGAAGGAGGGCAGGGTATTTGGGTGGATGAAAGAGAGAAGAGTCAGAGCTGGAAGTGCTCTGCTCTGTGGAGGGATAATGGATGATGTCTAGGACAGAAGTGACCTAAGGGGATGGCCCCAGGTTACGATCAGAGTTGTTAAAAAGAAATACGAAAAGTGGGCTGAATCTGTTTATTCTTCTGGCAGCAACTGGAGGAGTTTTAACATGATTTTCATTTATATTTGGAGTTGCTGACTTTGACCATATCTGAACAGGGCAGGTATGCCCACCAGTCCTGTGAATAATTTTAAAGAATTTTTTTCTTATTCAATCAATTTATTCCAAAAGAGATTTTAAAAATCTGGCTCCTGTTACTTATGATTTCCCCAGGGGTGGTGGGGCGTGTGTTTTGTGTGTCCCGCTTTGGATTCTTTGCGTACATTTTATGAATCCAAACTCAGATAAATTTTGTTTTTATTATTCCTTGCACAGCTTAACTGTGAAAAATTATGGCATGCTTAGGAGATCTCAGGGAAATTTTTGGTCATTTTGGATGTCACGCAGATGTCTTGAATGATGAAAACAGGCATCATCTGTGGCAATCTCCACAGAGGAACTCTTCCCCTGTTATCTAGTTTTTCCTGTCTGGAGACAGTTTCACAATGAACACTTAATGTGAACAAAAGCGATGTAATCAGGTAAATTGGCCTGCACCAAGTCTAGGATTACAAGACCGTGATGGCATGGTTACGTGGGCAGCCTGTGAGCGGCTTGGTTGCTGCTGCTTCTTGTGGTGGCCGGGGCCATGGAGCGCACAGATGTTGAGGGGAAGTGTATGTGTGCAAATGGGTGCTACAAAGTGGCCAGGGATCTGAAGTGACATTTCCAGCCCAGCACCCCAAAAGTCTTCTGGACTTTCTTCTGGATTCCACAGCATTTCCCCTTTTCCCCTTGATCCCCTTGAAAGCTGCAGCCCTGGCACTTTATTCCTCCCTGGTGCTATGCGAGGAGGAAGGCACAGCTCCTCCCTTGCCGACTGATCTGGAGCCAGCTGGTCAGGAGAATAGATTTTGGGCACCAGCTCAGCTGTTTTACTCCTGCACTTCCGATAGCATGGTATTGATACGACTCAAAATTGCTTTCCACCAGCCACGTACTCCTGTGTGTGGTTTCCCCAGACAACATTTGACTATGGCCACTAATTTTGTCTTGGTGATGAAAAATATGAGTAGGATCCTTTAAAATAGATTTCTTTTTTTTTGCTGTGAAAATGTTTGAAACAGGCTTATAGCATGTTTTTCTACCTTGTCAACTGCTTGTAATCTGTTACATTCCTCTGAGGCTGGCTTCATATATTACTATCTCTGTCTGGCATTCCTTGTGGTTTTTACTACTCTCTGGGGACAGCAGCATCCAAGCACCGCAGAGGTGCTTTGAACAAAGCCAGAGTGACAGCCTGCAAGCCTAAGTTAGGTAGATGAGTTACTATTTCATATGGTCATGGCCTATGAAGTCCCTATGATCTAATGGCTATTGCAGGTGCTTAGAGTATCTCCTCTGGAGGTGTGCCCCTTGTGTGGGACTCTTCGACTTAATTTTTTACTTTTAAGAGACAAATACTGAGCACATACTGCATCTAGCAGAGCAATATGACTACAACTGAAAGAAGCATTCAATAACAAAATACATTCTGCAGTAAATCTGATGAGAAATCATGTTAGCCGACTTGCTGCAAGTAGATTTGACCTACTTGTAGGGGTGCTTCAACTCAGAGGCTGCTTTTTCTACTTATTGAACAACTTCTTCAGATTTGTGTTCTGTGTGCATTCATAGCCATGCCCTGGGGTGTTTGCATAAATGATGTTTTAGACATGTAAATCTGACTAATAACACACCCACCCATGGCTGGCAACCTAGCACCACAGCCTGACACTGAGGGATGATCTAATCCCGGGAGGTATCTCTGGCCTGAAGGAAAGCAGGGAGGGAAGGGTGGCTTCTCCAGTGGGTGAACCACACTCTGTGGCCCTTAACTTAGGACTTGCTCATCCAGTGAAGCACCAGGAGAAGTGTGGGCCTTTCAATAGCCATGTCTGGTTTGTGAAAACACTTCCTGTACTATGTCTGCATGTGGTGGTAACATGCAATGAATACGACTCTTCAATCTGACACTGCTGTTTCTGGATTTCCAGACATCTCTTCCTTTTACATAAATCCATTCAGGTTTATGGATGGGTCAGCTTAGAATATGGAATTTTATCTTTCCCAGAGATGGCTTTTTCCTGATGCTCTGCTGCTACTCCGCTCACTGCTGATCAGGAATGACCACCTGAAGGGAGAACCGGTAATTTGCTCCAGCAGGCACATACGCCACTGTAGGAATTGTCCTCAGCATCACCAGTTACTGCCAACTGTGTCAAGGTGGTGTCTGTGGAAGGAAAACTTTGCCAAGAGGTGGTAACTAAGCACGTTATATGTGCAAATCAGGAATACCTCCATGAAAGTCATCAGAGTTAAAAATCTCAGGCCTCTGTTGAGTTGCATCACCTCCTCCAGCCCCGCCCCCCCCCCCCCAACCAGCATGCAAACTAATAGAGAAGAAACACAATTTCTGGTTCAGTTTCTTATTTCCAGATATGACTAATATGAATGTAGAAAGGTGGGAGAATTTGGAAGAGAGGACTCACGAGAAAATTAGCCTCTTGGAAGAAGTCCTTCCTCGTCTCCATCAGCTATGTGTTGTCTGGTGACATGAGGTGAGTGTACAACCGTCCAGTCTCTTAAGGAGGCTCTTATCTAATGCAATTCTGGATCCCTCACTGTTTGACACAGGTTTGAGTCCTTTTAAAAAGCCTGCCTGGCTTTTGCCTTCATTGAACATCATAACTGAATTTGCACTGCAGTAGGTAAATGAATACCACTGCTTGTTTTTTTATTTGCTTATGGATTGATGCTGTGGAATCACGTGTGATATCTCCTAGGAAATTGCATAGCTCTGGGAATGTGGCCATGGGTACAGTGAGCTTTACTTCCCTGGCCATTTCCCTCCTTTTCTTGGTTTTCCCTTCATGCGCATTTCCTTTTGGGTTTATCCTCTTGAGCGGCAAGTGCTGGTGCTGGCACTGGCGCTGGGGAGGAAGCTGACCCCAGGGATCTGGGAGGAGAGGACTTGGGTGCAGCATTTCCCTCCCTTCAGGGCTGTTGCCGGTGCTCCCTCCCATGCTGATCCCAACCTGCCAGCTGGGGTTTGGTGGGGAGAGGTCTCTGCTACAGCCTGTTCCTGGCCGGTACGCTCTCCCTTAGGGCATGCAGTGCCCCTGGCTGTGCTAACAAACCACTCCTTCCCTGTCAGCAGGCAACACCAGCCTCAGCACTTTGCTTGCCTCCTTTGCAGTAATGCAGAGAAGAAAAGGGCTCCCTGGTTTATTTGCCTCTGTTGTGTCCTTTATAGATGCGGTGACACTAAGCCAGACCTCATTTACATGTAACTCACTGCACTTGTCCCTTTAAATTATGAAGGCACACAACTGTCTATAAAATGGCTTAACAGGTACCTATAGTGTATAATTAGCATTGCATGGGCTCCTCATCTGTTTGTTGATGGGCTAGTACAAGCAAGTGCAACCTTCCAAATAATGACACCAGGCATGGGCTCTGTCTGAAGACGAAAGCGCTTGTCTGTTGGAGGCAAAGCAGACAGAAGCAAGCCCTTGTCACCACCATAGTTAACACAGAGCCCCCATACGTCTGAGTGCTCCTGAGGATGCCCTGTTTTCCTTGCAGACGTGCTGCATAGGCAAAGCCATGGAGTTTTTTACACTGGCCCAGGGTTTCTAGCCAGTGGGCAGCCCTGCTGAGGAACTGTGTGATAGATCCTTGCCTGTGCCACCATAAATCTGGAAATCTGCAATGTTTCTGTACTGCATGCACAGATTAGCTACCTGGCATGTGCATAGCCAGCCTGAAAGTCCTGGGGATTTCAGACATTGTTGTTCTGCTTGTGTGAATAGATAGTATGGTAAATCTGAAGTGTTTGGGACTGTGGATTTGCCGTGCTTACTCACGTTATTTAACTGTCAAGCATGCATGCTAAGTCAAACATGTTCCTGAGCTCTCACATCTACTGAACATCCACAGATCTTTTGTGCAAAATATGCGCAGTCTGTCTGGATGCTTCCTGAAGTGTTGGGTTTTACAGGCTGTCTGCCAGCCTAGCAGTGGCCAGAGTTATGTGGGATATTGCAAGAAGTGGACACGTTGTCCTGCCCTGAATGGGGAGTCACTTGTGAGGCCAAGCTTGGGTGGTGACTTCGAGTGGTGTGGTGCCACCATGAACAACAACATAGGGAAGCTCACCACCTCATCACACACATGGGCCTGAGGAAACTGGACTGTTTCCAGTCTTAAATATAATATAGGTGAATTCAAGGGTGTGCATCATGTCATGCAACATGAATCAGATCATGTAGCAGTGGGAGGAAAAGCCCCTGTGGGTGCCCTGGAGAAGCAGCTCCTGGGGGACCTGGGTGCGGGTGCAGTTCCAGTCTGGGGTGCAGCGTGTGAGGAAGTTACGTTGCCCAAGGGCAAAGTGGGCAGTCCTGGGTCTTCCTAGGTGTGGTGGGCCAGGCAGAGCACCTTACCTGCATGTCTGTGCGTGTGTACATGGATATGTAGGTGTATATGGGCTGCAGTGGTTTGGCAGGGGCTGTGTGTGTGTGATGTGGGCAGGGGTCAGCCCTTGGTGAGTACAGGAGCTGTGCAGCAAGAAACTCACAGGTGTATTGTGGGAGATCCCTGAGGAAAGTGGAATTTCTCCTTGCCAGAGGAGGTGGGGGTTCTTGCTGGAGAGCCCTGTGGAGCAACACCTCACCTTGAGTGCAGAAAGGAAGGGGAGGTGGTGGCCAGAGGGGAGGTGGCACCTCCTCCTACCTGTCAAATGAAAACGGGAGCTCAGCCTTCATTTGTGGTGTGTATTTAGATTTCAGGGTTTGCAGGCAGGCACTGGCCCTTACTGTTTGTACAGTCCTTGGCCTGGTAAATCCTAGTCTTTGCCAGGGCACCCAGGCACCTCTGCAGTACTAATGAGCAATAACAGACTCTGCAATATTAACTCCTTCTGTGCTCTCTACAGCAACCCCTGGCTGCACAATCAGGCAGGCTCACAGGAGAACAAGACAAGCAGGAGGGTAATTCCATTAGGATACAAAGGAAGGGATGCAAGTGCGCTGCTCAGCCACTGTGCGTGGGAACAGTGGCAGAAATTAGTTTCTTGGAGGCAGCTGAGTGAGATTTGACCAGTGACTAAAGCACAGTATGGAGGTGTTTGTAGCACAAGAGGGGCACCTGCGAATTGGTTTCTGAGGGTCTGCGTAATAGAAAAAGTTTGTAAAACACTAGAGAGTTTATATCTGGAAGCATGAGAGGGGGTGGAAATTTGGCTGAGGAGTGAAAGTGGAAGTAAGGAGGTTTAGGAGCCCAGTCACCCCAACACAGTCAGGGTAGTATCTCCTCTGAGCCATGGTTCTGTAAACACTGGTTGGTTTTGTATCTCTGAGATAACCAGGTCAATTAAATTCATTATATACTTAAAGGGAGCGTGAACTCTTGGCAGGAGGAACTCCAAGCCTTTACTTGCAATGGCCTTCAAGGGCAAGTAATTACACTTTGCTCAGTTTATGTGTCAATATTTCACAGAATTAATGAGATACCTCTCTACTGAGTGTATAGGTACTCTGCCCTTTAAGATTAGCTCAGGGGAGGACTGATTACTTCTCCTCTCGAAAGTTCAAATTCCCCAGTACTGTCAGAGGGTCTTTATTTCTCTTCCAGCTAAGCCAAGTGGTATGAATTCAGTGAATTACAATAACCGAGACACTCCCTAGTGATATTTTCAGTCACTTATCAAATTAGATCAAGTTGCCCTTTCCTTTGAAATGAAAGTAATCCATTCTTACGTGTTTGTTGCACTCTCTGTGTTACTAACATGAGAAAATCAGTATCAGGGCAGTCAGTTATTTCCGTGTTGTGCTTATTATTGCTAAATACACTATATTCTCTCATTGAGGGAGTTCGGAGATGTGGATTCTTGAGATGCTGATGACAGAAGGCTCTTGAGATAAAACGTAAAAAGCAAAGGAGCAGAAAGGAGGGTGCTGGCATTATTTGACAAATTTTCTAAAAGTAATTTTTTTGATCAAACAGCATTTGGGCACTGCTGATCGCATTCATTCTGTTCTGTTATTCATACATACGCACATCCATCCATCCATCCATCTTAAATTTTACTTTGAATCTATGTGCTCATTCTTTTTGATCTGTTGTTGGGTTGAAGATGTACTCATTAAAAAAACTAAAAATCCACTTAGCACTCCATGAAAGACAACTGATAGCTTCCATCCACTGGAACCATCTGGAATGCCATTCCCCATCCTGGCATTTCAGAGGAAGCTTTTGGGATGCTTTGTTGTCCTAGTCTTTAGAAATTTATTAGGCAACAAGTCATTAGCTTACTGGCTTTTCATCTACATACCAAATGTTCCCTATCTGGGCCCTTTTCCTTCTGATCTCACGCCCTGGGCATGGGGCCTTGTCACTCTCCTGTTACTTGTGATTTCCCCAGGGATGGTGGGGCTTGTGTGTTGTGTGCCCTGCTTTGGATTCTTTGTGTACATTTTATGTAAGCAAACTGAAATAAAATATTTTTTTAATAGGAGACAGGAGGCACAGAGTGCCTGGAATGTTACCCTAGACATGGGGTGAGTCCCAGCTTGACCCAGAGGGCTGCCCATTTGTCTTCTTTTTTGAAAAAAAACAACCAACTCCAAAACTGTTCACATTTCCCTACATTATCTGCTCCCCAATAGTGGTAACATTTCAGAGTGTTACAGAATAGACATACAACATTGACTATTCTAGTTAGCTTTGTTGTGTAATCGTAAGAGGAAAAAACCCAACCAAACAAAAAATCTACATCTGAATTCAAAGTACCTTGGGTGGAGAAGCAGCCTGGAATTCAAGATTGTTGTAAAAGCAAAGATACCACCATGCATTGCAGTAGTCCTTCTTCACATCCCTCCTGTTAATCAGCTCTGTCTTCCTTATTCCTTTTCATTCACTCACTGGGCAATCTGATGGTTTGCTCTCATTAGCTGGTGCTCTTTGGATGGAAGGCACAGTTCAGCTTTCATCTGAAGATGCTAAGTCCTATTTCTCTCTCTTTTTTTTATTCACATCCTTTAATACTCCTTGGTGGCTGCCATTCCTTAATCTTTTTTCTTCCTTTTTTGCTAGTCTCCTGGGATATTTAGTTCCTTTTCATGCAGCTAAGAATATGCACCGAAGTGCTTGGATTTAGATATTAAGGTAAATCATTTAATACAGACACATGAAGAGGTAATGTTTATCAGAGGTACTTTTACACTGAGAGAAGAAACTTCTGAAAATCAGCTTTTTAAATTTTAATAGATTATTCCTACTTTCTGGAAAACATGGTTGGGTCTCTTTCTAATGGGTTTGCAACAAAGAAGGAGATGTTTGTGAGACAGGTAGAAAGAAGAGGGAGGTGATAAAGTAAAGCCT
>JAVJGI010000001.1:27295783-27307691 GCA_035590275.1 Ibycter americanus
TTTTCTTTTTCTTTTTTTTCTTTCTCTTTTTCTTTTTCTTTTTCCTTTTCTTTTTCTTTTCCCGAAAAAAGACAAAGAATATCCAAATTTGAAAAGTTCAATTAAGATCTGAAAAGCATATATAGGCATACACAGGCTGCACCTCCTGACTTTTATCTGAACTTACCTCAAATGAAGAGCCTTCTAGCACCTGGCAGTTGAATCATATATCCTTGACAGCAGGCAGATGAGGATAGTTTTGCAGTAGTACAGCTGGATACTTGGATGATCTTTCTTATCACTGGTCAGGAGTATGTCAGGTCTTACCGTAAGTACCAGCACCTGGGCACAGAAATCATGGCTGAGTTCTGGTGCTTGGAGCAGGGGATGAACCGGAGTCTGGTCCCTCTCTGGCTCGGTGTTACCACCTCTGGGACAGTGGCAGCTTGCACTGTCAGGTCCATACTGTAAAACGGCAGCCCAACCTAAATGCCTCCAGCCTCTCCCCTTGGGGTGCTGGGATGCCACCAGGCAGCACCACAGACCAGAGTGGGCTGCATGGACTTCCTGGAAGAGCAGGGGGGACACATGGATGTGGCTTGCCCAGTCCAGTGGTGCCCTGTACCCTCTGTAAGTGGGAGTGTGCTTGGCCTTGTGCTGCTGGCTACAGCAAGGTGGGATGCACCGCTTGCCTGTCCCCAGCACGCCTCTCGGTACCTCCACCCTGTGCCTGAAATTCTGCTTGGGTCCGCACTGTGAGCGTAGTCACAAGCCTGAGCCTGAGCTTGGGCACAGGCCTGGGTTTGTGCTGCACAGGGCGGATAAAGGGGGTGCTGGAGCACGGAGTCACAGCGGGCACCAAGCTCTCCCCTGCAGAAATCGCGCCAGGGAGGTCAGCAGTGTCCTCTGTTCTCACATGTGGGTTCCCTACAGCTATAGGAGCCGTGAGGTGACAGGGTCAAGAGGAGGTTAGGTCCGGAGAAGGCTAGCATTACGGATGGTACAGGAGTTAGTTCTCACCTGCCATTAGGTATGAAGTGATGGGAGATGATGACTGTAATTAGCGGCCGGCCATGACAAAGTGGACAAAGTATGGAAGGTGATTACATTAAGGCTAGGAGGTCTTGCAGTTTGGGTGAGTGTACTTGTTCTTGGCTCAGTTAAAAGCCCTTTTCGAAGCTGTAGTTACTGATGACATGCTTCTCTGGTGGAAGAGCAGAACCTCCTGAAGGATTGTGGAGAAAAACCCACTGTAATTGCCATGACCTACCCATAGCAGGGGATTCTTCCAGGAGGAACAGGTGAAATGGAAAGGCAAAGACTGGCTCTCTTCAACCTCTGACATATTCACAGGGCAAAACTATTGCTGTACAAGGCACTCTGCAGAAATCGAATTAGTACAGGCGTAACTTTCGTCTGTTTTGTGCAGAAAAACCCAGGGTATGATTCAGTTCCTGTCTTGGATTAAAGCAGATGGCCCAGGTTTGAACTGATAGATTACTTTAAAAAAAAATAAAATCACACAGTCACTCCTACAAGTTTGTTTCTTCTTTCCGGAGGCTGGAAACTGGGTGTGAATTCCAGGGAAAGGGTTAAGTGTATCAGGAGATTGTCAGCCATTGGTCTGACTTTAAAACAAGGTGCTGGAGGGCATATCTTAACTTGACTTGTTGCATTGTTAATTTACAGTTTGGGTGTGGAGGGACCTGCCTTCCCTTCTTTGTAATCTATGCAGGTGTGCACAGGACTTCAAAGCCGGTTGCAGTGGAGCTTATGTCTGTGAGAAAGCCTCAGCTGAACAAAAATGTGCTGGGAGATGTGAACCCCAGCTCCCTTGTGCAACTGCCTGCAAGTCAGTTTGGTAATGTGGATTTCTGCTGGGTATTGGTTATGTAAAGGGCCTTCTCTGTAGGCCACAAGTCCCCCGCTGCAGATCTTAGGTCTTACCCTACAGTGACATTTTAGAATTATTTTTAAAAATGTATTTGAAATCACATAAGCACACTAGTCATTTGCTCTAATTTTTTTTCTCTGCTTCCAGATGACTCGTGAAATACTCTGGATTTCTACCAATGTTTTAATTAGCAGTATTTTGAGGCATCTCAGAGGAGAGAATTTTAATGCAAAAACTGATCACAGACTTTTCACGCTGATAATTCACTAGTGATTATTTGTCAGGTCAAACTGGGCAGCTAAAAGCTATTCTGCTGGTCTGGGCAGGTTGGCTAAAGCTCTTTAAACCTAGCATAACTCAAATGCACAGAAACAGCCCATCATGGGTGGTGATGCACAAGTGCTCCTGCTCTCCCAGACCCTGTGTGCAGTTGGTAGTTGTGGGAAGTGGAGCTCGTGGTGGGTTTGGTGGGGCAGGGGCTGCAGTTTTGCCTCTTGCAGTTGAGCACAGCAGGGATCAGTCTATCCCATTTTTTCTCCTGCAAGCTGGAGGGAAAGGACTGAAAGACTGCAGCTTTGTGTTCAGAATCACTAGGCCTTCCCCCCCTCCCCCCCGCCGCCCCGCCCCATCTTTAACATTAGTATAGAAAAGTTGACAAAGAGATTTGAGTGTGTCAGTAAAATTGGACTTCACAAATTTTGCCAATTTACTTAATGGCTCCACTACTTCATTGTTGCTTATTATTGTGATCACAATTATGGAAAGAATAATAGAGATTGATTCCTTATGGCTTTGTTCGGTGGTTTCTTTTATAGCTTTCTCCGTCAATTTTATGTTTTCACTTATCAATTTTTTGGACCTCCCTGAATGAAATTCAGCATTGCTTTGTAGGAGAGGGTACTACAGCTGCAGTTGTACAGCGGGGAACACTCTTTGTCAGTATTTTTTAGGTTTTTGATGTTTGGCTTTGATGCAGAACGAGACTTGCACCTTTCAAACGCTTTTGGGGAAACACACAAGGGTAGCGGTCTGTGACGGCCAGGTAGGCTGGTACACTCTTGCGCTCTGGATGACCGGTGAGGCACAAGGTATCTGAAGATGGCCCGTGAAATGCTTATTGGCTCCAGCTGCTGCTAATGCCTGACTGCATACATAGCTGGGAGCTGGCAAGAATTGCCAGTATTTTTAATTAAAATGTTTGTAGCTGTAACAGTAAAATTATGAGTTTGTAAAACAATTGTTTTATATAACTTTATATTTATATCCTCTTTCTGCAATTCCCCTCATCTCCTAACCACCAAAGACTAATGGAATACAGAATGGCTTGGGGTTTTTTGCTTTGCTTGTTTTGCAGAGGTCATGAGGCCCTTGTAAAAAAGCTATGCTGGTGTTCGCAATCCTCTTTTGGGACAGGAGAGGTCCACACTGAACTTCTGGCTTTACTACATTCAAATACATGGGCTTGTCCTTGTCCAGGGAAGGAACTAAAGCCCATGATATATGCATCTCAGGTGAATATTCAATGTACCGAGCTATTAAGTCTCTCCTGTAGAATCAGTTCCATTTTGAATTAAATATTCATTACGCCAGAAAGAGAGAGGAGTTACTCTTTCACCAGCATTCAACCATAAAATGTCCCTGAAGCCTCTGCTGTTAATATTCACCCCATTACTCATGGATGGGACTGATGAACAGATTCCTTGATCTACCTGGTATGCCTTATTCTTGTAAAAATGGTGTTCTTACTGTCTTTGGAGAGTTTACAGGCATTGCATCATGCTACATAGATTTAAGAATGTGATTTCTGTGAATGGGAGCTTAAATCACTGACCAGCTTCTTGTGGAACTTTATGGAAGCCTTGAAGGTGGTCAGGAGCAGACTTTTAAGTAGAAACTCAGCATGGAAAACAGAGCCCCATGCAGCTGAAATGACAACCTTAGAGTCTGCAGATGGTATCACTAAACTGGTTTGGAACAAGAAAAGACTGCCTAGAAAGATGAGTAAAATAAAAATAAACTGTGGATTAGGCTCCATAGCTTGGTCTGTTGAGGGACTTCAGTTTATCACAAAACCGTACATTATATGGTGCAGATCATTAAATGGTGCACATGTCCTGGGCAGGAGAGATCACAGCTGGTGGCCAAGGACGGGTGTGTGCAGCCTGCCTGGGAGGGTGCCCAGGCTGCAATTGTGCATGTTCTTATCTGTTACTTGCTGCTGCCGGTGTCAGATGAACACAAGTTGTCCCATTTTAAAGGAGCAGTCTGATGCAAATGAATGTGTGACCTTTACACAGGAAAATACTTGCACGTCCCTGATTTTTTAAGCTAGAACAAAAAATAAAAAGATGAGAAGGGGAATTAAGAAGAAGATATAAAAAGTAATAAATGTGAGAGAGGAACCAAGAGAGAAAAGAACAAAAAGGAAATTAATGTTGGTAACTACAGCAGGTCATTTACTCCCAAAGTGTTAGCCATTTATGCCAGAGCTGTAAAGCTAATAGCTTTTTTGTTGAAACAGGTTGCATATTCTCCTGTCCAATGGTTGCTAACTGGCTTCTAAATATGAGGACTAGGCAGAATATCAAGCTACAATTTAAAATAAGAATAAATTCAGATTTGCCAATTACAACACTGAATATCCCTGTGGCCAGCAGAGACACTAACCTTTTTTCTCTGTCTGCAGTTGAGATGGATAAAAAGTATGGCTTTTTCTCTTATCGTGCTCTCAGAGATGGCCAGAAGAGAAAGGGTCCCAGCTGAGGCAGCAGAGAGCAGGCAGAGAGCATAGTAAAGCCTGCGAGGAAAGGTAACAAGGGAAGTTACAGAGCGAGTCAAACAAGAAGCTCTTTTTAAATGGGATCCTGGACTGAAGAGACAGGCAGTATTGTTGCAGCGTGAACATGGCAGCAGAACCTTTCTGTGCCTGTGAAGAGGAGTATTCATGTGCACACCGAAGAACTCAAGAGTTTTTGGATTTAGGAAGGGAATTTCGGTAGGTAAGTTGAGTGGAGATAAAGATGCAGATGGAGAGCATTGGCAGAGGTAGAGTCAATATGAAAAGAGTGCAGGGCATGGACTACAGGGGTGGGTGGATCATTCCTGGGGGATCTGCCCTTTAGATAATTTCTACTCTATTGCAGGGCATGTTCAGAAGCATGACAGACTCCGCTGGTCTCAGCAGCTCCAAGGACACTGAGCCCATTTGGCCACAGCTGATTAGGCTATCCCAGAAGATAAGCATCTTCTACTGGCTGCATTATTTATTCCTTTGCTCACCAGCAGTCGCACACAGATCAAAAGGAGTGGAAGTCCATCTCGCTGTGAAGTCTCCATCTTTCTTTGCAATTCCCCAGGGTGAACTGCACTTTGGGGTAACCTCTCCCAGCAACCCCTCTTGGCTCTGCCTGTCCAGGCCACTGCTGAGAAACGCCTCAGCTAGGGTCAACCCAGGCACATCTCATATTTAAAAATAATTTACAGATGTTGTTCATGCCCCACGAGATTTTCTGAAAGGTTTTGCAGACAAAAATCAGCAGTGGATGATGCCAATACATGGAATAATATTAAAGTTATAGACACAGTTTCCCACTGGGAAGTGGAAGATGATATGCTTTTAAAACATTTAACAAGACGTTGTCCTCTCTGCTGTGAGTAGCCAGCCTATCTGCGGAATGCATTTTCACAAGGTGCAGAGTTCTGTTAGATGGGAAACTTATTTTAGTACCCAGTTTCCTTTGTGTGACCCCTTTGACCATTTGGGAATTGGCCACGTGTGAAGATAGGAAATGCGAAATGAAGTGCGTTAGGGGAGCAGCCAAACTCGAGACCTTCTCTTCTCCAGGCTTCCTCTGTGGCTGTGGGTAATGCAGGACCTGAGGGTCAGGAGCGGCAGTGCTCACCTTTGTCTTTGTTTGTGGTGGCAGAATGTGGGATGTTTTGGTTCTGAGTGAGAATGTCTTGACAGAGAAACAAAATACTCCATCAGAGGCAACTAGGTTTCAGTAAAAAAAAACCCAAAACCAACAAAACCCAAAAATGAGTAATAGGATTCTTATGCAAAGCTAATTTTCCACTGGGGAAGGTAAAGTAAAACTGATTTTTTTTTTTAGCAATTTTGGGTACCACAAGTCAAAATGAACAGAAGATTTAGACCTGTAATTTTCAGGAAATAGGCATAAATTAGGAACCTAAAATCAGAATTAAGGACCTTAGTGTTTTTTCTAATGTGGGTCTATACACATAAAACCATAAACAGACAATTGCAGAGACTATCCTGATTCCCAGCTAGGGGAACTTGTTTTTCTCTTTATGTCTAGTGGCTTCACTGGTTTTACTGGACTTCAAGCATCCTGCGAAAATGGTTTGGTCAAATTGAAGCACTTTCAGAGGGCACACAGCTGCCTCAACCACCGTCGTCTCACCACAGCCCTGGTCCCCACTGTCCAGTTGAGCTCAATCTAATTCTAAGTCTTGTTTAATAATAAACCCTGATTTATTGTGTTTGATTCCCATGGGCCTGATACCTCCACAAGCTTGCATGCTGCAAGGTCCTCCCAGCGTGCTCGCGGTTATCACCCAGCTGTAGCTGGCCGCACGCTTACAGAGCTGGAAGAATCATCTGGCTTAGTTATTGGCTCTGCCTTCTAATTTCCTTCTGTGAACGGGTCCCTGACTTGGATTGGATTGGACAGCCCAGTACAAATGGAATGAAAAATAATAGATTTCTCTTAAGAAAATGCTTCCTTCTGACATAACAGACAGTCTTCTTAACTCCCTCTGCGTCCAACACTTTAAGTGGAAATTGAGACTTGCCATCTAGTCCCAGCTCTGAGGAGATTTTTTAAAAGTTTTTTTATTATTTAAATTTATTATTTTTATATACATAGTTATTATTTAAAAGGTTATTTTATTATTATTATTTAAAAGGTTATTATGTTATTTTTATTCTCTAGCTTTCCTTCCATGCCTTCTCTGGTTATTTTAGAGCTCTGTGTTGCTAATAACTGTGAAGCCATGTTTACTCCAAAACGGGAATTTTTTTGGCTTCCATTTGTACCATGTTGGATAACAGGGTGCAAGCTGCCTTTTCTCACAGTAAGGGACTGAACGCGCTCCTTGGGATCTCTGCAAGGTGCCCCCTTCACTGAGGCATACACAGGCATACACACTCACCTCCTGAGAACACCGGGCTGCAGCTTCCTCCAGCCAGGACTGCACAGCCAAGGAGAAGGTGGACTGATCATGGGTGTGTAGACCTTCGAGAAAGCCCAGGGAAAACTCTGGACTACAGCAGCTCTAAGTATGTGTCAGAACTAGCAAACCAAAAACCGCTTTCAAAAGTTTTTTCTTATGGAATTCTGCATCCTGAAGACAGTAATGTATGCAGTATCAGCAGTAAAAAAATTCACATCACAACAGCAACTCATAAAACTTATTCAAATGAAATGAGAAATAAATGTTAAATGGTTATTTAAAAATGCAGCAATAGGAAGGCATACATATTTTTTATTATCCCAGTGCTTCAGTAAGTAAAGAAAAAAAGTATCTGCATGATAGTACTGCCTGGTTTTATTCCCCTGTTACCAGGTCAGGACCTCATGTCCTCTGCAAGACTTTCATTAATAATATTTTATGTTTTCCAGGTGAAGGTGTTGCATACCATGCAGTGGTCAAGTCTCCAGAAGGTAGAAATCCCAGACATACACATATGCTGTACAGCAACGTTGCATGTTTGCTTGTCTGAGGAATCTCCTGAATGGTCAGCTCTGAGCGTCAGGGATTTTTTGTTTGTTTAAATTCCACTAAATTAAAAAAAAATAATCCTCTTTTTGTTTTTTAAATGTGGAAACAGAACTTTAGTCTAAAAAGCATTAAGGAAAAGTAAGAGGAGGAAAAAATGCAGCTAGGATATACGTAACATTCTGTAATGCATCAGCAGTGACGGCAGAGTCACAACTCCTTTACCTGCAAGTGACAAACCCCATCAGCTGTGTTACAGAAATAACAGGGAGAAAGGAAACAGGCTCAAGATACTTCACTACGATATCTGGTTCCAGCACTACTACAGTTACCACCGGGAGAGGATGATTAATTGAACCTAGCGCTAGCAGCTCGTACCGGCAGCAGCAAGGCTTTGGCAGTCTCAAGGGCAGCCTCCCAGAGTCCCAAAAAGCTATTCAAGGAGAAAAAAAATTACTTTGCCCTTTTGCACCTGGAATCCGGATGTCTGGCAGAGGGGGCAGGGGCGGAAGGGAGTTGCAGCTCTGCATTGTCCTTCGCTGTTCGCATTGCTGACACACCCCGATATCATTCTGCTGTGCAGATCCCTTTCAGCTGCCTGGTCTTAGCACCTTTAGCTATAGGAAGGGCTGAATGCTTTCCTAAGTAATGCCCCGGCAGGCCCCTCCCTACTGCTGCAACCGAAGAAATCTCGTGTTTAGAGCACTTTCTAAAACATACAGGCTTGATATTAGTCTTGAATTTGAGGGTCTCCCTGGTTTAGACTTTTTCCTAACCTGCTTTACTTGGGCTCCCTCACCTTTGCAACCTTTGCAAATAACACAACATCCACGTTGTGTTACTGCCACAGCCTCCTGAGTTGTTTTGCTGTTACAGGTGCTGGAGAGCTGCTCACCCACTACCCACTCGTGCTTTTTCCCTCCCTGGGAGCTGTCTCCTGCACAGTTCTGACTGACTGCAGCATTTGCTCTCCTTTGCAGTCCTCGCTGCTCCTCCAGGTCCCTCACTGGCATCGCTCCAGCCCTGCGCCAATTCCTGATGGTCACCGAGACGTTGACTTCTAGGTAAATTATTTCTGAGCATTCAGGGTCTTCTGGGCAGGGGTTGCAAGCTGGGGAGGCCCTGAAGGACATTATAGTTCTGTGTACACCTCAAGTCAAGGAGAGAACCCCCACACCCACGGGTGAGTTGTGCATGACAAGACAACTGGCGTCAGGGCTCTGCAGCTCCAGTGGCAGCATCTCACTGCTGATCAACTTGAAACACATTTTTGTACACAAGTCATGGGAATGTATAGCAACACTGGTGGAAATGAGCTGATGAAGGTTTAGTTTTAAGCCATATTTTGTTCAGGGTTTCTAAGGAGTGGTTGCAAATATAGTTCTTTGCCCCTGGCTGTGGAAGGGCTTATGAATTGCACTAACCGCTGCTTACAATCACATTTTTCCCTTGCTGAGCAAGGGTGTGGGGGGAGTTTGCTAAAGAGGCGCCATCAAAGTGAAAACACCATCACTCATTTTCAGCCAAAAGAAAAGCAGTGCTGCCCATGGCCCCTCAAAGGCTGGCTGTGGTTCTGCAGCTGGCTGGTGCTGCTCGAGTTGGGTATCCCACCACCAGCCAATGCAGGCTTCCTGCTGCTATGCACTCCAGGCAGACATGCCAAATCCCCCATGCTGAGCATGAGATGAGAATTTTTTGGTCCCATCTCATGCTCTCTTCCCCTGTTTGCTTGCATCTCATACATTTGGGTTACAGTGACAACACCATCATCCTGCCCAGCCATCTGCTGAGACCTGCTGGGGTCATTTGGGATCTTGGGTCTGTTTAAGATGGAAGTAGTTCTGCACAGAGCAGTGATGGACATGGACAAACATACTATAGCACTTGCTCCTGAATGCATCCAATCATTTAAATGAGTCTCTTTGCTCCCCTGTTTTCTAGTTTGCTGGTTTTCCTTTAGGTTCTCTCTCTGTTACAGCATTATGCCGCAAAATTTCACATCTCGGTTCACATCCTCACATGTTTTTTTGGCCATTCATAGCAGTGAGCAGTGTTGGCCTGGGGTTTTAAGTGTCAGTAAATGCAATTTTTTTCAGTCTGTGATCTGTAGTGCCATGAGGATATTTCTGTGTGGGGCAGTTTGAATGGCCAACTCCCTATAATAGTCATTATTTATAAAAGTCCTGCCATGAGACACACTCTTTTACCCCTACTTTTTATATTTCCTTTCATATTTTTGTTTAATATGTTTTCAGGACACTCTTTCTCAGCAAACCAAACAGATATGGTACATAAATGAAAGGTGACCTTTATGCACAAGGAAAGAGTTCTCATGAATTGCAGGAAGTAATACACTATATGGGAAAAGCACCTCCTGCTCTTTTTTTTTTTTGTTATGTACAGCATTTTCCCCAAACTCCATGACTGTAAAACAGAGCCTTAAGTACCAGCCAGAAGCAGACTCCTGAGTATTTCATATTATTCAGCTTTACACAGTTCCCTGCCTTTGTCCTTAGACAAAGGGCTGCAGTCTATTAAATTCGTCTGCTCAATTTGAAATGAAGGCCATATTAAATAGCCTTCATTGTGCATTTCTATAGATAGAAAATGCTTTGGGGGTTATCGGAATGCCTGCTGCAGCCATCTACTGCTACTTGGTAGAAGTAAATGCCTATTTAACCAGACTTTGAAATGGAATATGATTGACAAAATAGCATTACTCTTTCCATATCCCCATTTCCATTATTTCACCCATTCACTGTGTTTTTCTAAAAGCCTTAAAATCCAGACTCCAACTTCCAAGATATACCTCCTGGGCCTTCTCTTCTCCCTCACCATCTCCAGTACCTTCCTGATTTCCTTTGCTCACACACTCTCACCTCCCAATAATCTTCATCTTCCCTTACGACCGCTCTGCATTACAGACATTAATTTACTTCCAGTCGTGCTGTTTTTCTTCATCCTATGATTGTTGTCTTGGTGTCTGGCTAAACCAGCCCAGCTCCACCTGCCAAAATTTTATGCCAAGATACCCTTTCCTTTCAGATAAAATGGCAGAAGTGTTGCCCCGCTCCCAGGCTGGCAGGAAGGGGCTCTCATCTATTTGTCCCTGCAAGCGCTGGATACCAGGAATTGGCTGCTTGGTGCCTCTCCCTCCCTGCTGCTGGTAAAATGTGTTTCATCTCCTTTTCACCCTCCTAAAAGCCAAATAATGTTTGAGGAAACCCTTATCTTTCCCTTTTCCCCATATCCGTGTTGTCAAGGGTAGAGCTTGTTGAAGTACTGCCTCTGGGAAACTAGTATTTTTGGGTGGGTTAACCTTCTTTTCTGACTTAGTCCTCCCATTTGTTATTAATGATGTGAGCAGAGAGAGAGTCGTAAGAACAGGCTTCACAGGGATATTCACCATATAGTCACTCATGCTGCTTGTTTATCAGAAGCACGTATTGTTTATCTAAGGGCTAGGATGTTTGATCCTTGATAAGGTGCTGTGCTTTCTACTGAGAATGAAATTTTCAGATGAGAATCACATTCACAAAAAACCTCCAAACCCAAAAATGGAATGGTGAAAAATGAGAACTAAATAATGTGCTTTTAGTATGAAATATGAAGGCATGCTTTTACTATCCAGCCAACACACACCTACATGTAAGCAGCAGCAAGGACAAAAGCAGTGAGGCATATTTGTGAAAATATCACAAGCAACTCTGACACATTCCAGAGGCACTATACCATTATGATTTGCTATAACATTTCCAAAATTTTTCCTCCTTGACTTCCACCAAGTGGCATCCTGACCCACGTACAGCTGTATGCAAGTCAGGTCCGTGAGAACCACACATACCGCTGGTCACTAACTTAGGTAAGTTTTCCTCATCCTCAGTGTCTACTTTCCTGACATACTAATGTGAGGCAACTGAGAGAAAGTGGCAGTTGGTCTTGGTATATCAGATTTTCTAAAACATTTTCAAATCATCTTCTCAATGCATACATATAATAACCATACTTTCCTGCACTCATTTCTAAGGGCTGCATGCTCAAAACCTACCACTTGTAAATGCAAACTGCACAGTGGCATAAATCTCCAGTAACACAGTAGGGAATGAAGCCAGTGGGACAATAGAAAATCAAGAAGATCAGATTTATTCCTTTCATCATGAAATGCTCACTTCCCCCCCGCCAAAAAAAAAAAAAAAAAAAAAAATCACACCTAAACTGAACAAAACCAAGCCAAACCAAGGATATATTAAACAATTTCTGAAAAAAAATCATACGATCTAAACACATTAACAA